>CM076614.1:13853622-14453622 GCA_038502775.1 Hippodamia convergens | reverse complement strand
TTGCACAGATTGAGTGGAGATGGATACTTCAACAGCCTGAAAATGAAGGAACCCATATACAACCTGAAACGAGTCTTCATCTGGAGCCAGCCAAGGAAATTCTGGAAAACCTTTCTCATACCACGAACTGCGAATGAACCAGCAGCACCAATTTTGAAAGTATATGTATATAAAATAATAATTCAGTTCGAGTCTGTCCTACTTCAGTATATGCCGAAATATCGTATAATGATACATTGAAGGTTCTTGCAAACCTCGAAGTCTATCTGTCTTCTTTTTCTCCTTTCTCCTCCAAACTCGATTGTGTTTTCGATAGAATCTCTTTGTGTAGCCATACATATACGACATTTTCTCTCGAGTCTGAATTCATTTCATTTCCTGCATACTTTCGTCGCTGATTCTTTTGTATTCGGATGAAGTTTAAGCTCGATGTAAGATAAAATGCCTTGTTTACCATCCCTACTCAACAGAGTCATTCTTTCAAATGGCGTTTCATATTAGATATTCGGAATACCCGGTTCGTATTCTCTACGCCCCAAACTTGTTTACATACGAAAGAACGACGATGTAATATGTGTTTTGGAATAACGCAATAGTCTGTTTAACTTTAACTATTCATTTGCGACGGGAATAACAGATCAGAAACGACGTTGATGGAAGGATGTTCAAGGCAGGATGATGTGTAAAAATTTCACGTTGTCGTGTTGCGTTTGTGGATGTAGGGATATAAATGAACGTTATGTCAAATTTACATTGTTTCATTCATTTTAATTTCAAGAGTGGATAAAGTGACTGAATATACTTGAAACTGAAAGTGTGGAATGGCGAAGATCAATGATAGGAACAGGAGATGTCTAGTCGAAAAGAAACAGTGGAGAACCGAGTGTCTTCCACCAAATCTGAATGAAATTATTGTGCATGTTGTAATGATTTTTTTTCAAAAGGTGATGATATTTCTATTATCCTCTACCTATCAATTCGTGCCTATGATCAAAGATTATAAAGTATAAAGATGGGAAACGAAGCGATTGCAGTGATGTGAGCGACATCTGTTGTTTCAAAAGTAAACGGGTTATGGTTAAAATATTTAATTAGGGTCCATTTGTGAACGATTATATAAAGACTATTAGTAGGCTGTTGTCAACTTTGAAAGAAATACTTGAATAAATATTTTTGCTGATTGATGATAGCGTATTTTCGACTGAAATAATTCTAAATCCACAATAGTAGCACCCACAATCTTACCTGGTTGTTTTTCTGTTATAAATTCTGTGTTAAAAACTGATCACCATGCATTCAGAATGCATGGTGATCAATTGCAGAAATAAAAGAAAGAATAATCTTGAATGTGCATTCTTTTCATTACCAAAAAGACTAGAAATGCGAATTTGGAAAATCGTATCATGTGAATGTCTTGTTTATACCTTTTTATTTTCAGTGCTGTCAAATGGAGAGAGGTCCCGGGATAAAAATTTATTGTTCTGGATAACGCATGAGGAACTCTTGCTGGGCTTATCTACAGGTATTGTTGTTGCGATATTTTTATTTTATTGTTGTTCAAACATTTTGTAATTAATATACAGTGGACTATATTTCAGTCGAACTTCTAGGTACCAAAATAAATGTTCGACTTATCTTTTGTTTGGTTCAGCAAACATTTGAGTTATTCAAGTGAGACTTCACTTCATTGAGTGAAAAACTCAGGTAAACACGAAATCTTCATCAATGAGAAACGAGCGTCTGAGAACTGGAAACATATCCTTAGACATCGAAAAATCGTATAATATTCACCACGTGTGATGATTCGTTTTGTTTGCGAATCGAATCTTCTTTGGTGTCATTCCAAAGATCAAAAAGTTCCACTCCTAGAGGCAATGGTGGTTAGAAGAACGACTTATAGAGATGAAGGTTCTCTTGACTACCCTTCAGGCACATCTACTAGATCCTCAAGACTCACTGAGGTAAAAATGCACTGGGTAAGATATGTTTGAATCGGGTCCAGAACAATTGTTCGTCTTATCGATATTCGATTTATCGAGAGTTCACTATATGAATAAGTTCTTGAAATTGTTGAAATATTTCTCTAATATGTGACCAAATGGTCTTAAATCCATAATTATTTTATTGTAGTTGGTTTAACACAATCATTCCGAATAAAAATATAAAAAATGAAGAAGCGCATTTCATTTGATTCAAAACAATGTGTAGATGGAAGACGATCACGATGTTCCTTCGAAGCTCGACAAAAAAAAATCCGTTTAATGAAAATTTATGAGAAATATGTTTCTAATTTCGCGCCCTTTATAATAGTTTTCTGTACTGAATAATGTTTTCAGCACCATCTAGGTGTCAAAAGTAAGAAACTAGCCAAAAATTGTAGTCGAATTTTATAACCACAGATATAACTACTTCCTATCTTTCTAACTTCAAAATCTTTGCTTTTGTCATTTAATATTTTCATGATATTAAGATTTGAATTATGTAGAAAGTTGGAAAAATTAAAATTCCCAATCACTATTCTAGGAGATATTTGTAAATTCCATCGTCCTGAAATAGTGGATAAGGTATGAATTCTCCCACTTCCATGAACATTGTGATGTTTCGGCAGGTTCAAACGCTCAAGTGAATTCAAATGTTACAATATCCTCATGTTTTAATATTCATATTTCAAAAATGAACAAATAAGATCGATGGTTATGTTTAGTTAAATTCTGAATAAGTGTTCAAGCTGAATTAAACAAATTTTTTGTGAAAGATAGAAAATTTCGAAAAACAGTCGACGTTGAACTTTCGAGTTCGAAGAATCTAGAAAAGGGAATACCACATGCCCTTACTCTTAGTTGCAAGCTCTTCCATCGTAATTGATAAAATTACGAAAATTGTTGACCAAGAAATAGTTGAATACGTAGATGAGTTAGCTATATTTTGTTTCCGGAAAAACCATTGATGAAATCACTTCCAGAATACAAGAAGCTCTAAATACCATTGCTTATATTGGTAAAACTAAGGGAGTTCAGGAAACTGTTTTAATCATTCTTTAAGGTCTCCAATGAGAGTAGTTTTAGCTTGCCCAATTTCTCCGTGGATTGTATGTCGTCACGTTCGAAAAACCTCGAAATTTTGGACTTTTATTTGAGTTTTTCTCGAATAGCTCCTTGATTAAGTACTTTATCAAATGCTTCGTAATTTCTGGAATCGTTAAGCTTTAAATTCTGTTCCTGAAAAGTATGACAACATTGTATTTCAACAAGATGTTTCATATAAATCATACCTAAAATATGACAAAGTTTTACACTTTTCGAAAAAAAATATTTTTTCACCATAAAACGTAAAGTACCCATGAAATACGAACTTCAGAATGAGTAAGAAAGAGATATTATCAGATTGTGATAAAACCGTAACAACACTCCTCCAAACCACAATGTTAAATCGAGCAGTAGCTCAATCTGCTGAGGATGCTGATCATTTTATGGTAGCTAGGTGCTGTTGAATATGCTCAGCAGTCGCATGAGTGTGTGGATTTTGTTATGGAGGACACTGACTTTCTTATAATCTTGATTGTTCTAGCGTCCATGTGTACCAAATTTTTTTTACTAGAGCATGGCAAAGGCAAGCAAGACGATGTTGTCTTTTCTCCTTGCAGTTTTCATCTGTTTCGAAAAACAACACATTATTCACTACGTCATTATTTTTCGGTATGAAAAAATGTAATTTTTAAAGACTTTCGAAATCAACACAAACGTGCTGATAGCTGCAAAATTTTTTATAGCAAATTAAATGCTCTTCCGATAAGGTCGACGAGGCAGGGAAGAAATGCATGGTAACTCTTTATAAAAATGATTTTAACAAATTAAATGTAATGTGGTACGAGATGTTTGAGAAATTTTTAACCAAAATCTCATTTAATCTTGCATCCCTTCAACTGAAGCAGTACCTCGACTACACTCGCTGAGGACGTACTTGCAGGTATTGAAAATATGTAATATATTGTTCTTAGTAACGACTAGTATTGATAGCTATCAGTTTAGTCCATTTGACAGGCTTTAGTGCACATAGGGGAGGTTAGTGTCATCCCCAACACAAACAATACACTCATGAGACTGCTGGGCAACTTCAACAGCACTAGCTACATGATCAGCATTCTCGATAGGATTATCTTCTGTGGATGACAGGGGGCGAGCTACGATTTTATCATGATTTGATGGTCTAGAACTCCCATTCTATAAAATTTCGTTCTGAAGCTCGTTTTATGATGAAAAAATGTGTTTTTTCAAAAAGTGTGAAAATTTGCCATATTTCGACTTATAATTTCTATGAAATTACTTGTTCAAAATATAATATCTTAATACTTTCTACATGAAGAATTTAATGCTGAACAGTTTCGAATGAAACAATGTTATTGATTGAGTGAATCCCAAAATAGTCCGAAAATTTCGAAGTTTTTCGAACCTCAAACTTCTTTCTTTAGAGGCCTTAATAAATGATGAAAACAGTTTCCAGAACTCTATCATTTATTGCCAGGTTAAAGTCTAATTTGCTTGGCCTATGTGGCATATAACTGAGATAATTATTGAGATAAGTTACATGGAGTCCCATTTTCGATATCAACTTTGAGTTTATTCTATCCATTAATATACCACTGTCCGTCTTACTGAAGATTCCTGAATTCTCTCTGTTGAGATTCATGTAGACATTCAACTTACTTATACACTTATTCATTTTCTGTACTTATTCATTCAAGTTCTTCCGTTCGAGTTGAAAGTATAATACCAATTTTTTTTTCTGTATAGGTCCACTTCATGGAATTATTCATATGCAATATTTTTGACTATTCGCTAAATCGATAATACTCACAAGTTCTCAGATATGAGACCTTTCGGCATTCTATAGGAATTATCCAAACTTTGGAAAAAAAAAATTGGCTGATCAACTTTCTGCTTTAGATCTAGTCCGGTATATAATTCTAAAAGCTTACTGTTGAAGGCGAGGTTGAAGGTAACTGATGACATCCTGGACTCACTTGATGACGACTCAATATGTATGGCGTTATTCCAGCTTGACTTTTGAGAAGGGAGGTACATATTTTTTTGTTTCGGCTTGAACCGTATAATATAAGTGAGTTCCTGTCAAGTAGCAACATGTGAAATTTGTCTGTATTTTTATGACCTTTCCATATTTATTGTTTCTATAACAATAATTATTGGCGAATACATATTATTATTATTATTTTTTTTCACAATTCATTTGGAAGTGATGATATAAACCGGGGTGTTGAACACACCCACGATTTAATCTCCAGCTAATCGTTGAGCAAGTAGATAGAATCACTGCTTTTTGCATGAGACTGATTACTTTCAGGTGTTCCCTGACTCCTATCATTTTCAGAGCCCTAGGCAATTCTTTATGTATGAGGCCGTTAGCAGATACAATTACTGGTACAATATTCACCCTTGCAAGACTATGGATTTTTTTAATTTCATCTGCCAAATCGAGGTATTTGCTCAACTCTTCCTGTCTTGCCTTTCTCACATTCTCGTCAAGGGGTCTATAATCAGGGCTGTGTTCTCCTCCTTATTCAGGACCAAAATATCGGGCTTATTATGTCTGATTTCTCTGTCAGTTATTATTCCCATATCCCAGTAAACCTTGGCTCTCTCGTTTTCTAAAAAATCCACTGCCTTGTACCTGTAGAATGGTTCAATTTCTTTCACAAGTTCTTCGTTTTTGCAGATTTCTTGGTGTAGGAAATTCCTGCCTGTCTGTCTAGGTAGTCTTTTGGCGCAAGATAAGTACAGGCTGATGTGAGGTGTTGTATTGTTTCCAATGTAGAGTTACAAAGTCGGCATTTATTATTATTATTATCATGTCAGATTGACAATTCTCGTAATATGTCTTAGTTTTTGTTCCTGAAAAATATTCTGTTTTCTTGTGTTATAACATGTTTGGTTTATCTATGGGAGATGATTGCCTTTCATTGGGGTCCCGTAGCGGTCTTCAAACATCTGAAAATCATCACTTGGAAGGTCGTATCTGGTTTGAAAAAACCCTCACGACCAGAGAGCAACAATTTGTGGATTTTGAATTTGAATATCGAAGGAATTTCGAAAGACAAGTGTGATTTCGTCTCCAAATCAGCTGATGAACATGGTATCAAAGAGATATTTCTGCAAGAAACCCACACGGTAACAGAATCGTCGTGAAAGAGGACAGTTGAAAAGTTATGTATTAATTGATTTTTGTTATGTTGAAAAATTATCAGTTACGTAACTTTCCACAGATTCGGAAAGGGGAAATTGATGGAGTTTTTTTTTCATTTCTTTCAAATTTTGTGACATTTCTGTCATAAATATTTATAAATCTCCGAACATTATTTGGCCAAGAAATCTTAATGTTGATGTTTTTTAAAGTAGCAAATGCATATCCAAAATGCCTTCGATTCTTTTTGAATAATTGGTTTCTTTTCTGCTTTTGTCTTTTTTCATTTCAGATTAAGAATTACGAGTCGTTTTGGGAAGAATTTGTGTATCCGAGACCATCGACGGATATCATGAAGATGATCACACTGATGTCTTTCAAGATTTTCCTGATATTTTATGTTATTTTGTTTACGGGGAGGCAGGTTTTTTCGGCTGAGGTTTTTTCCCCTGGCTGTATAGTATCGTATGATACAAGTGTTGATAGTATCGTATGATTCTATAGTATCATACAAAGAATGTTATGATACCCCGTTCTTTTTTTACCTCAGCTTAGGTACTTTTTGTTGCAACATTTATTGTATTATTTTAGCTCTCTTTTTCATAAGAATATATATATATATATATATATATATAATATCATTATTATTATTATTAATAATATTATTATCATTATCTATGGACTTCCACCGGGTTATGTTCTGAATTTTACTTTCTCTGTGAACTCAATGAAATAATTCTCAAGAGAAACCCAAATCGTAAGATACAATACAAAAGTCTGATATAAATTTCGAAATGATTTCGCAAATATTGACCAAAGCTTATATTATCCACTTAGTGCACAGTCTCTCTGAACTTATTCATTGATGTCCTCGGTTTTTTGTTTTCTTTGTTAATGAGTTTTCATTTTCTAATTTTCGATTAAGTTAGATGCAACTTTTTTGTAAATACAAGGTGATATAACACCTTCTGGGTGAAGCTACATTCAAAAATGTGCTTCTGTAGTTTTATTTTTGGATGCTTCTCACACATCATCTAGCAAATGACTCTGATAGTTGAAGTCGTATTATCGTAACATAATATTGCAATGAATATGAAAAATAGCGTACTTCTCCTACACTCAAAAGCTGAAAACAGAAAAAAATAAGGAAGAACCCAACCTACCTAAACACCATGTAAATTACATGTATTCTCCCCCTTTATCTGAACACTAGTAATATTTTGTTTGTTCAACGCCTCGGCCTAGGTTCTATGTGCGCACATTCACGAAGTGAAAAAAATTCTTTCATCCTCTCCATAGCGGGGCGATTTGCGTATTGGCATCCTATTCATCTGTGGGCGACCGATAAACGCAAACCGGGATAAATTGAGTGAATTTTACGCTCCGTTAGCTGAGAGATAAGTTAATTCCGAGCATTATATTGTCAGTACCAAACTGAATATTATGGGTATTTAGGGAAGATTGCACAGAATATCTGCCAGTTGGATCTGTTCGGAATGACATTCCGACGGGGAGGCATGATGACGTCGTATTAAATGGCTCGGATATTAAATTCCGTCAAGTCTATAACTGACTAGTGTGAATCAGTGATGAATTGAAGCTAGGATTCTGATGCAAAGACGGACGAACTTCCGCTGGCAGGTCCAGAAAGTTTTCACGAAAAGCATGCTAAATGAAATTGACATTTATATCTCGCTTGGAACATAGTTCTAACTTATTGACTTTCGTGCTTCTAAATGTTTTGACAAACTGAATAGCTATTCTCTATTGAAATACATAGTTCCGAGAGAATTATGAAATACGAAGGAATCTGAATTAGAAAAGACAAGTTTGCAATCCATACTTGACAATATATGTATAGCCGGCAAAAAATTGTTTTCAACCCAATCTTTTTACCATCAAGTATTTGAAGAGATGCGGCCTCGACAAGTAGGTAACTAGTTGTGAATTTTTCAGTTACATCGAATGAACTGTGTCATAAGAATCCATCTGGTATCATAAATTCAAGCTGTTTCTATCAGATGAGCAGAATCATCATTAGTTTTGCGAATAAATAGTATGTGTAAATGAATTGAAAAATGATTCAAAGTGAAGTTTGAGTTTTGTGGGGCCTCATGAAAATTTACTAAAAAAAATTTCATGAACAGAAAATGCCGGGAGGACAACAAGTGTAAGAGAAAATTATGGGTAGTGTCCATAGAATATAGATTATCAGAAACGCAATTTGTATTATTTTTTTTAACTATGAAAACCGAAATTAGCTACGAATCAAAAATCTAACGAAACAATAATCGTTCTAAATACTGAATACATCCTCAATTTCAAACACTAATTGCAATAAACGCTGCAAAGAGTTCGAAATCGCCAACTCAAATTAGAAAATTATGTTCCAAAACGTATTTCACAGGTGTGTACCATACACCTCTCATCTCAATGACAAAATCTAATATCATTTCTCCAACCTCATGATAAAAGATCTCCGAGCCTGGGAATTGAAAATGGTATTTATTTCGTTAATTCATCTATGTTTCAAAAATGTTTTCCGTGTATCCTCCGTAAGGGCAAAATTTTGTTTTGTTTTTTGTTTTATTCTTTTCAAAAATTGTTTCTTCAATATGACTGATTTGAGTCAGAACCGTTTCCCTACTACATTGGGAATCCGGTTTTTTAAGAAGTATCTTAATTTATGATGCTCGCAACTTCGACACATAATATCTGTTTCATTCCTTAGTTATGTTGCTTTTCCTTACTTCATGAAATCTGTGAGCAAAATTCAGGCTCATTTTATATCAAACTAATGGTTGTAAGCTACGAATCTGTTGCGTACGATTGATCTGTATATGGCTGACTTACAGATTCGTAAATTATGACATTCTGAAAGTTATTTTGTAACTCTCGTATTAGAAGTGTCAATTTTGAACTACTTCGTAATAATATCGTAACTACTTCGTACTAAGATTATAAAATAGAATTTATTTTCCTATAATTTTGTCTCGTAAGTATTGATTATTGGATATATTTATGTTCAATTCGTGTTCATTACAACGAGAAATGGAAATTAACAACCGAAGTGCGAAAATGAATTACAAAAGTAATTGAGTTAAGTAAAGTATAGTTAATGATTGTTTGAAAAATTCGGTTTTTCCTACTGAATGGAAAAAAGCGCATGTTATTCCTGTTGCAAAAATACCCAATCCACAAGATGTTAATGATTTGAGACCAATTAGTATCCTACCTACCATTTCTAAAATTATGGAGAAAGTCATTCATGTGCAGATACAGAATCATTTAGATAAAAACAACATCATACAACCTACTCAGTCCGGTTTCAGGCCAGGTCATAGCTGTACAACTGCACTCTTACACGTCACTGATGATATTTACAGAGCCCTGGACAAAGGCAAGTTGACAGTTCTTGTAATGCTAGATTACTCAAAAGCATTTGACACTTTGAATCACGAAATGTTGCTTTCCATTCTGCACTACATAGGGTTCAATAGCGGTGCCATCAAACTTATTTTTAGCTTTTTAAGTCAAAGGTGTCAGGCTGTAAAGTATGCTGATGCGGTATCGGATTTCAATAACGTATTTCAGGGTGTTCCTCAGGGCTCCATTCTGGGACCTCTCCTCTTTTGCGTTTATATGTCCCAATTTCCAATGAGATTCCTTTCTTGCAAACAGCATTATTACGCAGACGATACACAGGTGTATTTATCTTTTAGTCTGGATGAGGCGGAGCAAGCAATCGCAGCACTCATCTATGACCTTCATAATATGTCTGCTTCTTCTAGAGCACATTGTTTACAACTTAATGCGTATAAAACCAAGGCAATACTTTTCGCTTCTAAGACGAACAGTGATATATTTCTAAATAACTTTCGCGACAAAATCACACTTGCGTCTGAAGTTATACCCTTCATTGATAAGGTGAGGAATCTTGGGCTCTGGATGGATCAAAACTTGAGATACTCACATCATATTGGGTTATCATTGCAGAGAGCTTATGCGAATTTGAGATATGTTTATCAACATAGATCGGTTCTGTGTCGGAAATCAAAGACGATGCTTTGTGACTCTTTGGTACTGTCCCATTTGAACTACTGTGATGTAATATATGACCCCTGTATAAGGGTTGTGGATGAGAAACGAATTCAAAAATTGCAGAATTGTTGTTTAAGGTTGATACATGGGATAAGAAAGAACAAACCGATTTCACACACCTTGAGACTAAATAATTGGATGAATATGAAAAACCGAAGATTTGTACATCGGGCTTGTTTGTATCAGACAATTTTGAAAAATCGTAAACCTCCCTACCTATACAATAAAATAACTTTTCGTACAGACGTCCATAATGTCAATGTGAGATTCAAGCACACTCTCACTCCTCCCATACATGCGACCGAGTTGTTCAAGTCTTCCTTCACTTACCAAATTACTCGAGTAGTCAACTCCCTGCCTGATAATATTGTACTCTCTTCCTCAGCCAGACTCAGATCATATCTGATGGAAAAGCTTATGAGTTAATGATAGCTATGGTTATTTCATTGAATGCGGGATTCTGTTGTATTATTTTTTTTTCTTTTGTTTCTGCCTTCTCTGATTTCCAGCCTCGAATGCTGGGTTAGGTGGAAGAACAGGCGGGGGTTGGGCAGAAATGTCTAACTACCCGCACTGAACCTCGCCCAAACTATTTGTTTAATTGTATACCAATTTCTGTTACCATATGAAAAATTAATAAAGACCTTTATTATTATTATTATTATTATATTCTGTGACTGAAACAAATTATTCAACATAACCGCACAATATACCTTTCGATATGTTTCCGATCACCTGTAAGCTACATCACCGATTTATCGAAAGCGTCGAGAATAGTAATTGTCCTCTACGCTTATGAAAAGTAACAGATTCGCTTACAGATGAAAGCAGAATACCGCCATCAATATATTTTGTGAAAATTTTGTTCATATTTTTCTGTGAAATGGGCCCATATGGTAGGGATGAGCAGTTTCAATATTATGAATCTTATCAAAGTGGTTAGGAACTAACTTTGATTTTTCATCTACACAACATTCATTTATGTATATTTCATCAATTCATGAAATCTGCTTTTTTTGTAAAAAATAACTTGTTTTATGATGCTTGAAATTTTAAGATACACCGAAAAATGAAACTGAACTAAATCAGAGAATGAAACAAAAAGTGTTCCTCATCTTACTCGGCCTGTCCCTGGCCGAGTACATACAGGATATCCAACATTGCTTTATTCTGACAGATTTAGATAGGTGAAAACGCTGCGTTGAGTAGATCAGCCAGAATATCACGAATGTAAAGAGTAAGAAACCAGGAAGTACGTGATCAGATGAGAGTAGAAGGCACAATCATGAATGATATAGAAAGGAAGCAATTCATCTGGTATGGACATGTTCAACGGATGGGACAAACACGACTGCCAAAAGAAACAATGGAGTGGATACCAAACATAAAAAGACGAAGAGGAAGACCAAGAAAGAACTGGATGGAGGGAATACGAAAAGCAATGAGGGATAGAGACCTACAAATAGGAGAATGGGAAGATCGCAAACGATGGAATCTAGGCATCGGACAACGTCATCGCACGTTTTAAACCGATATATATATATATATATATATATATATATATATATATATATATATATATATATATAAAACGCTGAAAAAAGTGCTTGGTTCGGTTTCCGTGATAACACAGTTATTGGCAAATTTTTCACAATATCTTTGTTTCGAAGATAACACTGAATTTTCATATTTTATCCATTCCGAAAATGTGACAAAAATTTTTGATTATAGAAAATATCTGAAAGTCGGACATTATAGTAGAACCCCAATTATCCGAGCTCGCTCTATCCGAGGTCGTGATTATCCGAGTGGCGTGGATAGTTCAATTTCATACGATCGAATTTGGTCATTCGTTAAGGAAGGTATCTACATACTTGTGAATAGTTTACGAATAAAATATATAATTATGTATGTTTTTCGAGAGGAAGACCTCGTTTAAAAAAAAAAAAACTACTTTTACTTTATTCAATACAATTCAACTCAGATACTTGGTAGAGCTACTCAATCAATTAAATAACTTGAAAATGGCATCAACAGATGGACAAAAACATAAATATTAGTAAAATAATCATAAATGTTGATGTTGGATTGGGTTTCCATCTTCGTATATCTTCTAATTTAACATCTGGGATATCTTCTTATTGAAATTCTTCTTTCTCCTCTTCTGGGGATTGGTTTCGTGGGACTATCACCGTCTTAGGTAGAATGATGTAGTTTTTTTCATTTTTTATCGAAATTGAAAATATGTCTTTTTGGAAATTACTTATGATACATTTCGACTGAATTATCGCCATCGGTGAAATGAAGTAATATTAAGTTTGCAGAGGACATTTTTCTCAAATTTCCATATCATTTATTGAAAGGATGCTTCCATCTTCTGAAGTTTTCAAATTTGATATAGGTATAACTTCTTTCCTGGGAAAATTTTCTAAGTATGTCTTCAATACCATCTTCATACATTCAGAAGGTTTTGTTAGGGAGTCTTGATCGCAAAAGTAAGTTTTTCTGAGGGATATAGTAAGTATTGATTAAAATTTTCTTCATAAACGGTTGAAATTGATATAAGGAATTATAGAACTTTCTCTCCAAACATTAATTTTGTATGAAATAATTGATAATAATTTTTCGAATGATGCATTGGAATAATTAATTCTGCGAATTTCGTATATGGAAAAATAGATTCATGTAGAATATGTAATCTTGCAAAGCTTCCTGCTGTTTGGATCTCATCTAATATACTTCTAATATCCTCAATTTCAAATGTTAGAAGATGCATGTGTTCTATGTGTCTCAATTGCGGTATTGTTCGTAATAATTCATAATTATCTGCGAATTGTCGAAATTCGCGTTATCAATATAGGGTAACAGGTACAGTGATCGACACCTTAAGCGCATAGAAACTTTCAATTAATGATTTCAGTTTGTAATTTTCTTACAACAAGGTGAAGACCCTGACAATATTACAGTTCATTTATGCTTCTTCGGTAAACACTCAGAACTTTTGGTATATGTTGTTTGAAAACCGAAAGAGAATGATTTGTTTTCGAAGTGTCAGATTTGATAGTGATTGACATACTTCGACAATCATTGACATGAAAAATGATAGTCATTGACATCCTTCATATCATTCATTTACACTCTTGTACATGGGGTAGAACGAACGATTAATGGAAATGTTGATAATGTTATTTACTATATTCAATAATGAAGATAAAAACATAGATACACATTCACAGGGGCTGTGTATTTTCATGTTATTTTTTCGATGTAGAACAAGTAACAATTTTTCCACTTGGGTAAGTTTCCAGGTATGTTATATCGTCGGTACAATGCAAAAGTCACGAATGTGCTTTTCGCATATGTGCACTATATCGCGATTATGGTCATGGTGTCAATGCCAAAATCGCGAAAGAGTTTGCTTATCCCCCTGTCCTACTTTTAGCCTAGTAGAACGAAAAGAAATCTATGTTTATAGCACTGTCCTCAATTTTTGAAACACGTTTTTCCCGGAACATCAAAAAAGCACATTCGTGACTTCAGCATTGGACCAACAATATGGTATTCTCTTCAACATGAGGATTCACATCGTTTGCAACTCTAATTTTGGTAATCTTGTTGCAGCAGATGAAGCAACATCAGGAAAATACAGAAATGTTCTCTATGAAACCATATTACTCACGATACAAATTTGCAGCAACCGATTTTTCTGTATTTTCTTCCAATTTCACTCCGGCATTTTCATAATTCTTTACACTTGCAGTATCTGTGGAGGTGCTCGGTTTGATAAATCACTGATGAAATAATATTGACAAATCGATTCATTTTCAGGTTCCTTTCTTCATCTTCAGTCAATTTTTTTAGTTTTTTCTTCTCTTCAGCGCCAGTTTTGACTTTGAGCCTTGGTCTTTTCTTTCCCTCTGAAGCTCTATATTTTTCTGTCATTTCTCTCCAGGTGGAAGATATTTCCACGAATAGCAGTTTCCTCGAACTTGTTGTTCTCTCTGGAGTCTCCGGCCATTGTAATATATTGTGGAGTAAATTGGGATCATGTTGATGATCTAGGATATTTCTATTATCATTGTTGTTAGCCGAAGAAACAGGTAAAAAGGATCAAACGAAACAATGTGCTCAACTTCGGTTATAATATATAAAGTTATGAGAATTTAAAATATTCTCACTTTTTCAGACGACTGAAAGAATAAAATCAATCACATCTTCTTCTTCGTGAGTTGCCTTCTCCAGGCTGATTTGAGGCCTAGTGGTTTAGTCTTCAACCGTATACAGGATAAGAAAGTCAAACTTCAAGACATGCTGTCAAAAATGTTGCGAGTAGACAAGGAAGTCCCCCTCGCCATAGGAATGGGAGGAAGTGGGTGTTGGGTTTTCTAGATGTGTTGTCTTCAACTCATAAAGGTTCCCACAGGAAAACAGGGTATGCTCAACAGCAACATCCGTGTTTCTTCACCAACAGTACAGAGGCCAGCCAAAGACTAGCGATTTTAATGTTCATTGAACAGGTGATCTCTCAAAACACCACTAACCAGTCACAGCTGTTTCCCCTCAAGGTTCAGGAGTTGTTCGACCTCAGACTCAGAGGAAACACTCCCAATGAGAAGCCTTGACTGCCTAAGATCACTTCCCGTGCTCCATTCAGAGAAAAATTTTCTGTCTAGCCATCTCCTGAAAAATTCCTGAAAGTTGTACGGTAGATGTGAAGCGTCGACTCCCAACCAATCTGATTGTGTCCCTGCTCATCCATACATCTGCCCTCTCATAGCCAGATCTCAGCGTGAGCCGGCAACCAAATAACTTTCAGAAAGTTTCAGGAGCTCAGCTCAAATAGCGATTTCCTGCATTCTCCTAGTAAGTAGTATTTGACCTCTGTCATAGCGAGGGATTTTTAGTGTTCACTGTCACAACATGAGTTTCTCGGAGTACCATCTACGGATATTTGGATATTCTCCTGCGTGCTGACAAGAACAACATACAGTTCAACCTGTACTACCGAATAGTTCTTCTCTAGTGGGATGGTCAGTTTTAAACAAGGCCCCACAATCCTGACAGCAGTCCCGTGAACCAAGTAAGGCCTTCAGGAACAAATAGCCGATTTTGACTATAGGCTTCTATCAGGAACACTCTGTGAGGTAGTTTACTAGGGATATTTAGTGATTGACACCCTTCTAGAAAATAGTTATTGACATGGTGTCAACCAATGTTTATCCGATCCGGAAGAAGGAGAACACAATAAAAAGCTAATCAGTTATATTCCAACTTTTCAAATACGCGATACATTCGAATATCAAAATGTGATACTTTCAGACAGTGATAAACACCCTATGTCAATCACTGTTTCGATGTAATAAAAACAAGACAGTCATTGACATGCGATTTATTCTGAAAGTAAACATCAATGAAGGGTTCGTTTATATCAATATCCAATCTTTGAAATCTTTCGAACACTGAAAAATTTCTTCCATATATCTCAGATACCCCAATCTAAAGAAATTCACTCATATGTGCAGTGACTTTCCTTAACAAAACGTCAACGATTGAACTGATTGACATTACTACACAACTTCGAGACAAATATCTCATTGCGATCTGGGTAGGGGGCCAAATTACTCAACTAAACATTCATCGAATGAGTGTTGGACCTTCTAGCATACGTAGGTAGAAGAAAAAAGTCGCTGGCAAATACCAATATGTTAATTCGACGGATTAAGTGTGTAGAGTGGCAATCACTATCGGGGTGTCAACGACTATACCGCTTACCCTACTTATTTTTCAAATCGTTAATACCAGTAGCAATCTGTTTTTGATTTCTCATAAGTGTGTCCTCCTTTCTTCCTATACTTTCGAAATAATTTTTATGAAGTTCTTCGTCATCTGAATCTAACGTTTCAAATAAAATCTTTGAAATTTTATCTCGAATATTAAATAGACCTCTTTCAACTCTTTCCATCAACAAGTTCTTCTAAAGTTTCAATATTAATTGTATTCGAATGTTGTAAATATTCATAATGCGGCGTTTGTGTTATGCCCAATAGTTGTTCATTTTTCAGATTATCAATTTCTTTCTGATATTTTGAAATAAGAACCTCGACTTGTTTCAAATCAATATGATGAATCAGTTGTATATTTTTTTCCAAGCAAAATAGGGAGTATACTGTTTTCCAAGGGAGTAATTTTAATACAGGTTATTTTAATTATCTTTAGTATTATAAGAAGGAAAATGAAGTGTTTCATCTCGAATCCGAAACAAAAGTATTCAATGATTTTTCCGTTGTTTCAAAATCTTTTTGTGATAAATATGTTTATTTTTCATATCTTGTATACGGTGTGAATCAATCTCACAGATTTTTATCTTTTCATTGACTGGATCAAGTTAACACGTTATTGGATTTTTAATATACGTCAGGTTTTCATTTGAATCATGATCCTTTTCAGCTAATCGTTTTATATCTAATTTAGCTAAATGTTCTGTGGCCTTTTTCTGACTTTTATTCAATTGTTCTGAAATATCGTTTAAAATTTCATTGTAATTTTAAATATAATTCTGCAGTGTCTCATTGTGCGTTTTTGCTATTGGCAGAGAATAATTCAAATCAGCTTTGATTATTTGCGTTGAAGTCATCCCTAAACTGGAGCGATTGGATTCATTATAAGCTAAGTAAAGTCTGTGCTAATTTATTTTAAAATATCGAATTATTAAAAACTAAAATTGATTAATCTTGATTGGTCTATTAATGTACAATGAAACCTCTCTACAAGTGCGTTCGAATTCGGATTGTCATTCGAGATGTTATGAATTTCTTTTTGGTTTATCTTACAAAAATCTTGAACCACTCTTTTTTTGAATTCAAGTCTATTATCGCACGTCATTTTATTTCGTATTCCATAATGGCTGGAATATAATATCAATTTGTCTACAATTTCTGTTTCAGTTTCTTCTAATAAAGGATAACATTGTCCCTATCTTGAGAACGATTCAATAATGCTCAAACAATAGGTTTATCGAGATCTTATAGTATCACAGTATCTGGACTCCGACTCGGCCAGGGAAGAAATTTTCTGATATGAAAGACTCGCCGAACCATTTACTGTTTGGTAAAAAATCAACAGTGCTGTACCTAAGGTGGCGTCGGGACACAGTAACAAAGCCTACACAGAACACATCCATCATTCTAACTCGCACAAGCTTTAAGTAGCTTATGAAGGGTTTCACAGAAACCCAGAATGCATGGAAAATACAAATACGAAATACGAAAATACAAATATGTGTGTAAATGGTTTTGATCGTATTGTATTCGGTTTGAATTGTAATTGAATGGGCGTTCACTCAGATTCATTTTTCTGACATCTCAGACGAGTAAATATATTTCTGTACGTCTTATTCATATTCGGCCAAAAATATTTGCGTCTCCAACTTATAAAATTTTCTCTTCATCCGCAATGAATCGTTTTGTTTTCATGATAATGTTGAATTCGTTATAATTGTTCTTCTCTATCTTCGACATCTTCCACGAATACTCTAGAAATTCCAAATCGTAGGGTTTTATAATTGAAGCCCCTAGGATGCTCGTTCATCGTTGCTGGCCGAGAGGCACTGATGAGTCCTAAAAAAGAGGACACCGGTCTGTCTCTGCTAAGCTTCGATGACGGCATTTTCTCATCTTGGAAGAATCTGCAAACATGGACAGGAATTTTTTCTCTTATCTGAAATAATCCAATCTGATTCATCTGGACGACACACGTCAACGAAAACATTTTTCTGAACTATTTAATGTATTTTAAAGTTATCTTTGAGCGTCTCCCATGAGATAACGTATTTTAGAAAAACATGATATCATGCTTTGCTATCTTATTTTTATCCCTGCAATGAATTACTTTCCAGATTCTTTCTAATCTTTTTATTTGCATGTTCTTACGTATATCAACTTCAAATGACCAATAAGCCTAAGATTTGGATATTTTCCGTATCCAGTAAAGTAGAGTCTCCGTTAAAATATATAAGTTTCTATTACCTCTCACAATTTTTTCACGAATGATGATTCATGACGGTTCATTGTTTATTAGAAAACTGATACAGTCCTTCGAGGGGAATTTGACATAAATTACGTTTCATTTCTCCGATGGAAATTCGGTCGAGCAACAATGATTTCGTTATTATTTCAATAAGTCAGCCCTTGAAATCGATAAATGAATTGTGGAAATCACAGGCAGGTCCGATTTACTCAAAAGTTCGACAATACTCGACAGTCTGCTAAACTAATGAATTGATTCAAATGAAATATTTAATCCTTCTATTAAATACGTTAAATCAAACCTTCAATCAATCAAAGTATAAACTGTCCTAGCTGCCCTCAATATTTAATAAAGATATCATCAATGATGGGTTCAATTCGACGATTGATTGAATATTAGATTCAGAAGTAAATATTTCATTTAATCAACTTTTTAGTTTAAAAGTCTGTTAACGATTAACGTTAATTGAAGCCGGGCCCGTATTTTTTACATTTCAATGAGTCATTTTCAACTCTACCGTAAAATGGAATTACTTTGGACCTCGTGGCTACACTGAACAAAAATTTAATTTTAATTTATGAAATTATAGTTGCAGTTACCATTACGTTTGGTAACACTTTTTTTTACCGCTCTATTCGTTACAAATTCGAGAATTGCACGGCATCACAAATGAGAATAAGTTCCGTGAATTACCAACTGCGACATGTTATTTCGAACAAGAAAAATTTACGATCGGTATGATCCGAGCAAGAAAATTTCTAATATGTCAACATAATTATGTCTATTCGTTTTTTTTCAGGGTTACTCTGAACGTGTTCAATGAAACCCAAGATTTTAAATTGACTCGTTTCTTCTGGTTAAAAATGTTTTACTTCTACAGAAAAAAAAATGCTACAAGAAAATATACCAATTATTGTGCAGAAATCTTAGTGAAAGCTTCCAGTAAGATAAATGAAAAAATAGTTTCTGCCTAAATTTCTTCGATCACAAGGATCTAACTCATGATTGAATTTTTGACAGCTCTACCAGACCTGCAGACAGGAAGACGAAGTAGAAGAAGGAATCTTCGTGTTTAGTGCAAATCATCTTCGGCCATATCAGAGAAGTAAGGACTACTGGACAAGATAGTTCAATCCTAATCAGTTTTTTCTGTTATTATCACAGAGTATTAGTTTGGTTCAGATTAACATATTATGTATCATACCTTATAGCCCTCTGAAGTCGTTTTCGAGTTATTCATAGTTTCGTGAAAAAAAATACAAATTGTGCCTTGAAGAACACTGAAAATTCAAAGAAAGTGCAAAGCACAATCTCAGATCTGTTTTTTGAAATGGGTTACGGAAAAGATATTCGACGTCATTCTGTAGAGAAAATAACGTTTTGATATACTAGGAGGTAAAATGACAATGTCAAAGTTGGAATTCGAAAAAAGCCAAAAACTCGATTTTTTTAAATGAAAACCGTATTTTTTTCACTCATATATGAATTTGTGGGGTGAAAATAAGTGGAGTCTATTCAGGGTTCTACCATTCTCGAGATATTCAGAAATAACTGTGAGCAACGAGCATATTATAATATGTGATTCATGAAAATCTTTGACCGATTCAGAATAATTTCCCATGCTTCTGTTGTTGATATTCCTCAAAACTTATCTCTCGGTTCAAAGTAAACGACCACTAGTTTTTTTACTGCTCATAATGAAAATAACGCGATATTTTTCGGAAAACATGACATACATATCGAAACCTCATATTGTAATGCAAAACTTATAAAACAAGTCATGAAACTTCCTGAACTTTCATTCAAATATATCAGAATAGAAAATTGAATCATAACACATTTTGAAAATTTCATCCACCTATTTCCAAACATTTTTCTCTCCTTCTCAATATTTCTTGGTTGGTGGATTTCCTTATTCATTCTGGAACAGAATTCTGCCAATACATTGCACGATAAATTCTTCAGTTGGAAAAAACCTGAATTATTTTGAATAAAGTCATACAGATTTTTATGAAAGGGTGAACATTGGTCAAAATTGATACCTCACATATTAAAATATGCTCGTTGTTCACAGTTATTTCTGAATCTCTCGAAAATGGTACATTTTAAATATAGGGAACCCTTGAAAGACACTACTTATTTTTTCGGCACAAATTAGAAAGGGAGTGGAAAAAATACGGTTTCCATTTGGAAAAATCGAATTTCTGCCTTTTTGGGAATTTAAACTTTGACACACTAACAGGAACATTTTGGATATAAGGAATTCTAAATAAACTCCACCTTTTTCCACCTCACAAATAGATATGTGGGTGGAAAAAATATGGTTTTCATTTGAAAAAATCGAGTTTTTGGCTTGTTTTGAATTCCAAATTTCACACTCACATTTTACCACCCAGTATATCAAGACGTTATTTTCTCTACAGAGTAATGGTGAATATCTTCTCAGTAACCCATTTCAAAAAACAGATCTGATATTGCGCGTTGCGCTTTAATTGAATTCTCAGTGTTCTACAAGCCTCAATTTGTAAATTCTTTCGAAAAACAGTGAATAACTCGAAAATAAAATTAATGTTGCATTCGAAGATTTATCCGAAAAAGTCATAATATACAGGGTGCTCCATTTGAAATAAGAAAGTTGACACTACTTCCGGTGAATGCGGAAGTCGTTCATATTGAAAAATATATCATGAATGAAGGTCTAATTATTATTTTCCCATAAACTTCTAATGGGCACTCCCGGTGGGACACCCTGTATTTTACGGGAATTTTTTCATTCCTGCCCTATCTGGGATTTAGGGTTTGAATCAAAAAATCGTTCGAAGTAACCACGTTTTAGCGGCAATTGTTTGAAATAATGCAACAAAAAAAAAATCTTCGTCTATAATATCAATATCCCATCGGAGAAATTGAACCTAATTCATTTGAAATCATCCTCAATTCCTGTGATCTACTTCAGTTTATTAATGAACCTTGAATGGCCAGAAAGTCATTCACAATTCGAGATACATTTCTGAGAAAGAATAGAAGAACGCACCTAATTACCTTTCAAAGTATGTTGTAGGGATATTCGGAGATGTTACAAATATAAATGATTTCCCGAATTCCCTCTATTTCCCGGAAACTGAGTATAAACCAAGAACGTGGAGCATGAGAACTCATTACTTCTAAACAAGAGACTGATGACTGCACGAAAAATGGATTCTGGAAAGATTTTATATACAATTTAAATTCTGCAGAGAACGGAGAACATTTCTTCCATTATGCATGAAAGGAAAATAAGGGAATAATAGGGAAATTTGCCTACCAAAGGCGGAGTCCCCATCGAAAATAAAGCGCTTCTTTGTTATCTCGAGGCAATTCAGCATAAAACGTATATATAGACAATCAAAAATAATGATACATTAAACAATGAGAATGTTTTTCATGACTGGGAGCATTGTCGTTTTCCTTTTGAAGTTGTTGATACGGTCGAACAAGTACAGGGATTCTGGTGAAATATCGTTAAAGTTTTGTGGATGCTTCAGGGATATGGGATGAATTCGAATGAAGAAATTTATTTTATTTCATAGATTGGAGGTAAAGGATGGTATTTGATTTGTTTTTATGAATACAACTTTCAGAACTTCACAAGGGGGTAAATTGTTTCTTCCATAGTTAAACGTCATAGGTCCGATCATAGTACAAGGTCGCAGACACAAGATCTTTTTTCTGATTATTTGAACGTGAATGTATTAACCATATAGGAAATTGAAATTCATAATATATGAATTATGAAAAATCCATTTAAAATTTGTTTGATAGAAATAACTAGGTGTGTAGTCTGTTATATTTTTAATGTTTTATTATATTTTCAACGGAACATGAAATTTTCTATTTGACGGAAAAATTATATGGAAATCGGATTCAAGCTTTTGAGCTTCTCAGATGTACCCGGTTAACTAGGAAAACTAGGGTAAGGTCGGCTGAATCATACCACTTTTTAGTATTATAGTTATGGTGACTTTTTTAATGAAAGTTGCGATAAATGAAAAATTATTCTAATTAAAATACATATTTGTTTGTAAAAATAATACTGCTTCATCAAGAAATTATCATTGGAAAACATAAAAAAATGCACTGTGCTCCAAAAGGTACTATTTACCCATCTCCTTCGGTAAATAATACCTTCGGATCACTAAATCGTACTACATCTTAAGTATAAGAACATTAGTTACATTAAACACAAATATATTTTTTGGTGCCACAAATTGGGTCTACCCATCGGCTACACTCAAGGCTCCGTAACTACTCTCGATTAAAGTTTCTTCACAAATGTAACCATACCACTCTGATTGATTAACTTCTATATCATCTTTTATTGGAGCTGTACTCCGTCGAAGGCCGGATTTCCATTCAATACCCAGACGGCACAGAAATATTCCATGCATATTCAATGAATATACCGCTGGCATATTGAGATATTCCAAACATATTCCAAATCTCCCAGGGCATAAGCCTGGCAGATAGCAGGAATATCCAAGGTCACCATGAAACAACTGCCAGGAATATCCCATAATCTTCAAAAATATCTCCATGGCATATGCCATACAGATTCATCTATGAATATCTTACATATATGCTGGCAATATCTTTTTATCTCCTCATTTGTCCATGCCATATGCTGGTAATATCTTTGTATATATTTAAATATATGTAAATTTTTGTAGCGGTACTAAATAATAATGCATTGATTAGATTGTTTCAAAAAAATTTATTACAGTTTTAAGAATATTTTGTACAATAACAATAATTAACAAAATTATCACATTAAATCATAAAAATGAACATAAAGTAAAAATATAAATATAAATCAACTAGGTATTTTACAAAACAATACTAAGAATAAGTAAAAATTAACATTTGATGAATTAAACTAAAAAATAGGGAAAACACAATGAGGTAATATTTTAAATGATATAAATATTGAACTGTGAACTTCAATTATTTGGTTTGTGAACTAGAGGCGATTTCGATTGACTGGTTCTTGGTTGGTTCATAGATTGGTCCGTCAGTTTTGGACCAACCGCATTCGAATGACATTCTGGTGACGTCTCAAATCAGATGTTTCTCCAAAATTTGAACAGAATTCGAAAGCGGAGTTCGTTTGACGTTGTCATTTATGAACCGAGCGGTCAACCGTTAACCAACCAAAACAGCCATTTGAAATCGACTCATCAGATTATGGGTCGGTTTCACAAATCGAATTACTCGTTTTGAAATTTCTACGAATCGTGGTGGCTCCAGTTAATTAAATGGTACTAACAAAGTTTTGTAAAACCGACCTTATATCTATATATCAGCACCTCAGAGGTAAAGTGTGTTAAGTCACATTTTTTCAGACACGACCTATATAGAATATTGGATTAACATTAGTAAATTCTAGCTAGTGGAACACATTTTTGACTCCCTAGGTTTATGAAGACGCCAAGTAATGGCAGTACACATTCTTTGAAACAATGATCGAACTGAAAAATCTCTCATTTGTCTAATTTTGATATTGTGACTTGACACACTTTACCTTTGGGGTGCTGATATAGATATCCGTGTTTATAACATCCCAGGCCTTCCAATTCCCAGTCTCCAGTCCCTTCTATCAACACCCATTCTCCCGGTCTCTCAGACATCGTCTTCTGTATGCCGCTCATCCAGGTAGCTTTTGGTCTTCCTCGCCTTTTTCCTTGGAATTCTTTGATTTTGGCCCTGAAAAAAACCAGTGATTCTAAGATTTTCAAGATAAGAGGCTGTCTACTGCTATAGTAATAGTGGAATCTGTTCTAATTATTTAATATTTATAAACTTACTTTGAATTTTAGTAGGCAGTGTTGGCAATTTATATCGAGGCAACCTTCCTTCTCGAAGACGATCCCTCTTTTTGATTTTTAGGGCCTAAATCCGTATTGATGCCACTAATATTTTCGACCAGTACAGCCTTTTTGCTTGCAGGAACAAAATTATGATATACTGCTTGGGTGAGACTTACTACACCTGAGAAGCTCCTCCACTCATGCTCTTGTAGTTTTTACGTTTGGATTGAAAGCAAAATTTTGGTTAAGCTATCTGCACAACGTAGAGCCATTTTTCAGTAACAAATTTAGTATTTTCATTCTGTTTAAGAACCTCTGAAAATATTAATAAAACATAAAATGGGTTTTATGATCACTGAAATTATTTATATTATACCTTTGAGAACATTGCACAATTTTATTAGGGATGAAAAGTTAGTTTTTGCCTTTTTCCCAACCCAACTAAAATATAGGAAATATCCTTTCTATCACTTCCTCACTGTAAAGTCCTCAATTCTTTGACCTGAAAAAACGTAAATACACATAACCAAAGATAAAGCACTGACAAGTGATTGGCATATTACGAAAACCTTTTTCGAGCATTCCAAATATATAAGAGTACCTACCAACGCTGATTTGATATTCACGCTCCTACAGTCATGCTCTTGTCTGCCTGTCTTATCTTTTATCATGTGCTCGGCTGCATCACAAACTATTTATCACATAATACTCAAACAATAACATATTTTCAACTCCACACACAATTTAATAATTTTTCAATAAGACTCTTTCAACTCATGTCACCACCGTGACGTGACGACCATTTTGGAAGTTTGGAACGCCAAACTGAAACTGCTAATCACAGAACACAAATAACCTCAATCCAAGACCACAAAACAAAAATATGAATATTTTGACTGAAAACGTCGTGACGTAATGTTTACATCCATAAGAAAAAGTCAAATCAGTAAAATCGAAATTTGATATTCTTATCGCTAAATTCAGGGATAGAATTGCAGGAGTTAAGAATGGGTAGAGGCCAGAAAATAGTTAATTTTTTATTTATAAAGAAGTAGTTTTATTCCTGTAAAGAAATAATGTCATTGGTATTTCTGTCAGATATTTTGATAAAATTCAAGGAAATATCTAGAAAGGGCGAAAATATGGTGGTGGTGGCCACATAACTTCCTCAACCTACAATGGATCTGAAATGTTTGAAATGCAATGTATTTGGTTCAATGAAAAGCAAGAAGTATTAAGTTGAACTAGAAAGATTCTAAGTTCCAGACATCTCTGTCACCACAGGGCAGCTTCATGGAAACAAAAATATGAGCAAAAGTGATTCGATCCTCCAGTGGAATAAGCTACTCTCACCTCTGCTGACTAATATTTGATTATCATATATGATTTTTGACAACTTGTCTACGCCCTTTTCACATATCTGCTCGAATATCATATATTGTTTTTCCATTTATTGAAAATATATATTTGATCTCTTTCCTATAAGATCAAAATCATAATGGACCTCTTTTTCTGTTTCATCGAACATTTCAATCATTTAAAAAGTCACTTGACTCTCAGTCGATAGACGATATAGTATAGCATGTCCATTTTTCACAAATTAAAACGTTTAATTTGTTGCCTGCTCTTTCATTTCATTGTATCAATCATATAAATAAATTACAAATCATTGATTCCATTGTTTACTCAGTTTAATAAATAAGATCAAATTATTAAGCGAATGAAAGTGTTATTTTTTAACTTGAATCCAACTATAATTAACTTGATGATAACTGCGATTCCTCGAAAATATAATCTATATAGAAAGTTTGTAGTTCTTCAACAGTTTACTGGAAAATAGCAAACTCATCAATTATTGATGAGTTCGGAACAAAAGCTAAATCGAGGTAGTGGTAGTGCCTACAAACAATTATCGTTCAACAAGGGTTTTGTAACGTTTGTAATATTCCATGAAGATTCATGTATATATACCAATAAATACTATTGAATAATATTCTAAACGCATATCATATAGATATTCCCATAGCATATACCAGACATATCTGGGATGGCATATATTTGGAATATTCCTTTGAGAGCAGATATATTTGATATATATCTGGCATATGCCTCGCATATTGCAATATCTTTTGGCTTAATGGCAGATTGGAGGAATATTCCGGGAATATAGGGTGCCGTCTGGGTAAGAACATCCACTTCAACGTTTGACAGTCGTTCTTTTGAAGGTTTTGATGAAATACTTTTTGGACCGCTTGATTTAGTTTTCATCGAAAAAGCACCTATTAAAGATTCGGTCAAATTGTTTATATTTTCTTTTTTCGTTGACAGAACAATGTCAGCAATATCTTACAGTCTCAATTAACTGTTCCCAGTACGATTTGTCCAACTATAAGTTTATGCAATTACATGATTACTGGAAAGTAAGCTGAAGTTTTCACACAATGATGCAAGGTTCAAATCTTATCTGATTAGCTCACAAATCTCAATGAGTAAATTTTCATACACTTGCAATTAGCGTTTTAGTATTGAACTCTTACACGTGAACGTTGAAAATTGTAGGTTATGACACTGAATTCACATCTATCCAATTACTTCGAAACAGCTATGTTGTCAGAGAAGATTAAGATTGCTTTAGACGATTTAATACTTCTGCTCCAGACTAGCTACAAGAGAGGGCGTCAAATATCTAGATTGAAAGAAATATACCAGTGGTACGATTTAGCATGCGGTAAGATATACCTGACCAAACCCTACCTCCTTGGAGAGCTGTGCTAAGCACTGAATATTAGTGCACTTAGCACTAATCACTTTTCAAGTACTGTTGTTTCAATCCGAATGAAAAGTGTAACTTTTTATCTTAGCTGTATTATGTGAGATTATTGTCAGGTCAGAATGGATGTATAGGCTGATGTTTCAGTGGCTTTCGTAACTTCTGATATTTTAATGGTTTATTTTCTCGAAATTTTTTATATCTAGTTATCAACTTCTCTTCCACATTGTAGTTTTCTATCAATTTCTCAAATGCTGAGCTTCAACGTTCATCTCAGAAAAAACTTGAGAAAGAAGGGAATATCATGCGACATGTTTGACCATTCCCTTACTGTCTTGTCAAAAGTTATGAGCCACCACACCGAGGGTGGAGAGCTCAGAACATTTTTCAAGAGGAAAATATACAGAGAATGAACTGGTCAGAAAATTTACTAGACATGAATCAAATCGAGCACGTAGGGTTAGCATTAAGGTGAAAAATATCCAGTCGCCAAAACCCTTCTTTAATTGAGTCCAATCTAAGTCTCTCTAGGCATATTATGTTGATCGATTTAGATTCAGTTGTGGAATAACCATAATTATTCAAAGATAAATTCGAATTTTTTCAGATTTTTTGTATTTGGGATTTTGCGGTGTTTCGAGTACTGGCACCCATATTCTATTCATTTTTGAATTTTCTTTGGACCTATTGAAATGTGTGTTTATGAATTTCGATTGCTTTCCTGTAAAGCCTGTGGTAGTATTCGATATTGGTACATAACACTTGGGTTTAGTTAAAGTGTATCAGATTGGGAAAGAATAGATTCCATCTCCTGAAGATAAATTGAAAATGAACATGTCACCAGTACGTATAGAGAAACAGAAATCCAAATACCAAAAATCGAGAGAACCGCGTATAGCATCGAAACACAATAATATACTTGAACTAGCAAAAACAGTCATCAATTTTTCTGATTCTCTCCTACTAAAAACGAGGTGTCCATACACTCTCAGTTGAAAAACTTTGCCATAGCTCCAAGAGTGATTCCGAAAGAAGAAATAATAGCCAATCTTGAGTCAGCCTCGAGTCAGAATTTCCCGAACTTGTAGCCGAAAAAATACGGACGGATTGCTCCAATATCTTGAGAAAGGCAAAACCATCGAAGTCAAATATCATATCAAACGAGGCACTAGCTATTGAAGGCAACTTTATCCTGGTGAGATGTTTCACTACTCACGAAAGTCCCACTGAATTATGCAGTGAAGCTGTAACAGCGAACTACTTCATGAACAATTTTGTAGGGAAAGCACTGAATACCGCTCCTCTCAAAGAGAAAGTATGTTTTCCATATGTAGATTACACATTCGTCATATGAAGTCATAGAAAGGAAAAGCTCACGGAGTTCGTGAAACACATAAATATCAAGCACACAAGTTGGTAGTTGACAATGGAATTATTTTCCTGAAAACTTAGTACCTGAAACAGGAAACAATAAGAAAACATTTTTGAATAATATAAGAAAGGCCCCTGCCTAGAAATTTGAACACTTATTTGTCAGGGGCCAAAACTTTACGGGAATAAATTGTTACCTGACAATGAACAAAAAGAAAACATTCAGAACACTCCTTCGTCAGACAATTACCAGTTTTCATTCAACTTCGTAGAATCGTGATACTGTCACGATTCTCAGATTAAGTTTTCAGGAAAATGCAATGACATCCCAGAAAATGTTTTAATAGATATCACAATGGAATTAGAAGACGAAAATAGAAATTTGGCTTTCCTTGATGTGCTTGTCACACGAGAAAAAACTACACTAGGACATACTGTATACCATTACCAAGAGCCTACACAGACGGACAGATATCTACGCACCTTCCCAGACGGCACAGAAATATTCCATTCATATTCAGTGAATATACCGCAGGCAGATTGAAATATTCCAAACATATTCCATATCTCCCAGGGCATATGCTTGGCAGATAGCAGGAATAACCAAGGTCACCATGAAACATCTGCCAGGAATATCTCATGATCTTCCAAAATATATCCATGGCATATGCCATACATATTCATCTATAAAAATCTCCCTTACATATATGCTGGCAATATCTTTTTATCTCCTTATTTGTCCATGCCATATGCTGGTAATATCTTTGTATATACAGGGTGTTTCCTTAACATGCGGCAAAAATTCAGGGGGCTGTTCCTTGGACTATTCTAAGAATATTTTGTCCTTTGATGATTTTTGAAAAACCTCTTTGTTTCGAAGATACAGGGCAAACAAAATTTTAGATAATAACATTTCATTATGAAAAATTACATGAAAATTTAACTTAACCTACAAAAACTGTTGAAAATGACCACCTCCAGCCAGCATACAAGCATCCAATCTTCTCCTCATTGACTGCCGAACCCTTTCAAAAACACCAGGATCATTTCTTATTGAGGTACACCCAGCAATGATCCGATTTCGCAAGTCTTCCACATTTTCTACTGGAGTGGTATGAACTAATGATTTTAGATGGCCCCATAGGAAATAATCTAAGGGGTTTAAGTCCGGGGAACGAGCAGGCCATAAATGAGGTCCACCTCTTCCAATCCAGCGATCTTTTTCATGTAATTTTTCATAATAAAATGTTATTATCTAAAATTTTGTTTGCCCTGTATCTTCGAAACAAAGAGGTTTTTCAAAAATCATCAAGGGACAAAATATTTTTAGAATAGTCCAAGGAACAGCCCACTGAATTTTTGCCGCATGTTAAGGAAACACCCTGTATATAAATATATGTAAATTTTTGTAGCGGTACTGAATAATAATGCATTGATTAGATTGTTTCAAAAAAACTTATTACAGTTTTAAGAATATTTTGTACAAAAACAATAATTAACAAAATTATCAAATTAAATTATAAAAATGAACTTGAAGTAAAAATATAAATATAAATCAACTAGGTATTTTACAAAACAAAACAAGACATATGAACTCCGAATAAGTAAAAATTAACATTTGATGAATTAAACTAAAAACTAGGGAGAACACACAATGAAGTAATATTTTAAATGATATAAATATTGAACTGTGAACTTCAATTATTTGGTTTGTAAACAAGAGGCGATTTCGATTGACTTTGGTTCTTGGTTGGTTCATAGATTGGTCCGTCAGTTTTGGACCAACCGCATTCGAATGACATACTGGTGACGTCTCAAATCAGCTGTTTCTCCAAAATTTGAACCGAATTCGAAAGCGCAGTTCGTTTGACGTCATTTATGAACCGAGCGGTCAACCGTTAACCAACCAAAACAGCCATTTGAAATCGACTCATCAGATTATGGGTCGGTTTCACAAAACACTAATTGTGCCATTAAAAAACTTCACATAAATTAGAACCAATCGAATTACTCGTTTTGAAATTTCTACGAATCGTGGTGGCTCCAGTTAATTAAACGGTACTAACAAAGTTTTGTGAAACCGACCTTATATCTCAGCACCTCAGAGGTAAAGTGTGTTGAGTCACATTTTTTCAGACACGACCTATCTACAATATTGGATTCACAATAGTAAATTCTAGCTACTGGAACACATTTTTGACTCCCTAGGTATATGAAGACGCCAAGTAATGGCAGTACACATTGAAACAATTATGGAACTGAAAAATCTCTCATTTGTCTAATTTTGATATTGTGACTTGACACACTTTACCTTTGGGGTGCTGATATAGATATCCGTGTTTATAACGTCCCAGGCCTTCCAATTCCCAGTCTCCAGCCCCTTCTATCCATACCCATTCTCCCGGTCATTCAGACATCGTCTTCTGTATGCCGCTCATTCAGGAAGCTTTTGGTCTTCCTCGTGTTTTTCCTTCTCTCGGTACCTATTTCACAGCAAGTTGGGAATTCTTTGATTTGGCTCTGAAAAAACCAGTGATTCTAAGATTTTCAAGATAAGAGGCTGTCTACTGCTACAGTGAGTGGAATCTGTTCTGATTATTTAATATTTATAAACTTACTTTGAATTTTAGTGGGCAGTGTTGGCAATTTATATAGAGGCAACCTTCCTTCTTGAAGATGATCCTTCTTTTTAATTTTTAGGGCTCAAATCCGTACCGATGCCACTAATATTTTCGACCTGCACAGCCTTTCTGCTTGCAGGAACAAAATTCTGGTATACAGCTTGGGTGAGACTTACACCCGAGAAGCTCCTCCACTCATGCTCTTGTAGATTTTACGTTTGGATTGAAAGCTAAATTTTGGTTAAGCTATCTGCACAACGTGGAGCCATTTTTCAGTAACAAATTTAGTATTTTCATTCTGTTTAAGAACCTCTGAAAATATTAATAAAACATAAAATGGGTTTTATGATCACTGAAATTATTTATACTATACCTTTGAGAACATTGAACAATTTTATTAGGGATGAAAAGTTATTTTTTGCCTTTTTTCCAACCCAACTAAAATATGGGAAATATCCTTTCTATCACTTCCTCACTTTTAAGTCCTCAATTCTTTGACCTGAAAAAAACGTAAATATACATAACCAAAGGTAAAGCACTGCTTCTCTTTGTGAGGTATACCCAAAGTGATTGGTATATTACATAAACCTTCTTCAAGCATTCTAAATATAAGAGTACCTACGAACGCCTATTTGATATTCACGCTCCTCCAGTCGTGCTCTTGTCTGTCTGTCTAATCTTTTATCATGTGCTTGACTGCATGACAAACTATTTATCACATAAACATAATACTCAAACAATAACATATTTTCAACTCCACACACAATTTAATGTGTGACGTTCACAGGCTACTGATAATGATATTATATTAATATTAATAGAGAGTTGAAGTGCTTCCACGGACGTAGACGTAGACGTTATAATTGACATATACACATGCGCATTCGTCAGTTTTTTACGTTAACGGTAGCGTCAGCTTAACGGCCGACGTACACTAGCGTCCTTTCACGCTGGCCTAAACGCCAACGTACGTTACCCGAACGTTAAACGAATCTGCCCGATGAGTTGCGAACGTTTGCATTTTGACATAACTTTCTCCTTAGCTTTGCTAGTTCGTAGCCTAGCTTGTACATGGCAGCACTTCAACTCTCTTTTCACCGCAGCACGTGAACGTTATATTTGACGTTATTTCTCACGTTAACGTTCACGTCCGGGCTTACGTGCTGTACGCACTTCAACTCTCTAATATTATATTAATAGCCTATGGTGACGTGAGACGTGACCACCATTTTGGAACGCCAAACTGCTAACCAATAACCACAGAACACAAATAACCTCAATCCAAGACCACAAAACAAAAATATGAATAGTTGGACTGAAAAAGTCGTGACGTAACAATATGGCGGCTGGATGAATGTTTACATCCATAAGAGTCAAATCTCAGTAAAATCGAAATTTGATATTCTTATCGGTAAATTCAGGGAACGAAATTGCAGGAGTTAAGAATGGGGGAAAGCCATAAAATAGTTAATATCTATTTATAAAGGAGTATTTCTATTTCTCTAAAGAAATAATGTCTTTGGTATTTCTATCAGATATTTTGATAAAATTCAAGGAAATATCTAGAAAGGGCGAAAATATGGTTCGAAGTGGCCACATAACTTCCTCAACCTACGATGGCTCTGAAATGTTTGAAATGCAATGTATATGGCTCAATGAAAAGCAAGAAGTATTAAGTTGAACTAGAAAGATTTTAAGTTCCAGACAACATCTCTGTCACTACATGACAGCTGCATGGAAACAAAAATATGAGCAAAACTAATTTGATTCTTTTGTGGAATAAGCCACTCTTACCTCTGCTAACTAATATTTGATTATCATATATGATTTTTGACAACTTGTCTACTACCTTTTTACATATCTGCTCGAATATCATATTACATTGTTTTTTCATCTATTGAAAATATATATTTGATTTCTTTCCTATAAGATCAAAATCATAATGCACCTCTTTTTCTATTTCATCGAACATTTCAATTATTTAAAAAGTCACTCGAATCTCAGTCGACATAGTATAGAATGTCCATTTTTCACAAATAAAAACGTTTAATTTGTTGCCTGCTATTTCATTTCCTTCTATCAATCATATAAATGAATTAAAAATCATTGATTCCATTGTTTACTCAGTTTGATAAGAAAGATCAAATTATTAAGCGAATGAACGTGTTATTTTTTTAACTTAAATCCAACCTTCATTATAACTGCGATTCCTTGAAAATATAATCTATATACCTAGAAAGTTTGTACTTCTTTTACAGTTTACTGGAAAATAGCAAACTCATCAGTTATTGATGAGTTCGGAACTAAAGCAAAATCGAGGTAGTGGTAGTACCTACTCTTTAAAAAATTATCGTTCAAAAAGGGTTTTGTAACGTTTGCAATATTCCATGAAGATTTATATATATATATATATATATATATATATATATATATATATATATATATATATATATATATATATACCAATAAATACTATTAAATAATATTCTAAACGCATATCATATGGATATTCCCATAGCATATACCAGTCATATCTGGGATGGCATATATCTGGAATATTCCTTTGAGAGCAGATATATTTGATATATTTTTTGCATATGCCTCGCATATTGCAATATCTTTTGGCTTTATGACAGATTGGAGGAATATTCCGGGAATATAGGGTGCCGTCTGGGTTAGTTCTTCATCTATGCCAACGTAAGTATATAATTTAAACTCTAGTCGACAGAGTGAAGAGAATATGTTAGCAACATATTGTAGCCAAGAGTTGCTGACGAGAGGATTCTTTCCGTTAATTCCATGAGTAATAGATAGAATCGGCTGAATTCTGGGAAAACACAACATTGGGAGTGTGTACATCGGTACCACGAAACGATCAATCAACACTTGGATCATAAAACACAAGGGTTGCGTTCATAAACTAACTCAGAGTCAGCTCTCTTACTCTGAAGCATTCACAAACAATAATATCTGTTTTCATTGTTTCTGTCTCGTTAGAAGTATTTCAAAGTCCTGAGAAGCTTTAAGAATTTCCCCATAATCATCAAAAAATACTGTTGTGTTCTGCTTTCAAAATAAAAGTAAAATAGATCAGACACAACTAAAAATGTACGACTAAAGAGAATTTATTCCTTAAACTTTATAAAATTCACGATAACCGCAATTCAATATTAAAATGATATATAAAAATGTATATACAATAGTATATTCTAAAACAAGTTGCAGAATGAGCTCCTATTCCAACACGAATGCGAAGTTCGAAAACGAGCGACGAAGGAGTGCGTTTTCGATAGTATGAGTGTTGGAATTGCCTTCTGCAACGAGTATTAGACTCTATTTCAGTCAATTTTTGTGAAATACTCTAGAAATTCAAATGAAAATTCAGATTAGTGACTTTTGTTTTGTATCTTGTATCTCTACTTTTAGTACTGTAATGAACTTATTACGATACTGAAATAGAGAATAGTATATTCTAAAACAAGTTGCAGAATGAGCTCCCATTCCAACACGAATGCGAAATTCGAAAACGAGCGACGAAGGAGCGAGTTTTCGAAAGCATGAGTGTTGGAATTGCCTTCTGCAACGAGTATTAGACGATATTTTCTCTATTTCAGTCAAGTTTTGTGAAAACTCTCGAAATTCAAATAAAAATTCAGATTAGTGACTTTTATATTGTATCTTGGCAGTTGGTGTCACTAACGAAATTTGACAGCTTGCAAAATTTGAATTGATTTGATTCGAAAATTTAGTGGATCGGAGGTCAGTACTGACAACCACAAAACGAAAAATATAACTGAAAACAATGCTGTAATAAGTTTCATTACAGCACTACTTTTAGTACTGTAATGAACTCATTACGATACTGAAATAGAGAAAAGTATTATTCATAACATTAACCTTTGTTCACATGTTCGAATGACATTTGATAGAGTAAGATTGTGAACGACGAGTGTGGAGTAAAGAACAAAGTATATATTTCTGATCAAATGGCCATACTCTTACTCTACTCTCTGAGTTTGTGAACGCAACCAAGGCAAATCGTAGGCTAGATCATACGGAGAAATCCACCGCCGCGGAGCACACTGAAAACATAAACCATGTTTTCAAATTGGACCAAACCTAAGTGTTATCGAACACTACCGCATACTACGCCAGTCTTTACAGGAAAGTAATCCAGATACCGGATGTAAACCGGTCGGACACCGGTGCCTTTTCGGGATTGGGACGAGACCGGTCAGGTGCAGCCAAGTCCCCCGATCGAGGTTATATAAAGACGTACAATCTGCGTCCCTGACATACTCAGGCAGCTCAATGCAGCAGAAACATCTTCTGAATTTTAACTCCTGAAAATGATAGATACTCGAACTGGCGAAACTTGACATTTTCCTATTTGGTCTCATCCTGCTCAAGGTTATGAGTGCCGAACAGAGATTTTCTAACAAATAATTGTAGCTGAATTTAAGGAACATATAGGTACCAGGCCCCTTTTTCGCCTAGGGCACTTTGGGCGAGTGCCCAGGGCCCCGCGATCGTTAGGGGCCCCGCTCAGATAAATTGTTCCGAATCGGAGATTTCCTCAATGACGTTTGGAAATTTCCTATTTCATAGTAAATTTCCCTATATCATTAAAGAACTGATTTCTTCGAAAAGACCTAAACTGTTCCTTCTTTCAAAATTCCCTTTCACGTACTAAAATTGAAAGAGCGGAAGGGATCATTCACAAAAGAGATTAGAATTCAGAGTCTTTTATCAAAAAGTAATCGAAGGTTGCAATTTTTATTACCCGTGCTCCCCCCCCCCCCCCCGCTTATAGAACATTGATTGTTTAGTCTGTGATATTTATTTAAAATAAATGTTAAATCACAGAAATGTGGACAGAATGAAAGATCAGTTCTGAATCTAGAGATTAAGATTACATTGTGAAGGAAAAAAAACCTACAAAAATCCATTAACTCTCTTGTTAACATGTTAGAAACACTTTTGGACGAGCACACTTGGAGAAACATAAGACAATTAACAGCACGACATTTCGCGTTTTCTTTCCGAAGAATGAGAAACATCAACAAGCAATAACTACCAAGACTCTAAAACATACAAAACCAACCCATTACAATAGAAAAATGTGAAAAGTTCCTCGTTAATTACATTAGAGTAGACATCCCCGAAGAAGCTCGTATCAGGCATGGGACCAAAACATGGCATAATCCCACAGAATATCCCGATACCGGAACTAATTAAGGATGTTACATGTTTTATACAGGCAATACGACTGAAGGAAAAAGAGAAGAATGGAGTCAGATCAAGATGTGCCATAATAATTCAAAACTATATTGATAAACCAAAAACTCCAGACCCTCTCAAAAGGTATTACCATATAACCTCGAAATTTATGAGAGACAACCCTGATATTTTGATGAGTAAATCAGATGAAGGTAATACAACAACAGTTATGTACAAGGAAGAGAAAACTCAAGAAGAACACAATTTGCTGAGTGACAGCTTCACATACACAGTCCAACAAGGAAAACCCAAGACAACATCAACAAATTTCTGAAAACGCTCAGAGATGAACAAATGATATCAGGAACGCAATATAAAGAACTAATCAGGCACAATAGTGTACCTTCCAAAAATTATACTGCTTGAGGAAAACTCACAAACCAGTTAGCAGTTTCAGGTGTCTTTTGATGTTGTGTCCTTGTTCACAAACATCCCAAAATCGTTAGTTGTCCAGATCATTACAAAAAGATGGCGATACATAAGTTGTTCCACTGAATTAGATAAAAACAGTTTCATAAAATTGGTGGATTTCATATTCGACAGCAGCTACTTTGTTGTCAACAATATTTTTTATAAACAGTTGGATGGAACAGAGATGGGATCCTCTGCCAGTCCTGATATTGCTGAGTTGGTTATGCTGGGGACATTCGAGTATGTTGCCGGTAAGCTGGATTTTTACATCCCTATCATAAAAATATATGTTGACGATACATTTCTTCTCTTACCTGTAGACCACGTAGAGTCAACACTCATTCTGTTAAACTCATTTCACGAGAAACTAAAATTCACTTTAGAAATAGAAAATAATAACAGCCCACTTTTTCTGGATGTTATGGTGATAAGAGAAAATAACAAAATCAATACAAATTGGTATGCAAAACCATCTAATTCTGGCAGATGCCTTAACTTTCTTTCCAATCACAGCTTCCGACAGAAGAAAAATGTAGCTACCAATTTGACTCACAGAGCTCTATCACTAAGTCATGTAAAGTCTTACCAAAACTAGTAGGAACGTCAGTACAGGGGCTGAAACAACGAACAGCACTCACATCAGCTCGCAACGTAAGTTGACTACGAAATATTTCAAGCTCGTGTTCTTCCCTGGATTGTCTTATAAATTGCTTAACATATTCAGAGATTTTGGTTGCACGGCATCATTCTATAACATCCTTGATGATAATAAAAATTCCTCACCAACATGAAAGACCAAACCCCTTCTAATATGCAATAGGGTGTACGTGGGTCAAACGAGGCAATACTTGAAAAACAGAATCCAACAACATGAAAATGATGGCAGACAATCAGAAGCCGAGAATGAAACTTCCCTTACACAACACACACAGAGAAGGACATAGATTTGATTTTGAAAATGTGTCTATTCTGGATTACGAACAACATTACTTCAGACGAATTGTGACTGAAATGATACATATTAGAAAAAACAATACAGTGGATTTTAGAGAGCATACAAATAACTTAAGTACTGTTTATGATTACATGATATCGAAAATATGGAAAATCTTTGTATCCACGTGTTGTTTCGTGTTTGTCATCGTATGTATTCACCTTTATATTTTTATTCCACACTAGTTCGAGTAGGTTAATTTGGCTGAGACCGAATATGTAAAGATGTGTTAACGTATATCGTACCATAAAATGTGCAACTTTGTTTACATTGTTTAGTTTTTGTTAAATTGACTGTCATACTTCAGAACCGATGTTCGTTCTTGACTTCTATAATTAGTTTTAATATATGTTTTGTTAGTTGTATGCCCTTTCTACTACTCCCTATTTCCTACTGGAGCCCTGATATAAATTCTATTTGCAGGTTTTTATTTAATTTCTTGGAACACACAAGGACTACTTCGGACAGAACGAAGAAAAAAAGATATGATTTTCTTTTCAGTATCTTGACTTGAAAAACACTATTGTTTGGTAGACGTAGAAAACACTGATTTCTAATAAACGAACTTGAGAATGAATGCGGATAAGGAATTGCAATTCAATTAAAGTCAGAAAGATTTAATTGGATTTCCATCTATATTCAAAGGTCTTTGACTTGATTTTATAGTATTCAGAGCGGGCCGGTTGTTCATTGGAAGGATGAAGAATCTGGGAGCAATATTGTAGGTTTTCCATTCAGGTTGCCATATTCTCTTGTTTATTGGAATAATTGCATGAAAGGTATACAGGTTCATAATTATCATTGGAAATAGCAGCAGTGAGATCAAATCGTCCTCTTTTTTTTTACTCGAGCTTTCGGGACATTTATTGTCCCTTCATAATTATACCATATGAAGAACATCTCACAAATAGGATCAAAAGCCTAATTCCTATTGAAAAGTTCAAAATAGCAACAAAAAATGTGAAAACCATAAGATCAATCTTCACAAGTGTAAAAGATTCGAACCATGATTTGAATCATTATAAAAGTAACATAAGAACATACAAAAATACATGTGCATTATCAATACATGCAAATTCTGACAAGCAAAAACCTAATTTGAATAATTTAAAAATGTTAGACATTGAAAAAAATGACAAGAAAAGGACATTTATTGAGATGTTCAGAATATGGCAATACGATAATTCTATGAATTTCAAAGAAAGATATTAATACACTCAGTTCAATAATGTAATCATATCTGATGGATACGATTCAGTTAGGAACAAACCACCAGATCTAGTCTTTGAGAGAGGTTCATCAAACAACATTTCATGAATTCATACCCTTTGCATTTGTGTGATTCGATTATATCAAATGATTGTCTTCAATAATGTCATATTGAAATGTCATTAACGTCTAAATTCAATTCACTCATAATTTGTCTGTAAATTAACACCATCATTCTGAATCTTTCATGAATTTTCAGGTAACTACACCATACTTGAGATTTGTGAGTAGGATTCTTTTAACCTTGTTTTCCTAATAATAAATTGTATTTATTCAGTTCTCCTGATGAAGATACAAGTAATTGTTTTTTCATTTCATACATTAGTTCTCGAAATACAGGGTGGCCATTTGAAAATGAAACATACCAGATTACAGACGCAATAAATTTTTTCGATAGAAATGCTCGCACAGGTCGATTTCTGTTTCGAGGGGTACAACTCAAGATGTAGGTTACGGACGCATAGCGCTTCAACTACAACCTACTACAACCCTGACCCCCAATTTTTGAATAGGGAAGATGGGGTGACTGATACCTCATTTGAAAGGTATTTTTATACTGATTTCAGCACAGTAATTGTTTTTTCATTGCATGCATTAGTTCTCGAAATACATGGTGGCCATTTGAAAATGAAACATACGAGATTACAGACGCAATAAATTTGTTCGATAGAAATGCTCGGACAGGTCGATTTCTGTTTCGAGGGGGACAACTTAAGATGTAGGTTACGGACGCATAGCGCTTCAACCCTTGCTACAACAACCCTCACCCCCAATTTTTGAATAGGGAAGATGGGATGAGTGATACCTCAGTTGAAAGGTTTTTCACAAAAAAACACTACAAGTGCCATGAAAACACCACTTCATTTTCGAATGCTTAGTCAAGAATATTTCGAGAACTAATGCATAAAATGAAAAAAACAATTACTGTGCTGAAATAAGTATAAAAATACCTTTCAAATGAGGTATCACTCACCCCTATTCAAAAATTGGGGGTGAGGGTTGTAGTAGCAAGGGTTGAAGCGCTATGCGTACGTAACCTACATCTTAAGTTGTCCCCCTCGAAACAGAAATCGACCTGTCCTAGCATTTCTATCGAAAAAATTTATTTCGTCTGTAATCTCGTCTGTTTCGTTTTCAAATGGCCACCCTGTATTTCGAGAACTAATGCATGAAATGAAAAAAACAATTACTGTGCTGAAATCAGTATAAAAATAACTCTCAAATGAGGTATCACTCACCCCTTCTTCCCTATTCAAAAATTGGGGGTGAGGGTTGTAGCAGCAAGGGTTGAAGCGCTATGCGTCCGTAACCTACATCTTAAGTTGTCCCCCTCGAAACAGAAATCGACCTGTGCGAGCATTTCTATCGAAAAAATTTATTTCGTTTGTAATCTCGTCTGTTTCGTTGTCAACTGGCCACCCTGTTTAATATATAATATACATGGTATGTAAGACATTTTTTATAGACGTACATTTTCAACAGAAAAGAAATCGAAACGCAAAGCTTGACAATTAACTGAAAATTCCCAAAATTCCTATTATCGAAAAGCCTGAAATAATAAATAACCACTACGAGGAAATACTTATATACTTAGATATAAAAATTTTGTCAGAGGATACTGGGAATTCCTAGAGGATTTCCATCAGTTTTGACAGTGTGTGATATTTATTTCCGAAGTTCGCTCTACGACTAAGGTTATCTGAAGAGCCAGAATAATTATATATAATAACTCGCTGTCAGATTTATTTATAAAACACTTGATATCCGCCTTGAAGAAGTGATACGATTCAATATGATTCTACTGTTTATCCTTGTACTCCACCTTTTCAAAATGGTGTTATGTTGTTGTGGTGAAAAATACATTGTGCCTGAACCAAAATTCGAACTATTATACCCTACGGGATTCAGTGTAAAAATACCACATAGTGATGGTATTTCTGTGTTCGCTTTTCATGGTAAAATCAACGAAAGAATGGATTTTCCTGAAGCAGGCCGATTTTCAAAAGACGTTTGCAAAAGAACTGGCCAACACTGGATATTCGAAGATCGCACGACAAGATTGAGAGTGGGTGATAAAATATACTTCTGGCTTTTCGTTATCAAGAATACTTTAGGATACAGATTGAACAATGGAGAATTCATCGTAAAAGGTGGGTAAACAATTAGTTGCTTCAAATCTTTTTGAACGAGAACTGTAATAGTTTTCGTGAATTTCGAATTCTTAAACCATCTATACGTGCGGAAATCTGTACGTCGACACAATAGTTCTCGAAAGAAACAAAGTTTTTGACTAGAATCCTCCATTTACGTTTCTTTGGAAAAAATCCCATATCAAGATTTTTTATGTATGATTTTATTGATGAATGGTGATTCCATATTTGATTATTTTGGTCTCAATAACTCTGAAAATACGAACCGAACCTTATTGAAATTCTCGTATACTTATATTACAGCAAGAATATGTGAGGCTTAAATCCACCAACTAAACGAGTAATAGGAATAAGAAAATCAATGAATTTCACAATGGTTTTAAATGACAAAAAATATTAACCATCGAACAACGAATTTCAGAAAATTGTTTTCTTGCAAGGTTTGCTTACCGAAATTCAAAATAAAAATTAACAATGGTTGTCTAAGGTCCAAACGAGTAAGACAAATATAAGTGGTCTTGTTTTCCCGGCAACCTTCCCCGATGATATTACCTGAAAACTTTCTTCACATGATAATTCTCTTCTTTCCAATCGAAGAATATCATGAAAAGAATTCCAGGCAGAATCCAGCAAGCCGATAAATCAAACAGCCAACTTCCAAAATTATGAACGATTCGATTTTTATCAAAACCTTTCTCAAGAAACAGTTTGAAAGCCCGTCTCCAATATCATTCAAAGAAGCGAAACAGAAAAGAATATTTACAACATGAAAGAAATCTAGTATCATATAAAGAAAACTGACCGACGCAAATGAAAAACAGATGCACAAATATTAGAACTGAAAACATCCTACAAACATCAATTAACAGATCCACGAAACAAATTGAGAAATTCAAAAACCATTTATTAACACAAAATGAAATATAGCTAGAATTGAATTAATCACCCATATCTTTAATATGAAGTCAACAAATTTGAATTGATATATTGAAAGTAATTAAGAAACGATGTTAAAAGAACAAAATGATAAAAATGAATCTTTCTGGGTTCAGAATCTTATTCGGAAAATTTATGTGGTACCGATAAACTATGGTTAGATTCAAAATTACTATCATACGAAATATTAAGACTTTAGTGGGAGGTGACAATATACATTAAATACAGGACCGGCTTGAAATTCGTCTCAAGAGAAAATTAATTAAATTTGTGGGAATGAAAATTATTATAAGAGTCATTCGAGAAATTTTGTTGATATTTCGAAAATTATATGAGAAAACGTTGAGGAATTGAAATCGAAATTTTATACGTTAACAAATATATATTTTCTGAACGTAGAATAACGATGATTTTTTTCGACAGAAAGGATCAACGAAAAGTTCTCACTCTACGCTACCGTACGGAAAAGTAATGAAATTCATAATTCATTGTTATTTAATAATATTACTTCACATGGGCAAGTGGTCAGTGTCGCATTTTGAGAATTGGAACTGTTCACATAGTTCTGACCGCTTATAGTTATTCTATTCAGGACTCAGGAGTTGATAGATAAATACATTCTCATTCTAATTGAACGGCGTGTGAATATTTTGTCGATTGCAAATACCTCTTATACTTATTTGTACACCTATCACATATATGTAGCACTTTCCAGAATGAAATGATATAAAAAAAAATCATTTTCAGCGAGATTGTTCGGTCTAAACGCAGCGTATCTCCGATAAATTTCGCGGTTTGTATCTCCAATTTTTGAATGATTTAAAAAACAATCAGGATAAATATCAATTTAATTACTTATTCATTCATCGCCATCGTTTTGAATATTTTGTGATTCATTTTCAAGGCTAGAAATGTAAACAAACATTAGTAAAACAGACTCAGTATTACTGAAATAGTGGTCATTTCGATTTCAAGAGGAAAGTCATAATATTCAATTGAGCATGACGATTTGAAACCGCTGTAGGTAATATGTTTTCAATATGACAAGAGAGAAACCTGTGAGTTTAACTTAGGTCTAACGGAGTTCCATGCAGATAGTATTCAATTATCTTATGAACAACCATACTTCAAAATTCTTTTCCGATCTTCTTCAATGGTGCCAAACTAATATGAGCACGAAACAAGATCTTTGACATGATGCACAACAATGGTCAAAAGTTTAATGAATTTGATTTGAAATTATGAAGGATACGCCCCGAAATAAAACAATGTCCAAAATTAAGCCTTAATCCTCAATTTTTCAATCAACTGTGAATCAGATAATCATGAGTCAAACTCAAACTGAAATGTTGGACTACTTACCTATAGTACACCCTGTTGTTGGGCTACATATGAATTCTTTCACTGATTAGGCAATTCTTGTACCTGGTGAGCATTTTTCGCCGATTTGTATTATATTTCAAATTTAATAGGACGATTTGTGCTGAGAAGAAATTTTGAGTTCGAAGTCACTAGAGTTTAATAGCTTATCGAACAGGGCATGTATTTAAAAAAAGAAGAAGTTTACACATTCATCCAAATAACTAACAGAAATTTGAAACATAGATGAATTCAAAATAGTAATCATCGAAATGAATACCATTTTCAATTCCCAGGCTCAGAGATCTTGTAATATTTTACTCAATACTTCACAACCAATTGCTCCAAATTTTGAAGTTTTTTATGAAGATTTTGTCCTAAGATGTGCGGGATATTGATGAGGCCCAACAAAACCGAAACCGGTATATCTCTCATCTCAGTGACAAAATCTAATATCATTTCTCCAACCTCATGATAAAAGATCTCTGAGCCTGGGAATTGAAAATGGTATTCATTTCAATGATCACTATTTCGAATTCATCTATGTTTCAAAAATGTTCTCGATGTGGCCTCCGTAAAGGCAAAGAATTTTCTTTTTCATAACAGAAATTTGTTGGAATTATCGCCAAATGCGTGCTCAGGGATTTTTAATGCTTTCTCTTAGTTCTCCCGCAGTATTCACCTCACCACCAATTATAAAATCAAGAGAAATTTAACTGTACTAATTTTCCAAGAACTTTGCTGAATCAGAAAAAATCACGAATATCGTCTCGGACGATTTTCGAAAGTATTGAAATCGCCGACAATTTTGCATGACAGCGTGTTGCCTGAAGATTGTATGAATTCATTTCATTTTCTTCAAAAATGAAAATAACCGAATGCAGTTTCTCGAAGACAACACTCTGGAATGCACAAATATCAGGTTTTTTTGATGCACGAGTGTAATTTGGAGAAATATTTCACGAAATTGCAATGGATACGAACAGTGCAATTATCGCGTTGTATAATGCAATTTTTGCTGTAATTCCTGATAATTGCATTCTATTTACATGATGTTTTTGACAGAACAGAAATATTCAGGACAATTACATCGCACTGAGATCATGACGATGCTAAACATTAATTTATGTAGAGGAGGAAATAAAGCATCTATTATTATTATTATTATTATAAATAATCGCTAAAGAAGTAGGCTTGATATTTCTGAGTCAAATCAAAGCTTGAAATTGAGCAGATTGCATGGTACATTAGAGGCAGTTCCTAGTACGAAAAACGATATTGATTACTACTCTTTTTGGTTGTGACATATTAATTTTTTGGGGAAGCATTCAATTGAATTTAGCTCACAGATGATATTTTCACAATGTCTGCTGAAGAATATAGCTCTTCTGACATCAAATTTGACCATGAAATGTTAGTATTCCATCATTTGATATATAGGTAATAACCAGCAAGAACTTCCGATTGAATCAAGTTTCGAATCAAATCAATTCAAATACCGTAATCTGACAAATTTCGTAAGTCACACCAACTGCCAAGATGAAATATAATAATCACCTACCTGAATTTTGATCTGAATTTCCCGAGTTTTCCACAAAACTTGACTGAAATAATGAAAATATAGTCTAATAATTGCTGCAGAAGGCAATTCTAACACTCCCCATTCGTGTTTGAATGTGAGCTCAATCTGCAACTTGTTTTAGGTTATAATATCAAAACATCGATGTTTAGTTGTCAAAAATTGATTATCATAGAAAATCAATTAAAATCGATCACATATATTTCTGAGGAAAAACCAGATTAAATACCTTGCACTTTTATATTTCCTGACCTTTCAAACCTCCCCTGGAATTCCACGAATGAGTCAAGACCAAAATTATCCAAATTAGTCCAGCCGTTAACAAGTTTAACGCTAAATTCACACACACCGGTTTGTGGACGGCCGGCATAAATTCGACCGATGCTAGATACTTGCACACACACCGGATATTTGCCGGTCAAACAATCAGTTGCTCCAGAATGACAAGATATTATATGAAAATAATGAATCTCAAAGGAGTTGTTTCGATTTGGTTATTGCATCGCTGTATCCTCCATAATCTCGAAATCACTCCTCAGACCGCAGCACACTTCCCTCCATGCATCCCTGCTACAATTCCTGTCTTTGAATTTTTAGCAAGTTTTGTCCCATAAAACAGGTCGAGCCTCTATCAAACAAATGAGGACATCATTATCAATAATGAAATTCATTTTTCAATAAGCCAGTAATTCGAAGACTAGTTCAATAAGTACGAGCATCTATAATTTCACAGAGCTATCATGTGGAATTGTCGGCAAAAAATCGGTGTGTGTGCATGCGTTCATTTAATCATGTGCGCCACTATTCATCGGTTCTGCCGGCGATGCAGTGGCAGTGGCCGGCTGCTGACCGGCATTTTACCGGCGCGGCTCAGCGGTCGGTGTGTGTGCAAGGTTCCATAAGCACCTGTGATTCACTATTGGAATTTGGACGACCGGCCGGTTTCCGGCCGACCAGAACCGGTGTGTGTGAATTTAGCGTAAGGGTATCTAACTCACACCAATTCATTTTTATTTATACAGATTATGTCGAAAAGATCATCATTTTTATTTCATTAGTATGCTATGCTATCGAACTTTCAAAAATCGTGTTTAAACGAGAAAAAACTGACCAAACAACGTAGGTATTCCTAATAATTCGTATAAGTTAGATGGAGTTAAGATAGAGTTTGAAAACCGATGGGTTTTTTTCGATTTGTAGGATATTTTTGTGATATATTCATTATTACTGGATGTACTTTTGTACATGTCGCCTCGATCATATTACTACCCCGTACCTAAATGGTATATCCAGATCCAAGCATAAAACAACCAGGAAGGAGGCTATAAATTCTCTGCGAATCCAGAAAAATATATAGGAACAAGCGTTGAATTGGAATTTAGAATCGTTAGAAACTAATCTGGGGTGTATTTATCGCCATATTGTGGGAGACACAACCTGTAGAACATCGGCAAAATCGTGGGGGGAGGATGGGACGTCGAATAAATCACAAAGCGTGCCCGAAATTTGCATGTTCCCGCCGTTCTCTGTGTCACGTGCACACCTGTCAAGGTGGCGTCAGAACATGAAACGCGTTAAAAGACATGTTTATTCATAAACGAACCAAGGGGGTAATTTTCGCGTTTCGAAAACAGTGCATCGGCAGGATAAATTTCATGGATATTAATGAACGCCACTTCATATTGAATTAATTAGGTACATGTACCGGACCCAATCCGTAATATCAACCCGATCGCGCAGAGACGTATTGGGGAATATTTCGAAGGATATTGAGAACTCAGAATGTTCTATTCACAGCACTATTCAGTTTGTTTCTCTTCTTAGATGACAGCTTCAAGATATGATGACTGAGACGTGGCGAAAGATCACCGTTTCATGATCGAATTTTGTACTGAAATCAGAAAATGTGCAAAAATAATCTCCTTGTCTATCACACCAGTACTTCTACGTTTGGATAAAAATGCAAATTTATACTCGTTTGGCGGCGATATCTCAACAGAAAGAGGTGTTATTGAGGTGTCAACCGCGAATTAAGACTCAATTGCAGATTGAAGAATGGTTTTCATATGCCAAAACGGTCCCTCAATTTGTGGTGTGTAGTCCCAATTCTCGGTTGACACGTTTATAATACCGACCCAAAATGCCGGTATGCCCAAATGTTTGATCAATTTTTAAAATTGAGTTTTTGCATTGTGAAGGTCATTTTGAAACATTTATTTATGCGTTTTTGTTGGAGGACAAAGAGATATGCATTTTCTTTAACAGTAGGGCCAATAAATATCAAAACACATTAAGGGTGTCAAAAATGGTATCGATATTTTGGGAGCCTAGTGGAGACCTCATAAGTGAAACATTTCAGATAAATATCTGAAAATGAGAGGTTTCGAGTTATTAGCGATGTTTGGTTTTTGATATTACTACCTATTCGATTTATTTCCACTTTCAGATGTCTGGTTTACTAAATATTATACAATCTAAGCTGAAATTGAACATTTGCTTTTCGTATGAAAATTACGTAATCTTAAGTAAAGTATTTTGCATCCGATTCGAGTTGATTACTTTCTTTCAATTTGTTGTTCAGAAAAAAGATGTTTTTTCATTTGAAATGCTTTGTACTAATATCGAGTGATATGGTATTAATGTATGGTCGTTCCAACAGAAGGTATCCTGAAGCATGTCGCTTTTATGCAAATGATTATCCTGCTGAAATTTGAAGTTGATATCAATGACCCCCTTTTTAAGAGAACTATGCATCAACAACTTCTACTATTTCTTTTGATCGTCCTGATCATCAGCCAGAAGCCAGACGGACAGACATTCTGCCAATGGGTTTCAACAAAGATTACAATACATCCACATTAAACATTTAATGTTTCTTTCACACATGAAGTCGGCTTTACCAATACATCTATATTGAACATTTAATGTTCCTTTCACTGATGAAGCCGGCTTTACCAAAGAGGGAATTTTTATTCTTCATATCAGCCATAAAATCTACAAGTCACGATTCAAGGAATCAAAAGCATTCCTCTATAAATTTCTGTCTAGGTAGCTCAGGAGAACCTTTGTTAGAAACAGTCGTTTTATCATGAAATATATGTCAAGAGTCCCATATCTCACGTTCTTCTAAATACTTTACCCGATTTTTTGAACTTGGTACCTTTGAATCAGGATATAAATAGTTAGAGTACTCCCAAATGGAACACTTGCTGTTAGGGAACATTGGGATGAACATATTTCCAGAAGATAGCACGGGGAAGTCTACACTGAAAAAATATTCATGCAGAATTCTGATAAATGATTTGTTTGGAAATATATCATTTGTTCCAAACTATTGTTTATTGTTTCCACTTAATTTTATTTGACTGCAATAAACTGTTTTGTTTGTAATGAATTCATCATTTAAATGAAAGGGATTGAATGAATATTTATTTGTTGAGAAGGATATGAGGACATGCGTGCCCGTCAAATAATGTGTTATTTATTTTAAATGAATAAACGTTTCTTGGAAAAACCATCTACAATTGCGTTGAATGTGGTGTAGTGAGGCTGGCATTACGCTCTGCCTATTTCAGACAACAATACAATCACTCAACATTTCGCCAGCCAATTAACAATGATTAGTGCCATCTAGTGGAGAAACGTTCGCATCTTACTCCAAAACCTCCTCATGAAAAAGATCCTCACGAAAATCCCCTTTGTTCTCATTGAAAAATTGCACTTCCTGAAGTTTTGCACGAGACTCTGAAATGGTGTACTGCAATTTACTCATATACTGATAGGAAAAAAGGAATGTATATGTGAATCTTATTCATGAAGGGATTCGGTTGGAATGAGGTGCAGAGTGGTTGTGGTGTTAGATTTGGATACAGGAAAGCGGGGTTGCAGTGCTTTCCAATTTGTGACCAGAGCATAAGTAAGCTTGTCTCAATGCTCCAACATTGAAGATGTCATAGTTGATCTCTTAATTATGGAACACCTGAAAACAAATATGGTTGAAGATGAAAATAAGTGCAAAATTTCACGGCTATCATAAGGCAGAGAAAAAAAAAAGAAAATCAGAATTTTTAGTTGTGTAATCCATCTTCAATCTATTTTTTTGACTTCTGATTATGAATGAGAACACCAACTTAGCTTGAAAAAATAAATCACTACGCGCTTACTGCCTATCTCGAAAAATATTCAAATTTACAAAAAAACTTCCCAAACAATAGTTGTAGACAACCTGAGATATGAGAAACAAACAACGAATAAACGATAAAAATTTCGTCATTAAAATTACATCAATAAAATATTCTCTCGTTTTCAAACACACACTAGCAAGAAATTGAATTAAATTTTGCATATTTATTTATGATATACGTCAACTGTCGTGATTGATGAACAATAATTGATCGCGTTCCGAAACAGCTATCGCAACCTGCAAATTCGAATGGAGTACTTGGTTACAAAGTTTACCTGTAGGAAGCCCAGCAACAGTATTTTTCGTTTATCTTTATCCAATAATATGGATATCTTTATATTTGTTTATTAGGATGTTGTATATTCTACTCAAGTTCTGGGTGTCAGTTCTCTTATTGACAGTATCGTTTGATTTTATATGTATCATTTCACTAACAGCTCTTTTTCTGTAGTTGATTTCAGAATTTTTGATCGTTACATCTTTGAAATTGAATCTATGACCGGTATTAATGTTATGTTCAGCCAAAACTGTTTTGCCATCTTCTTCCCTTGGGGAATTTGTGTTACAACTGTAGATTATGGGTCACCAATCATGACAATTTAATCTTGCGAGTATTTGTTTGGATTAATTTGAATGACGAAATTTTTATCGTTATTCGTTGTTTGTTTCTTCAACATTGACTAGTTAAATGTTTTTATTATGTTTCATATCTAGACATCTTGAGTTAATTAGGTAAGGATATATGTGTTCATCCTCAGGTTTTCGTATAACCACCTGCTGCCTTTCTCTTTTCTAGTCATGATTAAGAACAACCCCATTGTTATGTGTTACATACAATAATTGTTTTAGACGGGAACATGAGAAGGAGTGGGCATGTCAGTTTTATGGTTGGTAAACTTAGGGGACTGCTATATAAATTCAAAATGATGACAAAATACATAATCGATATAAAACATCTAAGAATGCTATACTATGCTCTAGTACACTCTCAAATACAGTATGGTATACTAGCCTGCGGAGGGATATATGACAGTCACCTCATACATCTCGATGTTATCCAGAGATGGATTTTGAAAATAATTCTCAAAAAAGGCCTAACTTTTCCCAGTAAAGAAGTTTACACGTTATCTGATGTACTGGACTCGCGACAGATCTATGCTGAGAAAATACTGAACAACTTTTATATTGGGAAAATAAAAATTGATCAATTGGACCACATTTATGACACTAGAAACAAAGAAATGAACTTCAAGAATCCAAAAACAATGAAGAGAATTGGGCAGAGAAGTTCCACCTGTTTGGCCAAACGTTTGTACAGTCTTATTCCTGTAGAAATAAGAAAACTGAAGAGAAAAAAAGTTTTTAAAAGAAATATAAGAATATGGATAAAAAAAATAGACTTTTGATTGAGAACATAATAAACCCGACTTAAAATTGATGAAATATGTAAAGACTGAATTTTGGGGGAACCTATCTTATTTAGAACACTTGCATGATTAAAGACGTTTACATGATTTGGGACAACTTACCTGATTGAGGACACTTATATGATGAAGACACTTACCTGATTGAGGACACTTACCTGGTTGGAGATACTTACCTGATTGGAGACACTTACCTGGTTGGAAAAGCAAGTGAATTGTTGGATGAGATCTGCTACTTAGTGGTCAATTTGTAGTAGAGAGTTCAGTCTTTTGTTTTTTATTTGTGTTAGATTTATTTTAAAATATATTAGAATGTAATGAATAAGTAATTATCAGATACTTTTGTGTTGATGATAATCTCGCACAGTTGATAGTGTAAAAGCTATTAACTCAGAGAATGTTTTTCTCATTGTTTGTTGTTGGCTTTTGAGGCAATAAACTTTATTATTGTTATTATCTTCCGCAATTCTCATGCTTAGGTGTTTGCATGGGTAAAGGTAATGAGGGCTTTCGCAAACTCATTCCTTGTTGACGTTTTTTATTCCTTTATTATTTTCCTAACAATCCTACATGTTTCCATTACCGTTGATTTCTGTATTTCTGTTATCAAATGGGCAGGCAAGTCGTGTTTTTTCAATACTTTCGGCAGCTCCGATGGTATGAGTCCTGTGACCGAAATGACAATGGGTAGTATGTATACAATTAATTCTTGACTTGTCCAAAACAATGTAAATTGTCTTACTAGGTTATTATTATTATTATTATTATTATAAACCTTTCCCATCTTCCACATTGACTTTATTTCTTCGGCAAGGTCTGTGTATTTCCTGATTTTTTCTGTTATGTTATGATCCAGGGGGTGTGCAATATCAATTAAAGTTGTGGTTTTATCAATCTTATTTATTATCACTATGTCCGGTCTATTATTCATGGCTGTTTTGTCTGTTATAATTGCTCTGTCCCAATATACTTTGTATTCCTGATTCTCGTTGACTGGTTCAGGTGTATATTTGTAATATGGTTCGTCTATCGTCTTTATTTCAAATTTCTGGACTGAGTATTTATGAAGAATTTTAGCAGAGAGATTGTGTCTATTTAAATACTCCGTTGGTGATAAGCTTGGGCCTCCTGATGTGTTGTGTTGGATTGTTTCTGATGTTGCTTTGCACATTCTGCATTTGTCGTTGTTATTATAATTATTATTATTATTAATAATATTATTATTATTATTATTATTATAATAATTATAATTATTAATATTATTATTATTATTATAAATGACCGAAACGTCGACGAAATTTAACTGGGTTTAAATCACTTACTCCCATAATTGGAGTCCAATACAGCCAAGATCCTAAGTAGCTATAAAATACCTATAAGCGAACAGATAATCATGCATAATTATATTCAAAGTAGCGGGCTCCTAAGAGAGTTAATCAAATCCATCCATTCCAATTTGAGAGCTGGTACTATCTACCTCACAGCTCTTTCAAATACGTAACAAAGTGAAACCGCGACGAATTCCGACAAGACTTGAAACTTCCAAAAAACATTCATAGCGTCCCTAATTATATTTATTCCCTTTGCAGACGACACCCCATTCAGGATAGACGGAATCCAGCAGGAAACAGCGACAGTCGCTCCCACAGGTTCATCAGCACCGCCCTCGAATGGCGAAGACGTAACAAAAGCTAACGAGGTCCCAGACAACACGGAACCGATCACTACGAGCGAGCGTTGCGGGAGTGCCGCACTGAAGAACATAACTAACGCACTCCTCGTATTGAGGTCTGAAGTGAACTCGTTAAAAGATGTGAACGAAATATTGAAGGAGATATCAGAAAAACACCCCGAATCGGCGAGGACGCTCAAAGTCGAGGGCAGAATTCCGGCTAACGAGGATGCTTTAGTCACAGTCAAAGGAATTATCAAACAAAAGCTGCTTCTATCGGTCGAAATTGTTAAGGCTAAGAGGAACAGGGACCAGAGCATTACTTTCGAAACGGCGAGCATAGATGACAAAGTGAAAATAATCAGGGCCGCGAAGGAAAAATTGAGATATTCCAGAATTTATCTGACTTACTGAAAAAAGAGTAGCCCTTGATTGTATAAGCTTTTTCATATTTCCAGGAAATTCGTAATGAAAAATACATATTGATATGAATTCCTCTATTTCAGTATAATGAGTAAGTTTTTTCATTACGGTACAAAAAATAGTGCTGTTAAGAACTCATTAATGCATAGTAGGTATTCGGCTTTCAGCACACTTCAATTCCAATTCCGAGATCTGTCAATTTTCGTAACTGTCACTTCAACTGTAAAGTCAGTATGATGTATAATTCTGAAAGTATGTAACTGAAAAAGGGTACATATCAAATGATACTGTAGTAGAAGACAATTATGGGTTCGATTACGCTTTGCTATCGAAAAATAGAATATATTATCGTATTATTCATTTAATATTCACAGTATTAAAAAAATTGATGAAATTCACTTGAGTGAAAGTGATGACTCAAATAATTCTCAATTATTGTATGTTCTTTGTTGATCTCCTTTCACCAGAAACCTTTCGAAATTATCGAACAATCATACAATTTCCTTGTATTTGTTGTTGTTATCTGACAATAAAGTCTGAGGTTAGGACTTTTTTCTTTCTTATTTATAGGCAATCTAACTTCCTAATATCACTTTCGGCATCTCCAATAGGAATTCTGATGTGGGGTTGTAAGAACTGAAATAGCATTGGAACCCATCACGGTATAATTATATGTGGATTAATGAAGCTCAGTAGTTGTCAAAAATACCCTTCAACTTCTTGTTGCTCCTTAGTGACAATAATTCAAATTTGAATTTCAATTGGAATTGAAATACCTATTAGGTGTTTCATTGTATTTGAGACAAATATCAAAATTTTTAGCGGTTCAATGAAAGAGTAAGATAATAATATATCATGCAGCGGTCATGTTTTGTTTCACATTATATCTTCGGCCCAATGCCAATGTCACGAATGCACTTTTTTGATGTTCCGTGAAATTCTTCAATTCGCTTAATTCACAAACTTTTTCATTAACGAAATGAAATATCACTCTCAACATTCACATCATGAATAACTTAATTCGTTCAGTATGAGTATAGAACAGGGATGGGCTACCTTTTTTAGCAGAGGGCCAAATATAAAAATTTCCAACAAAAGTTCCAACATAAGAAAATTAAATTGATTCAACAAAAACCAAATGAACTAAACGTTCATTACTTATAGGATTATTGAAAAAAACTTGAACTTATATGAAAAAACAACTCCATAACTCATCAATCACTAGTTTTCAACTAATGAGACACCTGGAGTTGCGTTTTCTCCACAATAGCATAATTATTTGATGGGACAACTGATGTTGTTGCTAACGTGTGTAATGTATTTTCCAAATCCCACTCCATAATTCTTGATTCTTCATCGATTCTTGAATTTTGTGAATAAAAGTTTTGTGAAGGATTTTTTCCGCACACTGTGCGCAAAAAATTGATAAATTCATTCTGCAATCTGTCATTCTAATCCACCTAATCAAAAAGTATTGAGTTAATGAATATTTAATCCATACTTGAAGAAATTTTCAATTTTACCTAGATTCTATTTGAAAAATTTGAAATCCCTATCATATCTGTGGCCTATTGCAGATTGCACCAAACTACTTTGCTACTTTTCAGTTTGCACTTTCTAATTCCTAATGATTTTTGTGCAACATTTTACTTTTAAAATGTTCAATTCTGAATTTTTTTCGTACAATGTAATTCATTCGGAAAGTGAAAAGTTGCGAAGTAGTTTGGTGCAATAGGCCCCTGGATCAAAAAATTGCCTGTCATCTGAAGTGAAATTTCCACTTCCACTTGGAAAGGCATATCAATATTTGGAATTGAAATTTATTCGACAATCTGTCATTCTAATCCACCTAACGAAAAAGTATTGAGTTAATGAATCATAAATCCATACTGGCAGAAATTTTCAATTTTACCTAGATCATATTTGAAAAATTAGGATGAATATTTGAAACTGAAAGCTTGAAAAACACTAATGATTTCTTCGAAAATAACTTCGCCTCTGATTGTCTCTCATTGGCCTTTAGCGCAAGCAATTCTTCTGTTAGTTCAACTGCTCGAATGAGGATTGCTAACTGATATCAATGATATCAGAGCTTTCGTCCAATGCTATGGAAAAAGCAAGTGCTGTTTCATACGAGGCATAGTGCAGGAGGTTTCTATTCAATAAGAACCTAGTGTTAAAACTAGGATACAATTCAAATTATTGTCAATAGTACGAGGTGCTCTCGTTGTTCAGTAAATGGTGAAGTAATATTGATATATTTTTCGAAGGTACTGTTAATATACAAATCAGAAGATTGTGTTGTCGAGAATTATGATTGTGTCAGTTACTTTGGTAATAATCTGGATCCAGTTTGTCGAAGCTTACTTTTCTTAGTTGGAGAATCTATTGTTTATTTTGAAGTAACAATCTTTTTAAACTATCTTGATCCCAACGACCTAATGGATTGGAATTTCGAATAAGTGTCGAAAAGAATTACTACCATCATTTTCTACTCTTGCGGGTAGAAATATTGAACCGGAACGAAGTGGCCCAAAAGGCCGGAAAAAGGAAAAGAATTCAAAAACATCAACTTAGGAATCACGCATTCCTTATTCAATTAGAGTGGAAGGTTGTGAGCGAATCCCGCACGGTGAATTATAAAAGGCAGAATATTTTATTACCAGTCAAAAGAAGAACGAAATGCGAGACGAGGGTCACATTGACGGTATATTTTCCAGATAACCATTAAAACTTAGTTTGCTACGCAAACTTCATCAAGCTCAAATTCAGCCCGGCCAAAAAAAATAATGCAGTATTAAAATTCATAGCATGGGGAAGATAACGTTGCGCCATCGGACGAAATGAGTAATTTAATCGTATTTCTCTTTTTCGGCGGTTTATTTTATTCGTACAATTTTTAACTCGGTTTCCTCGTCTCGGGGAAGTTGAGCTCGGGGTTATTATTTTCAATTTCACGAACAAATTTCACGGTCGTTTCAACCGAAAATACCCTTACGTCGACAATATCGCAATGAAAACAAATCTCACTAGGGCACCCTCTGTCACAATTTTAGCCAGAGGCGCCCCCTGGGCTAGGCAGGGCTTATAAACCTGAAGTGAGAAAAGTGAGGGATGATCCCCGTACGTGAAATTGTGAAGAATTGAGCACCCTACATTCCATTTTTATGGAATGTCAGTGTTCGAGCCGGGAAAAAAAGGATCGGTTGCCTGCGTAGAGTTCGAACCTCCAAACATTTTATCACTATTAGGAAGGACATCTTCATATTAACATAGCGAAACCTTCATCCCTAAACATGTTAGTAATAAATTTTGCAACCAAGTCAAAATTCATAGAAAATCGAAAGAACGGAACCCATAAAAACCTTTTCTTATCAGAGTCAATTGGATCCAAGCAATATCATTTTCATGTAAAATAAAGAGGCCCTATTTCAGAAATTATCATATCACATGTGGGGATCACCTCACAAACTTTGCTTAAGCAAAAGTATTGGCGTCGGTAGATGAACTGCAGTCATGGAGGAGCTCTACCCAAGAAAAAAGTGAAAAAAATTTTTCGAATTCTTTCTCATATCTTTACTTTTTGTGATTTTTCTGATCAATGGGGAAGGGGATTACCCACAAAACTTTCATCAAGGTCTGGTCAAAGATTCAAATATAGAGGGTGAGTTTTTTACTTTTACATATAAATATTCAACTATTGATTCCTAAGGTCATAATGAACTGTGTCACTCCTGGAAATCATAGATATATGCCTACCATTCGAAACTCCAACAATAAAACAAACAATATCAACAAGCGTCAGCTTACTTTTGCAACCATTTTCGACGGAGGATGAAGTATGATATTGTTAGTTCTGAATAATTACCGAATAAGAACAGGTCATGGTCGTACCAACAGCATGCTTTTCAAGTGGAATTCGGTTGATAGTCCTAATTGTGAATGTGGTGAATCAGAGGAAACAGTTGAACACCTAATTAATAATTGTTCGATTTATAAATTCCAAGATGGCATTAGAGCCATACACAATATATCAAACTCATTTTTGCAATGGGTTGAAAATTTCAGATCAATTTGATGAAGTATAAATTGAATTCTCTTGCTGTTCTGGCTTTTTTTATTTTCAGGTTGGAGTTTGTGTTTGGAAATCCTTCCTCCGAAGAGCCGTCCCGCTGATCGTGATGTCCTTCTATATAGAATATTCAGATACAACAATTTTATTTTATTTTTTTAACGGGGAGACAGGTTTTTTCGGCTGAGGTTTTTTCCCCTGGCTCTATAGTATCGTATAATACTGGTGATGAAAGTATCGTATGATACTATAGTATCATACGAAGAATGTTGTGGTACCCCGTTCCTTTTTTTACCTCAGCTTAGGTTCTTTTTGTTTCAACATTTATTGTATTATTTTAGCTCTCTTATTCAAAAGAATATATATATATACCGAATTTATAATATATGTATATCCAAACTAGTCGATAATGATATCATCAAATATTATAAATATGAATGTCCGTTTGTTTGTTTGTATGTCTGTAAGTCCTCTATGAACTCAGGAACCAAATGAGCTATTTTTATGAAACTTACTATATGTACAATCGTTTCATCCCTATATACCGAAGAAACAAACAAAAATATCGATATTTCATGAAAAAGCCAGGTACTTTCCGATAGAAAAACATGGTCAGAGACAACTGATGTAGACAACCCCCGATGAATATTTCAAACATTTTCAATTCAATTCAAAACACAGGGCCATTTCTATGGTGTATGCTGCCCGCGTCAAGTTGAATTTTGCCACCCCACCGTGGCGGCATATTCTAGAAGCGGCAAATCAGATTCCAAAATTTTTCTTCTTTAGAATTGAAAAATTACCTGTTATTTAGGGTGAAATCCAGAAGACGCCTCTTGACGTGGCTTTTTAATCACGACCATGTTTGTAGTCAAACAACTGAATAAAAATGTAATTTAACCTATAGAGTCATACAGGCAGAAGGAGAATGTATAATTTTTTGATATTCTGATATAATTTTCATTTTGCCAATATGCCAATCAGAATTTAAAGATTTTTTTTTAAGCAGGGCTCAAAAACTTGAAAAAATGAGTTATCAACACCATGAACTTTTTATATTGCACCTACAAAAGTCTCAAGTACGCATGTTGATGTTGAAGCGCCGTCGTTTGAATAATTCGAAAACGTGCCTTTGAATGAGTTTGAAGGATGATGAATGAGATTTAATAATAGTCATAGTAGAAGGATATACCAGGCGGTTGAAGAGTCTAGAAACGGTGGAAAATCTTAATTCTGACTCGAAAGGCACTGATGTGAGATATCAGGCCAAACATTGAAATTTCAAATGCAAACCCATCTTTTCATTGCAGATTGGGACAAAGAGGAACATTCTTCATCTGAATTGGTTGAACCAAAAATTTTTTCGCCAATATTTGGGCCCTATGCAACGATATTTGTTCAAAAATCCGGAGGCGTTCATTCAGACCAGGATACAAATATTTATCGCCGCCGAAATATATTTTTCCTGGAATCGTCTTCGCTGGAATTATTCTTCACGGATCTATTCAGTTCCTCTACTTTCCACCTTGCTAAGACTGAAGAAATTGGAACACTAGAACAAGACCTACACCTCAACCTTCTGCTAATTAGGAAAAATTTCAGGGACGTGAATTCATAACCAGCGATTGTCAGATTTGTGAAAATCCTTATTACCTTGTATATATTATTTACTTAAATTTTAATTGTGTATGTGTGAATAATATTGTAAGGAAACATTTCTTTTCTATATTGAACGTGGAATTTGCTCGACTTGAGTCATTGTTTCTCATAGAGTGATCAAGAAACGATTGAAATTGGGAATTCATGGTAAAGTGATTGTCAATGAAAAACGTTATTTCTCTTATTTGACTTTATTGTACACTATAACCATCAGAATGTATTTTTACCAAGGAATGGAAGATATGTCGAAATGCTATTTCAATAAATGAAGAGATGAAATGGGGATAACGACAGACAACACCGATTCGAAGTTAACATGTGGGCAGACATGGTGGACCATCATCTGATATTATCACGGAAATTGTAGGGTGACTGCAGATAAGTATCTGAACGGTCTGCAAAATGCATTTGACAACGTATTGGAGGACGTGCTATCAATTGTTGGGCAAAATATGTGGCTACAGCAAGATGAAGCTTATCAAAGTAGTTCGAGAGTTGACTAAATAGAAATTTCAACGGGAGATGGACTTGAATAATGCAATTCGTTTAATTTTTTTCAGTGCAGTTTCATGAAACAACTTGTTAATAGCCCTATTGTCAATAATGTCAGTCACATTCAGCCAAAGTACCGAATTTATTGAATTTCTCAGAATTTTTTTTTCTTTCAATTTGGAATGACTCGTAAACGACAAATTTCACGAGGAAATATCAGCTTACAAAATGAAAAATTTTCATCTTATCACATGGAATTTACTGTCTTCAATTAGACTCTTATTCCACACGTCTTCTTTTTCCGTAACAATATAGAAAGATTAACTCTATCAAAGGCTTTCGATAAATTCAGACAGAGTGCAAATGTTACCTGATTTTTATTGAGTGATCTAACTGCATTTACTGCCTAATATTGTTGATTTTCGTTGTCTGTAACCACATTGTTGTTCTACCAAAATATTATTTGTATTTTGTATTTTGTGCTTCGAGAAAATGTATAACTTTATAAAAAATTTCATTCACATTGGAGAGAAGAGAAATCAGACGATAATTATCGTAGTCACCCATTGTTAAAACTGATTGTCTTCAGTCTTCTAAAAGAGTTTCTTTTTTGAAATATGGGTGTACTTTTCAGTCAGAGCCACGATCTACTTAAAATATCATCAACTTTTATTTCCAAAATTATAGAAGTGACGATTCTTAAAAACTACAATCTGTCAACTTGACTTTTCCAATATCTCCAGAAACAAAGTAGTCGAATTCCAACACCCATATCCCCCTTCTTATGAATTGGTTTCAACCACCCCCCTTTGAGAACTTGTAGATATTTTTCTGTTTGCAATATCAGATTAATTTTATACGTCAGTGATTTGGTCAATAATGGTGCACTGATTTTCAACAGATCGACAGAAATCTCATTATATCCTACTGACTTTTCATTCTTCACTCTCATAATGTATCTGTACATTTCTTGTTCAATGACAGGACTAAGAAAATGCTCAAATCGCATGATCTTATATTTGAGAATATATTGCATACCTGTGTGTCATTATTCTTGGTACATTTCAGAAAGTAAGTATTCATTTCATTTAATATGATTTTTTTTTATTATAAGGAAATGACTTGAACAGGGTGTTTGTGTCATTAAACTGTTTTGAAACATCGTTCATTAGTATCCATGTGGCTCTTCAATGTATCCATTTTAGGAATTGATTTTAGCTTGTTCTATGACCCTTTTCAATATTTTGGAATATTTTTCATAGTGTTCATGTTACCATTGCATATATCATCGTCTCTTATAGCTTCCTCTTGTGTTTACTTGATTTTTTATACCTATTGTAAGCCATGCTAAATTCTTATGGTTTTTTACATTTTTTATGTGGAAAGATCTGATTCATTCTGGTCCTCGTAGTAGGAGAGAAAAACTCGTAGGCTCTATGAGTATTTGGCTCTGACAGCACACCATTCCAGGCGCAGTCCTGCAGGCAAAAGGAAAAATCATACATGGTGTAAACCGTTCGAACAGTTACAAGATTGTTCTCCTAACCATTCATCCGATGAAGATTCCTGTTTGTAGGGTTTGCGAGTTTTCGAAATGACAACCCCGCCCCTTGTAGACCGATAATTTGAACTCTTTCAAATTCATTTAGCTGGCTATGAAATCGACTTGCTCTAGGCATTTAAACACCAACTAAACATTGACTTAACATCTCATCGAAGAGCTGGTTTCTTGTTCAATTTAAAATATTTACAGAAGATGTGAATCCAACAAACTTTACATGAAAAAACATCAACATTTTTTTCTCCAACTTTTGAAGTTTCTTTGTCATTTAGTATAAATCTTCTCATGATAACATTACTAGATGGCTCGCGTTACAAATGAAAAAGTTTTCCTGCCTCACCCAACATCATTATTTTTCCTATTAATTAACAAACCCCACGCAATGACACTCATTGGACCAATCCTGAAAAGGATGCATTTAAAAAAAATACGAGACGCAATTTTAACGAAGATCCTCCGGATTTCCCCACAACCCATTATTGCTCGAGCTTGGTGTTCCTTCCAGCCTCGAAATTAATTTTCAGTCGAGGTGGAATTTATTGGTCCATTCGCTCCGTGATTCAGGTGCGCCGTTCCCGCATCCAGCTCGACGTCTGGACGCCAAGTTTCCTGTAACATGTGTCAGAAAGTGCACAGCAGAGCCGCGTGATTTCTCAACTCGAACATAAAAATCCCACTTCCAGAGTCAAACGCTACTCCTTGTCCTCGTCTTATGACGGGTGGAAAATAGACGAAAACGTCGTTTTCCCACCGAGATTTTCCGATTTTTAAACCAGGTGAATTGCTTCCGCAGGGTTCTACAGTTTTCTTCTGCGGTTGTGAATTATGTTAGTTTTCGCTAGCAGCGATCGATAGCGAAATGTTAACTGGGTCGGGTAGTCGATTTGTTAATTAGTGATTAATAGCTATACAGGGTGAGGTCTATTAGAAGTTTCTGGACAAATATTTAAAATCTGATAATTAGGATTATGATCTACCGAGCTCGAATACTCCTTTTACTTTTTGATGAATAAAGATAAAAGACTGATATGAATTTTCTGTATTATGTTTGTCATATTCATTCTTGATATCTCAAGTACAAAATGTTTTCACTTTTTCGATGCCGAGGACTGTGAAAAGTTCGTCACAGGGTGTTCCAAATGTTGGGTAAGAAACTGGGATCAAGATTGGCCCATACCTTTTATTTTCGAATTCGAACCCTATTTTCTATGATTGTTTTGAATTCTGCAAAGAAAAATAGTGATAGTGTTATAATAATTCAATGTTTCTAGAATGAATAATTCTCTAGTTATCTGGGATTTCCTGATTTTATGTCATACGTCGGGTTAAGTTCATAAAATCTGTTTTATATCAACAATGATCCATGTTCATACAAGATGAATAATTCCAATGAGACATTAGTGAGAGAATTATCTTTCTTATTCATTCATCATTGTCAATATGGAACGAACTTAATGCATTTGAGTTGAGTTTACGTATGACATGAAGTGAAAAATTCCTGAATAACTCTAGAGTTATTCTTTTTAGGTGCTTCAACATATGAGAACAGGGGGTTCTCATTCGAAAAACAAAAGTTATGGGCCCATCTATATCCTAATTTTCCAGTCAACATTTGGAATACCCTGTAGACAGTGTTGCAAAGTTCTAGATATGTTAGAAATATATTCACAGTCTTTGTCCCTAATAATGTGTAAAACGATTCGTGCTTAGGAAATTTAGATTAGGAATAATAAACATAATACTGAATACTCTCATTTCCGTTTTTTTCTTCAGTTTTATCTCGATATTTTGAAAAGTACTTCGATGAAGGCAACGATTTGAGATTTGACCAAGAAGTTATTCAGTATTGAGTACTCTACCCAAGTTGCAAGGAAAAAAAAGAAAAAAATAGTTTCAGTAGAGTAGCCGTAGGCTAAACTTCGCCTCTCGAGAGTTCTTATATTTCACGACTGGATATGCTGACATGAAGACAGTCTTTCAGGCTCATTGGCTGTGTTATATTAGAAATAATTTCACCTCACGTTTGGCCCACAACTGCGGTAGGCATTTTCAGAGGATTTTTGGTCTGAGGTTGTAACTCGAGAACTGAATTTCTGAAAGTGATACTGGACTCCATCCGTTGGTCCAACTCATGCCCTATCGTTAGCGGATGAAGGTAGTTGGTTTACGCTCGTGATGTTGATAAGTCCATCGCTCTCACTTCGTATTGGCTTGGTTTGGTCTTTTTCAACACCGGCAACCAGAGAAGAAACTCCTTTGGTAATACGGAGTAGAAGTGATGGACCAATCAACATCGTGCGCGTAAATCCTCTACCTTCTCCCGCCAATGATCAGCATCACTCTTAGAAATTCAGAGGTCGAGTTACAACCTCAAACCAAAAATCCTCCGAAGGTGCCTACCGCAGTTGTAGGCGAAACATAAGGTGACATAATTCCTAATAGACCACGGCCAATAATCCCGGAAGACCACTCTCTCATTTTCATAATCAAAATTTCAGATATCAAATATTCCGTCGAACTTGATCCACCCTGCACAATTCTAGCTAAAATTGAATACGTTTTTCCCCTCGTATATAAATAACTATTATTCTCAACATCCATGAAATTACGAAAAATGAAACTGACGATACTTCCATAGCAAAGCAGTGAAAGATAATTACCTCCGATTAGACAAGAGTCGTTTGTAGGGAAATTTCGAAAAGTTCAATTCGAATTCAAACAGTTACATCAAAAATAAGAAATATTGTGTAGCACAAGTTGGAAAACACTATTTTCCGAAACTCACGCTCACCATGAAAGATTATTCCGGTTGCACCAGAACTATTGTACTAAACCACGACTGAATAATACACATACATTTTCCAACAAGAGGTCAGTTTCAAAATCACATGGAAACAATTTTTTTTTACGCGTAATAGACATGAATTTTCATAAAACAACAGCTGGTCGCGAATGCATTCTGAAATATCGAGTTAATCAAAAAGGACGTCCGAATTTATTATTTATGTTGTTTTCATCACTTTATGATAGAATTCGAGAAAGCCTACAAATAAACTTGATAGGAGTTAAAAGAGGACAACGGTTCGAATTGTGGCAAATTGAAGCATGACGCGTATAACTCGATTATCCCACTGAAGAAGTTCGGGCCTAAAAGAACATCTCAACGGCTCTTGTAGCAAGAGGATACACTCGAGTTATTCGATGCTTCTTAGATCTAGCCATTTGCCTCAACACTTCGATATTTCACTTTTGAAGATCCTCTTCTAGTACAAAACAACACTCATTGAAGAGCTTCTGCCCTCTTGCACTTTTCAACGAGTTTGTTTATCTCTCGGATGCACGAATAATGACCTTTATTATAAACTGCTCCGCTCCGTATATAAAATCGATAGTCCAGGATTCGAGGTCCATTTTCGCATTTGATTTTTAATTGTCTGTGAGTAGCTTTTAGTTGATGTAACGCCCATAAAAAAACGTACGATAATCTCCATTATGGTAGCTACCAGAGCTAGAAAAGAAAAAATCGATATGATTATTCTGAAAAATGTATAACGAACTGTATTATTTTTCGTTGGATCCCAAGACAAATTATGAATTGTTTGGAAAAAAAGTTTGTCCTACAACATGGCATCAATAACGAGGTCACCAAAAATGAATACTTACTAGTTAATTTTGCCAACACTTACCTAATATTTACAAAATTCAAGATTGATATTGCGTAGTATGTTATTTCAGTCCTACGCTCGAAATTTGTAATACAGATCTTTGATGTAAAAGTAATTAATCTCAAGCTGAATCGTGAATGGCTTACTGATGGATCAAGGATAGGATATGTCGATTCGAAAGTTCTGGAATATTTAATATTAACTGGAATCTTTCATTAAATATCAAGATAATTATCTTAGTTATTTAAGAAAATATTTTTCTTACAGAGTCCATGGTTCGATGAAAGAGGATCCTCCTTTCATAATGTTATAATTCATATAATATAACATTAACATTGTCCTACAAATTTCGGGGTACTTTATCCTGATCCTAGACTGGAATATTTGCGATTCCATAAGAAAATGTTTTTCATGAGAAACTGTGGAATATAAATATCAGGTACCTAAGTATCTAGTTGCCCGAAAAATTAAATTATACGAATGAAAAAAAACTGCTTTATTTATATGACAAAAAGGAAAGCGAAAAAATTACAATTCTCATCATTTTTCACTAGTACGACAAGAATTGTAATTTTTTCGTACCTTCCTCTTTTTGTAGGATATAAGACATTGTTTCATTTTGGCAGGAAAGAAACTAACATATTATGAGAAGCATAGTCTTGTGGTGTTAGCAATATCTTCGAATAATTTATTTGATCATTACGAGATTCAGCCAGAATATAGTAATGAATATTTCAGAATCATCAGATCGACATATTTTATCATTGTAATCTCTGTTATTTACCACAATGAATAGGTTCGTACACGATATTGTTGAACGTCTCATTACACAGAAACTACTTGCGGAAAACAAGTTTGAATATTTCCATCCTGTCGGAAACCTCATGTAACGTCTCATTACACAGAAACTACTTGCGGAAAACAAGTTTGAATATTTCCATCCTGTCGGAAACCTCATGTAATTAAAGTGAAATTACCGAAAATTAGAGAGAATATTTCCCTCCTTTCAAAAACTTCATGTAAATAGAATGCAATTATAGAAAATTACAGCGAATATTTCCCTCCTGTCAAAAACTTCATGTTGATAGAATGCAATTATCGAAAATTACAGCGATAATTGCATTGTAGAGAGCGAAAGATCCCTGCGATAATTGCACTGCTCGTATCCATAGCAATTTCGGGAAATATTCCCCCGAATTACACTCGTGCATCAAAATGACCTGATAATTCTGCATTCCAGCGTGTTGTCTTTGAAAAACTGCATTCGGTCATTTTCATTTTTGGAGAAAGAGCCCTCAACCTTCGGTGTCGGGCTCTTTCTCCAAAAATGAAAATGAACTCATGCAGTTTTTTGACAACACGCTGTCATGCAAAATTATCGGTAATTTTGATGCACTTGTGCAATTACTTCCGATAATTGCATTGAAGAGAGCGAAAGATCCCTGCGATAATTGCAATGCTCGTATCCATAGCAATTTCGGGAAATAATCACCCAAATTACACTCATGCATCAAAATGAACTGATAATTCTGCATTCCAGCCTGTTGTCTTTGAAAAACTGCATTCGGTCATTTTCATTCTTGAAGAAAGAGCCCTTCACATTCCTGATTGAGAAGAAACTAAGCTTTTCTGTTTTATTCGTATTTTATAGAAATTATTTCTGTTTCATGAAACTTTTTCCAAATGGAATAGTGTAAATCTAAGAAAAAACTAACAAAAACTACAAATTTTTTGAGACTCAATTGTTGTGCAGCTATCTTGAATGTCGTTTTAATCAAAATCTAATCCTTTCAAAAGAAGTATGCAGGAAACGAAAAAAACAAACATTCCGTATGAAATAATGATTCAGTAGTAATGAAAAAAGCTCAAAAATTTTTGGGCCTCGAAGACAAGTGAGCCGGATTTTCAAAATTTAGATTGTTATATGCAAATATATTCGAAAATATGAAATGATTCTCAGGTGACAAATTCAAAGGTCTATAATTTCGAAATGGGGTTCATTTCAGGAAAATAAAAAGTACGAGTTCCCTGAATTTAAAAGCACCACCTGGCTTAAAGCATAAGAAACAACATTGTACGAATAAATATTATATTAATCAGCTCCATCAACAATTGTGTTTGCAGGAAAATATGCTTGCACCGATGATCATTGGTCTTTATAGGAGGATCGAAATTTTTTCCATAAGCCTCTCATTACATTCTTCTATTCGTTTCCAGGGAAGTCCCCCCCCCCCTTTTTACTACAGTTATTTTCTCTCCAGTTTCAGTATCTATAAGCTACATATAATCGTTCTTCTGTCAGTCTTTTAACAGGAATTTAAAGTATCCTTTTTTATCTTTGCTTTATTCTTTCATTCTTTGAATCGTATTTCTTCCTCTAAAGTTTTTATTTTCAATTCTTATCTGATCTTTTCATTCTTGAAAGCCACGGGACACTTAATGCTGTTCGGATTGCTCTGTTCAGAGTACTATGTAGTTCTTCGGATTTTTTATCGACAACATATTCAACTGATCCAATGATGATTTAATGAAGTATTGTGAAGATTTTTTTGGGCAGCTAAAAAATTATGCAACAAGTAAATGAGACATTGACAGTATTAGGGCTGGATCAAGCTGATAGTTGATTCAAGTAGACCAACAAAATATCTTTAGTTACCCCAATCACACTATTTTTGTTTTGACACTTTTTGAAGTCGTCATATTCTCGCTCGTACCTTGAAGCTGATTTTGCAGGTAATAAACTTGATGCTACACTTCTGGCTGCCTCAATAATTTTGTTTGGTACATTCTTTTTCGCTTTCGCCAAAACAAATGTAAAGAAAAATAAACAGACACGTTGATGGCAACGCTTCCATAGCTTACGACATTTGTGACAAATTATTGAGTTTGATTATCTTTTGGGGAGACCTAAATATCTTTCGCGGTCGACCTTTTGACCATCTCTGTTATATACTATTCTTGAACCACATCAATTTATATCATTCCACATTTGTTTTTTCTACAATTTAAACCAGCATTCATTTGATCCACTTGAAATTTTTCATTAGTCTACCGTTCGCCCGCATCTTCCCCATAAGTCTGCATCTCTCTTTCATCAGGGTAGGTTGGTAGGTATCTCCCTCTTGATTGCTACGGCAAGGTTTGGCAAAGCCCGAAATGATAATGGCATTTCCTTAATGAAACAAATGCAGAGATGAGCATCGAAATTAGCGCTGGTTATGAATACAACCGGCAGAGGTCGGCTTATCCCACCCCTGATATTCGCAGGGTATATGAAGTTTACGTGTTCGGATTATTAAATTCGCTAAGGTGTGTCCGCGGGACTATGCAAATGTTCCACGAGCGCAGCGCCACTTTTATTAAAAGGAACAGGTTCGTAGTGCGGGTATTATATTGTTTCCCCCCTTTCGGTTTTATTACTATCGGCGTTAGGAATAGCAAATTTAAATCGAATGGGGGCTGTTCGCGCCTTTCCGGGAATTTTTCACGGCTCACGACGTTCCGGTCTGATACAAATGAATTTGGCAGCTATTCGACACGCGGGGGCGATTCTTCCAGGGATCCAAGAAATGCATTCCGTTTCGGAAGTTGTTAACGGCAGCGAATAATAATGAACTTTCAGCTCAGATTCACAAGGTGTATATTTTCTTTACATTGGGAGAGTCGTTCATTAAAAAAAAATATGTACTTATACTGACAACTTCGGAGTGTGGTTTTTCGACGTGATCTTTGATAGGGGATATACAAGATGTCATTCGCAGCAAATAACGCCGAGTGTGGGCATATTTCGATGTTTTAGCACTACAACTTTTGAACCAGAGGAGATACACAAAATCTGATACCCCATGCTCGATCTCTTTTTCAGAGAAACTAACAAGAGTTATATTCATTTTTGGCTACCTTCTTTTGTTTTCGAGTTATGAGTGAAAATTGGAAAACTGGCGATATCGAAAAAAATTTCTCCTCTAATACTGATGGTAGTGCTCTGAAATTAAAACATTCTACAGGCACTTTTTTACGTAGAATACAGTGGCATGCTCGTCTTTTCTGCACCATTTTCAATTATGAAGCTATGATCCAAAGTTATGTTTTTTTAAATGGAAACACTATATTTCTGTGACATTTTCTGAAAGCTTGATTTTTTTTAATTCAAAAATATATAACATCGTAAAGTTTGGATCAATATGAGTATAGAAATTGGTCGAAAACCTATTTTCATGTGAGTCTCAATACTTTCTATGGTTTCAACTGTTGATGAGCACAGGAAAATGTAGCTTCCTATAACAAGAGCATAGAAGTGAAAAGACTACTAGAAAGAAATTGTAGTTTATACGATACTAAATTTTTTCTGCTTATCGACAATTGAAACCAAGGGAAGTATTGAGACTCAGATGAACATAGACGCTTCACCAATTTCTATACTCATATTGATTCATTGATACGAACCATACGATGTTATATATTTTTGAAATCAGAAAAGCTTTCAGAAAATTGCAAAGGAATTTAGTGTTCCTCTTCAAAAAAACATAACTTTGGGTCATAGCTTCGTAATTAAAAATGCTGCAAAAAAGGCGAGCATGCCACTGGATTCTACGTAGAAAAGTTCCTGTATAATGTTTTAATTTCAGAGCTCTATCATCAGTATTAGCGGAGATATAAATTTTTTCCGATAACGCCATTTTTCCAATTTTCGCTTATAACTCGAAAACAAAAGAAGGTAGCCAAAAATGAAAACAACTCTCATTAGTTTCTCCGAAAAAGAGATCGAGAATGGGGTATCAGATTTTGTCCATCTCCTCTGGTTCAAAAGTTGTAGTGCTGAAACATCGAAATATGCCCACCCTGTACTGTTTACCTCCTCACGCACTCTCATTTACATCCAGATGTCCTCCACATCAAATACTCATTTCGGAATAATGAGTAGTTGATTAAGAGATCCTGAAACTAGTCACGAATGATACTCCATTTCTTGTCATATTTGTGGCGCTTATGCGAGTTAATTTTGACATCACCTTTCTTTATTTCCTTCCGACGTCGCAAATTAAATTTCATATGATACTGAAAGATATGTTCAAATAGGAAGCCATTACCTTTGCATTTGTCAAATATTTTGCTATACTCATTGCGTTCATGAATATTATATTATTAGTAATGCAGGTAATTAAATCATTGATTGCAGGAGGATACTAAAAAAATTATTCGAACAAAAAAATTTAATAATCATTGACGTCAAGATGAAAAACAGCAGAATACAAAAACAAAGGAGCAGACGAAATGTACACTAAAAGTGTGAGAACTAATTATGTAGTTAGGGTTTCAATCTGCCTTTCCGTCCTTTGTTTGGCATGTCGCTATTTCTTCACATATATTTCGAAGTCCTTCTCCGAAATTCCACTGTTTTTTCTCACCACATCTGAAAGGAATAAAAGTAAAAGTTAAAATGATTCTTTTTTCATGAGCAAGAAAGTAATGAGTTTGATTATTTAAGAAATAATATAACATTATAGAAGTATTGTACAATTTTTTTGAGTGATTAAGCAGCAGTAATTTTTTACTTGAGCAAGTTTAACAATTTTGTTCAACTATTCAATATATCAGCTCAGCTTATTTCAATTTATGAGAAGATAAAGATATGACTGCGAATGTTTTTTAGTTTCATTCGTAGAGGTGTCAAAATCATAGAAAGATTTCTGTACTACCTACCCATTTACAAGAAGTATTCGAATAACTGCGAAGGTTGTGTTTGACAGTATCGCGGCTACACTTCAAATGAAATACTCGCTGAATAAAATCTCTTTTGACATGTCCGTGAACAAAGTTGAGCCGTTTAATCGATGAGAGTCCTTTTCAAGCATCTCATAACGAAATTCTTGTTGCTGTTGCCTCTAACGGCTTCATATGTTTTTTACTGAAAAAGGTTGTATTTCCTTTAAGGTTAGAAATTCAGTTTTTGAAATTATAAAACATGAAAATTCCGAATGAGATCGGATTTGATAGTAGTTCCACTGAAGAAATATGTAGTTAGTTTAAATCTGAGATTTTCAAATATTTTGATATGAAAAAGAAATGAATTACTGAGTAATCTGTTCCTATATTATATAATTTCTCGACATTAGACCAAAGGAACACTGGAAAGAGTATTTTTTTCAAGTATACTCACTTTCTGAATAACAAAACTGTAATGAATACATAGAACAAAACTTTAATTTTATTCTAAAGCTTCAACTGTGTTATTGTGAATTTCGCATTGAGGCAACATCACCAATTTTGATTAAAACGCACTGTTTGAAAGTAACGAGGATGAAATGAAAAAATATTCAACGGCAACAATCAAGAACATTCTCAGATCAAAACTTTTTTCTTTAAATCAAAAAGTTCCGCTCCAACACACATATAAAAACTATTATAATATGTATCAACTGCTTGATACATCAATTAAAGAATAATAAAAATTTTATTGTTCATATCACACCAAATTTAAACAAAATTCATCTGCAATTGTGCCGTTATTACAGAGAAGTCAATGTCTGTGTAAAGTATTTCTAGCATATTTATGTAAGGTATAATCTAGTTACACTTTTTAATGTTTTGAACTCATTCGACCTAATGTATGTAGAGGGAAAAATGAGTGGTACAGATTAATCACTGATCCAATATATTATCTTTCACAATCAGAGTGTAGTCGACTAAAAATAGTAGAAAACTAAAAAGTATGTAGGTAACCACTAAAGTACTGAAAATTCCCAATGGAATTACCCTACCATATGTTCTCAGCCATGAATTATTCCCTGATTCACATTTCCATAGATAAATGTAATCAACAAAGCTTTTTTTTTATCAAGAAAATATACGAACCAGAGAGCAATCCTTTCGATGGTTGGCAAGATATGAACAGATGCAATCCCCAAAATTGCGACCTAGGTCGTGAAAAATATGAAAAGAATATGTAAAAAGCATTTAGAACTACTTATATGGCATTCACTATTGTCAAGCAAAATAAACCCTCCCATAATATCCGATTTTAAAGCACTCAGATAATCGACCCACAATCACGTCGAGTACAATTATTTAATCTATTCACATGAACAAAAAGGGAATCGCGAAGTTACTTCGCTCGGCTTCTGAACAAAAAGAGGGATCCGCTTGAACCACCTAGAACGGTGCCTTTCTTATCATTTTAGGCGTGATCACAGGGAGTTATCTCGTACCTAAACTATGCTTTTTTGGCCTAATAGATTAATAAACGCATTTGAATTATAGAATTGAATTGCTACAAAATATTAAACGTGGCAATAAATCTTCTATACTGTGAAACAGCAACGATTCTAATATAAGGTTAAATCTTGATAATTATTCACAAATACCTCATAGTCTCATGACAAATATCTAATGTTCGTTGCTTTGTAACAGACCTCAGCCTTTGGCATCACGCGGTTACCAACGAACTGAAGAGCTTTGGATTGCCATGATATTATCACGTTTATTATCAATGACCTAGGGATATTACTTCTGAAAAATAATAACCTCCGTTACATCGGTAGAACAATGTATGCAGATATCAATGATAATGCCGTTAGTCCTGTTAAATATTTATCACCACTGAAGCATGATATGGTATGACTCCTGCATAACGGAACAGGAAGTCGCATTGCGCATCTCGTGTCATAATCAAAGCCCGTGATTTATTTATAAGCAATTCCTGGATCTGCAGCCCCGGTTAGATTTCCCTATAGTGCTGGTCCCATAGCACACTGTCTTGAAATACGAGTGGACCATTATTTCGCCTCTGGCCTTATATTTCATCAGTGATGACAAATGACGATCTGGGGTACAAATTTGATTCAATGGAAAGACGGCTACATAAAAACTTCATGGTTTCCGAACAGTGTACAGGGTGGCCAGATTCAGATAATTCAGTACCATATCTCCTGAATGAAAGAAGACAGAAGTTATGTTCTCCTTTTTCGAGGAACATAAATTGTCTGACACGCGACTACAGCGTCTAGTTTCCATGCTAGGGGGTGCTCTTGGAATTTAGCCGATTATTTGAATTGCCTGTAGCTTCCCCAGTATTTTGACAACCTAAAAAGTAGTTATTTCAATACTTCTCAGCACTGATTGATGAATTTAGATGCTGCTTCAAATTTCAGAGCAAACATTTTTTTTATAAATGTAAACCATAGTGATCGATAATATTTTCAAATAAACTTTTCATACGATTTTATTCTGAGGATGTAGCAAACTTTTGACTGCATACGGTATAGTGTATCCAATTAAGCTACACTATCTCACAATTCCTACCAATGAAAAAAAACAGAAGACTCAAATCGAGCAAACACGACAAATTACTATCCAATGTGGAAAAGAACATTAGAAGAAATTTTCTATATATCAAGGGGTGATTTACAGACTTGAGAGGCGCATAAAAATCTGCGGAATAAATAAAATTTTGTTTTCTTCAGGGACATACCATTTTTATCATGTCATTCGAAAGATAATTTCATTCTGAACTTTTTTTTCACATACAATTTTTATCCATTTCTAACCGTCAGCGATCTGCAGGTGTTTTATTTGAATTCTATTCCATTTATTTTATTTTTTTTTGTAATGTGGTAGTATGCCTTCATTTGGAGGCATAGATTTGATTTTGTACCTCTTCAGATTAGATGAAAAATGTGGCTACGGCAAGATGGGGCTCCATGTCTCAAAGCTGCCATTGTGAAGAGATATTTAGACCAGGAATTCGAATATAAATGGATTGGAACCAATGGACCCATCAGATATCGCCAGACCTAACGCTCATGGATTACTTTCTGAAGGGTACCCTGAAAAATATGGTATACCAAACTGACTCTAATAACTTGAACCACTTGAAAATGAAGATGAGAAACGCATGTGCCCAAGTAGACCCTTATATTTTGATCTAAGTATCTTATAATGAAATAGGGAAATGATATAACTTATTTATGGATCATAATGGCCGGTATATAGAACATATGATTCGAAATGTTTCGTTTGTTATTAAATAAAATGTTTATTGTTATAAGATATAATATTCAATGAATATATTAATAGAGAAATTGTTTGTTACAAGGCCTCCGTCATTTTACGAAACAAAATCATAAGAAGTCCATCAAGCTATTATGATCCATTCATAAGTTATATCATTTTCCTATTTCATTATAAATTACTTTGGTCAAAATATGAGGGTCTATTTATTTTCTAATTCTTGATCTCAATATCCCTTCACAATGGCAGCGTTGTGACATCACAAATGCTCAAGAATAAGGGCATCACAGCAATGAATGAATGAGTGCAAAGATAACCATAAATAAGTACACCAAAGCTTCCTTCGAAGACGTGATTGAAGGGATCATAATTATTGTTTATGATTCTTACAATCACGTCTTTGAAGGAAGTTTTGATATACTTATTTATGTTTGTCTTATTTGCACTCATTTGTTCATTACTGTGATGTCCTTATTCTCGAGCATTTGTGATGGTTTGCTGGACGAAAAAATCCCGATGATGGTCTTCAATTATACCAAAATCGATTGGTTTTTAACAATGAAAAATCTCGCACTGAAGTACTAATCGATTGATTGATTTATCGTTTTCTGGTGTGTACAATCATCCTGGTTAGTAAATGACTAAACATTTTTATCGTCAAGTAGAGCGCTACAAGGACTGAGGAATGATTTGAAGCATAACATACTTCTTCTACATGAACTTTTGAATATGAGTTTTCCCCAGACACCAGCTGACGACTTTAGTTAATTGTTCAGCAGTTTAATTTATGGTTCATTTTCTATATCACTTAGTTCAATTCAAACATCACAATCGAGTCATTGTACCGTTTCGCTTCAGGGGGGATTACTGCGAACGTTTGTTGTTTCGCAGTACCGAATGAATAATCTCCAAATCTATCATAATATCGATTATCCGACTGTTTATCACGTTGGGCCATAACTGGAACCGACGATCTACATCCTGCCTCCTACCCCTCCCAGACTGAGCTGGAATCGAAGCTAATCACATATAGTGTACTTGCTGATTACGTGCGTCCTGCTACCGCCCCTCTCTGATTACCTTTTAATTAAATCAGAGGACGATTAGTGGTCCGGAGTATCCCTCTAAATTTTGCATTTGGCCCTTTCCGATGGACGTGGGTCCCAGTACGATCGGCTAGGATTTGATATGGTTTTTCACATCGAAGATTACCAATTCGTGATTTATGCCGGGAGGGAATTTCGCCCTGGATTATAAAGCGGGATTGCGGAGATCGATTCGGTCCTGTTAATTTTACGTGGTTGGTGTGGATGTTGACCGGATCTTCCTTCTCACCGACCACGGTTATTCGAGCTATGACCAATACGACGGGGGAAATTTTCATGGTGGAAATGTCATTCGATGCATTGACGCTGTCCAGTATGACGAGAGAGGAACGTATGAACTCGATGTGATGAGGGATAGTCCAGTCACCATAGCATGAAAAAGATGCAAACTGGGGTGTTTTGAAATAATGAACTGACAATTAGTATACAGCTTCATTTTGGCGTTTCAAATGTTGTCTCGAAAGTCTCATATTATCTCGTGTCTGCGTCGTGAGTTATTCGTGGTCAAAGGTCTTCGTTTGTGTGGTTCCAATCACTTCAACACCTTTTATAGGAAATGAAGATAAATGAATTCTCCACAACTCTTGTCTCAATTTTTGTTCGAGATAGAAGGCGAAGAGCAACCAGCACTGTAATACTAAGTCAACCGTGAATCTCTGTGAATTATACAGGGTGTCCGGGGAATAACTGTACATACTCTTACCAGAGATAGAGTTGGACTAGGTGATTACTGATCTCGTTACTGAGTGACTACAAAAAATCAATTTTTGGATTTTCCTAGAAAGCTACAGGGTGATTTTCAAACTTCATGGTAATACTTAGACCATCATAGAATCCAAACTTACTGACGGATGTTATTGAAACTTGTCAGGATATTGGCACATGCTGAGGTCGAGTCAAAAAGATATCAATTTTTCCATTATTCCAGGGCCGGACTCATTAATCTTCATTTAAACTGTTCAGTTTAAAACAAACACTCTGTATTTCGAATTACAAATAATTGATTCGCTTTTCAGAAAAAAGCCGAATTATGCTTCAATTTGTGATATCGCTCAAAATTGTCACATCAACAATTATTTTTTCATGAATTTTTGAATTAGGATAAAGTTCGAAAAATTAAAATTTTCTTCTGAAAATCTCATGTTTAAATATAAAATGTAAAAGTATTAGTAGAAAATTTTCAAAAAAGTTCAGAGCTTTAATGAGCACATTCCATAACGAAATAATGACAAATGAAAGAAGCTAAAATACAGTAGAGCGTACCTAATAAAAATGAAAATAAAAGCGAATGAATTACTGAGTCAACGTTATTTCAGAAGTGGTTCAAAATGAAAACCATCAGCTTGTATACATTTTTCTTGCCGATTTACTAATTCAGTTAGAGGTTTTTACATTGGAAGAAGTGTCACTTTGCTCTATATCTTTGTTGTCGAACACCCGGTATACATACGAATTATTTTAAAATATGCTTATTTATACTCTATACAGTTCACTATTTTTTTTTCGAAATATATTTTCATTTGCTCCATCGCGTCTGGGGTGGCCTCCCAGTATAACAACAAATTATTATAGTCTTCTTCACCTTCAGTACCTCTTCAAAGAAAATTTATTATCTATTTTTGATCTCCACGAGATGACTAAGACCTGTTCAGGTGAATAAATTCAATTTTTCGAACTTTATCCAAATTCAAAAATTCATAAAAAAATAATTGTTGATGTGACAATTTTGAGCGATATCACAAATTGGAGCATAATTCAGCATCTTACTAAAAACTGAATCAATTATTTGTAATTTGAAATACAAACTGTTTGCTTCACCCTGAACAGTTTGATTGAAGATTAGTGAGTCCGGCCCTGGAAAAATGAAATAATTGATATCTTTCTGTCTCGACCTTAACATGTGTTGATAACTTCCCATATTTCAATAATATCCGTTAATGAGTTTGGATTTTATGATAGTCTAAGTATTTCCATGAAGTTGGAAAATCACCCTGTAGCTTTCTAGGGAAATCCAGAAATTAATTTTTTTTATAGTCAATCAGTAATCACCTAGTCCAACTCTACCTTTAGTGAGAGTATGTACAGTTATCCCCGGACACCCTGTACCTCGTATACAATTACTATGTGGCGAAAATATCGGAACAAAAAATTTCACTGTCCGACTGAAACAAAGTCAACGAAGCACACCAAAAATTCTTCCAAGTCCAGCTGAAATGAAAATTTTAAATTAGTTGAAATCCGACTCGAGCAGATCTGACGAAATCACGCCTTTTCTGGGAAGTAAAATTTGCTTTTCTAAATAGGTGTATACAAACAGGCATGAAGATCACAAGAAAGCAGATGCAGAACATATTCTCCGACATTTTTAGATAACAGCAACTTCAACGATATACGATATACTTTCTATTTGACGCTGACCAGCTTCATTCCCGCTTCGACCAGATATTATATTTTCAACAACCGACTACCTGCGTTGCCGAATCCGTCGAACAACCGAAACTCTCAGCCAAACGATCCATCCTACCACAAACTGTCTTTTCAGACTTTCAAACCCATTACGACTTATCGACTCGATCTTTCACGGATAGAATATATATATTCAACAAAAATCAGTCTTTTCAGACTAATAAGATTTCACCTATTAATCACCAAGAAAAACAAATTTATTTCGGTTTAGCGAACAATTTGTACAATCCAATACGGCTGAAGAGATATTCATCAAGCGTCAATCAAACAATAATTTCAAGTGTGCAAACTGCCCGCTACCGAGTTCCGCGACACAATTCTGAAACAAGCCATACCTATACTTCTCAAACAAAACACCTTCTGTGTTCTTCTCAATGCATTGTATTAAATGATGTGTTGTGCTCTTTGAATTTTGAAGATTTAGAAAGTTGTTATATTATTTAGTTGAAATCAAAACTGGTAACCTCGTGAGGAGAAGTTTTTCTATTTCTCTGAAGTTCATGTTCCAGATGGATTCGAGTATTTCTTTTTATTAACTGAATTTCTTTTTTTGTTATTATGGCCTCTAACTGAGTGTGATTTGATTTTGTTAATGAAATGATTGGCTTGGAAACTTCAAAAACAACAAGTAATGAAAGAAATGATGGTCACATAGATTTTTTAACGGGGTTTCGTTCGCCATTTTGTAACGGTGCTATCCTATTTCATAATAAATTTTGTATTTTGGAAAATATATTAAAAATAGTTTGAAGAAATCTTGAACGAATTTAATATGGTTATTCATGCTGAAAGTTTCAATCCAAGATTATTCTCATTTCTTGATTCAAATCTTCTTTAATCGTGTGGTCTTGTGTCAATAAATAAGACATAGTGATCTCTGGCCGAGAAAGGTTGAATATCAATGAAGTGGAAGAAAAAAATTTCATTTCAGTTAAAAGGATTTGGTAGGGATACCTTTGAGTGCAGAGTGAGTCAACGATTGGGAGATGGAGGAAAAAAGTTAATATACGACAAAAAAAATGGAATACATATTATTCTCTTGAACCAAAATCGACACAAATGGGAGTTTTCCACCAGAATCAACCGATCTTTTCACCAAAACAAAATGTTGGTATTTCAATTCATCCGAAACCTATCCATTAGACAAATCGCTCTATAAATCGTCGGGAACACATTCTATATTGACAAATGTTGTTTGTAAATCAATAAGTTTACCTTAGGCGTTCCTTGGAAGATACATTAGTGATTCTATTAGCTCCATCTATTGTGTTGTGGTTATTTTTCGGTTTCATTCTGGTCAGGAAGACGCAATCACATAATTTATTCATACAAATTGCACCGATAAAAAAAGGATTTATTTCAGCATCGAGTTAAGTGAATTAGACCATTCCACGTTGTTTATTATTTCGATGTGGCAGATATAGATGTAGGCGTTGGATTGATTGCTATGAGGAAAATGAACAATTCTTTCATCTTTTTCTTACGGCAATAACAGCAAATACAAATAAATGAATCGAATTTTTTATTGGAAAGAATCTTCTTGTATTATTCACATAAAGTTATCATCTCACCACTCACTCATTATATAGTTGTATATATCGATTTTGTCTGCTGTCTTCAGGTTGCGCTCCATTCTTTCTCAATTTTCTGATAAGAGTATAGTATGAGGACTCGAATGAGAGATATCCGTTGTGTAATTTTAGAAATTCTAGTCACTCTTACCACTATTGTTCAAAATTTGGATTGTTCTGATTTTGGACTGTTTAGGACTGTATCCAGATAATTGAGTTAGAGATGGTAGTGTAAAAACAGTTACTGACATCATTCACACTCATAAAACGAATAAGTCACCCGCATGAAGTTGATACAGTAAAAAATGCAATATATATAAAGTCATCTATAAAACTCAGAGTGATTATTCAACTAAAAACGGAGGTAATCTAGAGATGTTCAAAATGAGAGGTCAGATGAAGTCTGACTTAGACTTCGAGATAGTTTCATCAATTCAAAATTAAACACAACGTTCACAGTGATAGAAGCAATTGAAATTGATTGCGAGAGCCTTTTTATTCCATCAGAAAAACAGAAAGTTGAATAATAAATCGTTAGAGTAGGCTGAGTTGTAATAAAAGTGAGATCAGGCCTTAGAGGAGATACGTGTATTGAAAGCTTAGTAGTCTCAAACTTGTCTTGATTGAGATCATAACAATGTGAGAATATCATGATCGAGAAATCAATACTTATGATCTATAACGTGGTTCTGTGAAGAGAAGGCTAATTAATCAATTGGGATGACATTTACAGTGACAAACTACTTCAAGCATTTAGGGTTAGTCTTCGTCAGAAAAATAGAAGCTACAATTGAGAATTATGAGAATAACAATGTAAGTGTACTTTGTATGAGTAGTAGAATCGCTAACCCAATTGATTCGTTGGAAGCTGAAGACTTGAGATCCTACTTGCTTAGTGCTCCCGATGAATGAACTTGAGAATTTCTCATTTATAATGAGAAGATCATTCCAGTTCAATGGTTTTATCAATATGTGAGAAGACCGCTCAAGGTCTGATTCCATGATTCACCTTAGCGTTTGAGGATTTTCATTCATCTGAAACTCAAGAACAATTATTAGCAAGTGTTATGAAAAGTAAATAGTTGAGAAATGAGATGAATACATGAAGATAATGAGGTGCACATGAGATTAAAATAAATCAGGATTTATTATCAAGAATAATGTTCATTTTTGGAGCAACCAATTACTTCCATGTGAGGATTCTAGAGATATCCGAAAAATCTATGAGAACTGCAGAAATTAATCAGAATATATTTCTTAGAGGAGTCAGATACATTATTTTAATACAATAGAGATTTTATGAGAATAAAGTGAGAGAGGATCCTCTTATATTGGTAATCGATTACCAATCGAAATTAAGAAAATATCGTCTTATACTCGTTGCAGAAGGCAATTGAAACACTCATGATCTCGGAAAATTTCTCCTTCTTCGCCCGTTCTTGAATTTCACATTCGTGTTTAGATAATAGTGATTTCCGCAATTTGTTCAAGAATGATCTTTCATGTAGGGGAGGGCTCAAGATGTCTTATAACCAACAGTTTTTCTATAATCAATCTTTATTGGATCAATTGGGACCGGTTTCGGAATTCGTATTCCATCTTCAGCCAAAGACTACAACAATTATAAGACATCTTGAACCCTCCCCCTCATTATCAAGACGCCAACATGGATAGAGTGACAGATTGTATGATCTTTTATCTTTAAATTGAGTGTAATTTCTGTGGTAGAGGTCACCTTGACTCTGCTATCTGTACAGATGATATACGCACAAGGTTAGGTTAGGTAAGTCTGGTTGCTCTGTAGGACCCAATCGGATCATTATATTGGCACTCATCCTTTTTGATTTACAGGGATGAAATACTGATTGGGTTAGGAGTTAAAGCAATGAAATCTGCTCCTTTCAAATCCCTTCTTCTCCATCCTTTCCCATTTGATAATTTGAAATCTCCGACCCATTTGATGTTGTGTTCCTTCTAACTCTTTCTATGTTTCTCTCAGTTGAGATAGTCTTTCGTAACAGTCATTTAAACAAGGACAAAAACGTTACCGAAAACTTCAGATACAGGCCAAATTACTAGAATCCATAAACAATAGTTTAAAAGAATAACGTTGGAAGAATTGAAATGAATTTTTCATTTGATGGAATTATTTTATATGGCTATTTTTCAGAAGCAACGTTGAAAAATCTTGTTCATATTCTCCAGAATTAATTACGGGGATAAATCAATCATGACATTTGACACAACAAAGTTTCTCGGACTGTATGTAGATAAAAATTGGTAAGAAATTGAAGAGCCCTTTTTTTGCCGTCAGTAGAATTAAACATGTTTCGAATTAGAATTATGTCTTGAATGTTTACTGTAGCCTTTACTATAGTCACTTATCCTATAATTTGGCTGTGGGCAAATTGTTGGGATAAATATATCAATTGATGACGAAGAATTTTCAAGTGGGTCTTCGTAATCATTGATTGAGTCAGAACTTAAAAAAACTCCTGCTTCATTATTATTCTTAGTAAAAATTACTTCCCACTAAGGATCGCTCGATGCCTTTGGTTTATATGAGGGTAAATTTGAAAACTTTTTTGGGATAGTTCATTTTTGGAAATCTCAAATGAAGTAATTTAATGGTTTCATCTGATTGCAAACTTAACTATATCGTCAGAATCAAAATGTTTCTTGCAAATGAAAGTATTATTCGTTGAAATGAAATTTCGCGGTTTGGCACTCATTCATAGTTAAAATTAGAAAAAGCAGAACAACTAAAATATCCTTCATTTCCGGTAAACGGATAATTACTTCTACCCGATGAAATACAATACATTTTGATCATTATTCAAAGTTGAATTTATAGGTTAGAATATAAGCGTTAGATATAACATAGATGGATAGACCAATTATCCTGTTATTACAAAGACAATTCATTAACTGCAATATTACGAACAATCGCAAAATGACCAGAATGAACACTAAACTGAACGGAGGGGCGGAAGCTGCAAGAACGTGAGACTGACGTTTCTTTGTATCGAGTGTGGGGTGGGTATCCCTCAGTGCAGCGTTGCCGCTCTTGGCAATGCATGGGCCAAGGGTGTTAGAAGGCCGTGGTTGAACACGATTGTTAGCAATTTGTACAATTATTTATATACAATAAGGAATTGAGTGAGCTCCATTGCCTTCGAGGTAAAAAGCTACTAAATGGATGATAGTGAAGTTGGAGGGTTTGCTAGTTATTGGTACGTTGGGGAATTTAAAAGTTTGTCAAATTTTAAATGTTCAATCTGCATCAGTGGACGATCGATCTACATTCAAAGTCACAAATTGGATTTAGCAAAAAAATAAAAGAGATTGATGAAATGACGTTAACCCTGACAAAAATATGCTTATATTGAATTATTTTCGAAATGTCGGAGTTTGTCTTGATTAGTTTGATTCCGTCCAGATTGTTCCATTCAGAAGATTTTCCTCGCATTTATCCCATATTATTTTCATTTCTGTTCGGTAACTATCTCCTGGAATCGCAATCATTCCGCGGTGGTAGTTAAGTCCTGCCACCCTTTCAGGAAACCAAATAGAACTTCCTGCAACGCGTGTGTTGTGATGGGACCTTATTGTTGGTGAATTCCCTTCCCTCATTCAGTGTTCCACATATGTGTCGCCTTTAAGCGAGGAGTTCCGGGAATTTCCAAGTCCCACAGTATGTTTTCTGATGCGAGGTGCAATATAAATCCAACTCCTGACGACAAGCCGGAAGATTTTTCAGCTTGTGCTGTAGCCAGTAGCTCTACCGCTAGGCGATCATTTACACCGGAGTGAGGGGAAAGTTGGGTCATTAGGCTGGGGAGATTTTTATCGGGGTAATTACTGTTAAACTTGGCGACACTTCGCCGGCAACCACAACGCTAGCACATAATGAGGAAACCGCTCGAATAGGAGGTTATTTTGTGACATGTTCCATAATTACCGTTCATAATCGCACAGAATCGACAGTACAGAACAAACTGAATTATTGAAGAAAACCCAAAACCATTCATCATCATACCTTCTTCGGGGGTTTGAAATTATTACTGTTTCAATTAATCTCTGGGTCTCTCATCAATCATTGCGTACTTTGGTCCATATGAAACTTGAAAAACGAGTTGAAAAATATAAAATGAAATAGTTTATTGAATCTCTTCCTAATAAGAATTCAAAATTAGATAGAAAGATATTTCTGCAGAAATGCAGAAATTCGGTATGTTGAACTTTTTCTATTACTGATGGATTCAAAATAATTGACTCAATTGAAGAAATTAAATTCCAATAACCTGAATTGGGTGGGATAAGTCTACATATGATGAATTTGTGTTGTCCATTTATTCACAAATATATGCCCCATTAAACACTTGTTGTATTGTTCAAACTTATTTTTTAACAGCCTCGAAGAAAGCTATGATGAAACCAAAATGAAGAACTTTAAATGCTGAAGAATGGATAAAAACTATATATATACTATATATAGGAGAACACTCATACTCTCACTCTTATAAAATCACGTAGGTGATATCTTTTTCAGGAGTTGATGCACCTGATGAAAAATCAGTGAGCACACAAAAAATATCTTCAAGAGAAAAAAAAGGTCCTTAGATGTTTAACTTGGAATGTGAAAATAAATTGACAAGCGCCCTCACCTCCATTTTCGTTCGATACTCTTTTGCTCGACTATACTACAGCTTTCGATACACTTTCTCAATTACCATAATTCAAATCTACCAAACGGTAAGAAGTCAGAAGTAAGAGTCAATGTCTTGATTCTTCGAACGGAATATCAAACGAAAATTGGCTGCGAACATTTTTTTCAGCATGAATAATAAATAGACCGAAATGAAGAACTTTTAATGCTGAAGAATGAATAAAAAATATATAAAGAAGAAGACTGAATAGGACAACACTTATACTCTCACTATTATAAAATCACGTAGAAGGTGATATCGTTTTCAGGAGTTGATGCACCTGATGAAAAATCAGTGAGCACACAAAAAATATCTTCAAGAAAAAAAAAAGTTCTTTGCCTTTACGAAGGCCACACCGAGAAAATTTTTTAAACATAGATGATTTCAAAATAATAATCATCGAAATTATTATCATTTTGAACTCCCAGGCTCAGAGACTTTTTATCGTGAGGTTGGAGAAGTGATATTAGATTTTGTATTAGATTTTACTTTTCAAGAAAAGAATTCATTCATTCCGAACACTGTGAGATACAGGTACAGAATGAAAGTAGTCAATGAAATTATAATGAGAAATATAAAATAATATATATTGTTAATGTAATAAATATAAAAAACACTCAACAAACCAACTCAATATTACAAAAATTAAGACTGCACGAATGCTTGAAACTCTTCGAATATATTCATCAATGGTGTAAAAGGATTCAAATAGAAAGAGATTCTTGCATTTTTTCTTGAATTTACTCTAATTCGATATTGATTGTATATCACGAGGTAGTCGGTTATAATATTTCATTCCTATATAACTCGGACGGTTCACATATAACTTTGTCCTATGCACTGGTAAGTTAAAGTTTCCACTACCCCTTAAGTCATACTCGTGAATGTACCAATTTCTCAAAAAAGTTCGTCGATTTTGATAGATATACCTCTCGCCTGAAGAGAAAAATCGAATAGAGGGTTAGAAATTCATAATTTTTGAAAATAGCCCTACAACATTCGGATTAACCTCTTCTGCAGAATAAACACACGACCAAAATCCTTCAGTGATGAAATTACTAAATTTCAGATGAATCTGATTAATCAGTGCCCCTACTCAGTGCAACAACAAGCTTTCTCTGGAAGGCACAACCACAGAGAAAAACCAGAAGTTACTGAAACGGAGTCAAACGATCTGAATAAAATAAAGAGTTAAACATTTTTTTCGAAGATTGAAGCGGAGAATTTATGTTCATAATATGGAGAAAATTACTCACAACGATTCTTTAAACCATTTCGTATACACCTTGTATTTTGTTCATTTTGTTCATGGGCGTACCGAGGTGACATTGAACGATAGCCGCGAAAGCCTCAACCAATTCACGTTTCGGCCGTCGTATTAGATTAATTCGAAATGCTCGAAAAACCAGGTGACATACAAGACGTGGTTTTGTTATAATTGTACTTATGTTATATGCTGTTTCATTTATCAAACATGAAAGAGATTTTTCATTTCAATTATTGTAGGTATACGTATATTTTTCTGCTGGAAATAAAACATTGTCTGGTGGGGGTGGTCATGTTCGGGGCAGGATTGCAACCTGTATATTAACACAACAGGAATTAAAATTATCCGACTTTCTAGGATATCATTTATCCAGATTGTAAATTTAATCAAATCGCGTCCAGCCGATCCAGCGTGATAGAGAATTAAACGTCCAAACACAGATGTTCACTGATAGTTTTATGAGATAATAATAAAAGTAAAATTTTTTTGGTTATTACTTTGTAGTAACCAGTAAACACCAATTTTTTAACCGTATTACCTCTAAATAACTTGGATTTACCAAATCAAATCAAATTTATAATGCAAAGTTTTACAAACAAAGAACTCATCCATACCGAGAGCAAAGTCCATTTTCTCTGGTACCCTCACAACAACTGTATTATTTCAAATTACCTGTTTTTGCTTATTTGGCGTACAAACTAAAAAATAACGAATTTTGAATATCGCAATTTTACTTTTACTGATAGAAAATAGATGATATTTGAATGTGACTTTTTTATGGATATTGTCAGAATGACAATTCTCTTAGTTTTTGGTGCTGAAAAATTTTCTGTTTTTCTTGTGTTATAACATATTTGGTTTATTTATGGGAGATGATTGCCTTTCATTGGGGTCCCGTAGCGGTCTTCCAACATCTGAAGTGCCGAAAAATCATCACCTGGAAGGTCGTATCCGGTTCGGAAAAACCCCCACGACCAGAGAGCAACAATTTGTGGAATTTGAGTTTGAATATCGAAGGAATTTCGAAAGACAGGTGTGATTGCGTCTCCAACTTGGTTGATGAACATAGTATCGAAGTGATTCTTCTGCAAGAAACTCACACGGCAACAGAAAAAGACAGAACAGATTCGGAAAGGGGAAATTGATGGAGTTTTTTCTTCATTTCTTTCAAATTTTGTGACATTTCTGTCATAAATATTTACAAACCTCCGAACATTATTTGGCCAAGAAATCTTAATGTTGATGTTTTTTAAAGTAACAAATGCATTTCCAAAATGCATTTGATTTATTCTGAATAATCGGTTTCTTTTCTGCTTTTGTCTTCTTTCATTTCAGATTAAGAATTGCGAGTCGTTTTGGGAAGAATGTGTTTATCCGAGCCCATCGACGGATAACATGAAGATGATCACACTGATGTCTTTCAAGATTTTCCTGATATTTGATATTTTATGTTATTTTTTTTACGGGGAGGCTGAGGTTTTTTCCCCTGGCTGTAAAGTATAGTATATAGTATCATACAAAGAAAGTTATGATACCCCGTTGGGTATTTTTGTTTCAACATTTATTGTATTATTTCAGCTCTTTATTTTCGTCCTATGCCTAAACTCCGTAAGAGTTATTTTGTGTATCCATTTTGTAGCGACAACACGCAAAAAAAAATGTCGGGAAAGTATCAGTGGAAGCGATAAAATGACAACCATGATAAAACTACTTATATAATGTCATGATCATTGCATGCAAACATTGGACAAACGTCACATTCTCCAGCAGAAACTGTAAATATACCTGTTGCCAACTTTTCTTCACCATCGACATCCCAACAAACTTATGACGTCAACGTAGATCCTAAAATTATAGTGGACAATGGCTATCATGAAAATGATCTGGGTCGATATGTTGGGTTGGCTACCCAGCTATCGACGGGGGTGAAGAAAGGCTTACAGGTTTATGTGTCATGAGAGTACATCGAAATTATTTAAACGAAAACAGTAAGTTTATTGAGAAGACTGTCATATACACATTTTCGGTAAATCCGAGAAGATTACTGTTAAATTAATACAGGGTGTACCAAGTTCGACGGCCTATTAGGCGTTTCTGGAGAACTAGACTTATTTGAAATTTGAAAATTGAGATTATGCTATTGTTTGACATTATCTACCGAGCTAAAATATTCCTGGAGCCTGACCACTTTCAGTTATACAGGGAGCGAAAAAAAATTTTCAAATTTTTTTTTTCTATTTTTTTCTTTTTGAATTTGACAGAGTATGCAATTCTGAATACATTCGTACTCAAATCGTTGCATTCGTCGAAATACTTTCAAAAATATCGAGAAAAACCTGAAGAAAAAGAGAGAAAAGAGTATTCGGTATTATGTTCGTTTTTCCTAATCTAGATACCTTAAGCACAAACCGTTTTCACATTAAAGAAAGTCGAAGAATGTGAAAATATTGTACATTTCTAGAATTTCGAAAAACTCATCACAGGGTGTTCCAAATGTTGGGTCAAAAATTGGGTTCAAGATTGGCCCATAACTTTCGTTTTTCAAATTAGAACCCTATTTTTTTATGATTGAGTTGGATTGTACAAAGGAAAATGATGATAATGTTTCAACATGTTGATGCTCCTCAAATTGATGATTCTTGAGTTATTTAGGATTTTCTGATTTTATTTCGTACGTAGCGTCAAATTCATTAAATCTGTTTCATATCAACTATGACCTTGGTCATAGAAGATAAATTATTCAATTAACTCACAAGTGACATACCTTTTTCTTTAATTCATTCATCATTGTTGTTATGGAACAGATTTTATGAATTTGACGCAACGTACGACATGGAATCAGAATATACTAAATAACTCAAGAATTATTAATTTTAGAAGTATCAACATGATGAAACATTTTTCTAATTTGAGAAACGAAAGTTATGGGCCAATCTTGATCCAAATTTTTGACCGAACATTTGGAACACCCTGTGAAGAGTTTTTCGAAATTCTAAATATGTAAAATATTTTCACTGTCTTCGACTACAAAAACGTGAAAACGGTTTGTGCTTAAGATATCTAGATTAGAAAAAGCAAACATTATATCGAATACTCTTATCTACCTTTTTTTTTGATTTTTTTTTATATTTCGGAAAGTATTTTGACGAATGCAACGATTTGAGTACGGATGTATTCAAGTGTGTGTCACTAGTGGAATAATTCATCTTCTATGACCAAGGTCATAGTTGATATGACACAGATTAAGTGAATTTGACGCTACGTACCACATAAAATCAGGAAATCTCAAATAACTCAAGAATTATCAATTTTAGGAGCATTAACATGTTAGAACACTATCATCATTTTTTTTCATACAATCCAACGCAATCATAAAAAAATAGGGTTTCAATTTGAAAAACGAAAGTTATGGGCCAATCTTGATCCCAATTTTTGACCCAACATTTGGAACACCCTGTGATGAGTTTTTCAAAATTTTAAAAATGTACAATATTTCCACAGTCTTTGACTTCAAAAATGTAAAAACGGTTGGTGCTTAAGGTATCTAGATTAGGAATAACAAACATAATACCGAATACTCTTTTCTCTCTTTTTCTTCAGGTTTTTCTCGATAGTCTTGAAAGTATTTCGACGAATGTATTCAGAATTGCATACTCTGTCAAATTCGAAAAGGAAAAAACAAAAATTTTTAAAATTTTTTTTTCGCTCCCTGTATAACTGAAAGTGGTCAGGCTCCAGGAATATTTTAGCTCAGTAGATAATGTCAAACAATATCATAATCCCAATTTTCAGATTTCACATATGTCTAGTTCTCCAGAAACGCCTAATAGGCCGTCGAACTTGGTACACCCTGTATATATTTATGTATTATGACTATTTTATATTCAATATTGTGTTTTGTGTCATAATCAAACTAATTTAAAAAAGTCAATTTTCATGATTTTTTGTTTCAATATACCCGACCGACCATCTTCTCGAAACAGGTATGAGCTGCCCCCCCTAGATGAAATCCTGGGTACGCCCTTGATTTTGTTATCGGATATTTCGCAATTTATGTTATGAACAATATAAAACGATGAACTTTCATCGGTTGCCTTAGTTGATGCACAGATAAATATGAGAAAACTGTTCTTCACGAATGTAATTTCTTGGAGTACCGTTGTGCAAGACTTTTGATCTAAAAACATCGTTAATTTTGAATTAAATCATTAACAGTAATAATTGTGCTGAATGAAAATGAAGTTCGTCTCTTATATAATCGTCATTTTAATGTTTCTGCAGTCTACCAACTGCTATAGAATATTGACAATTCTCCAAGAACCCTTGGGCAGTCACTTTCGTGTATTCAAACCTGTCGTAGAAGAACTTGTTAGGAGGCACCATAATGTTACCCTAGTTTCTCATTTTTCTTCAGGAATTCGAGAATCAGAAAACTACAGAGAGTTCATTCTGGAAGACAAGTTCAATTTGGCTGGATTTTTTTCACAGATCAAAAATCGAGAAAACATCATGTTAGATAGACTAGGTACTGTTGTGAGATTTGCAGAGGCTTCCAAATCTCTTTGCGATGCCGATTTATCTGGAAACATCATCCAGAATCTGAAGAATGGCGAATATTCTTACGATCTCATCGTACTCGAGCACTTTTCCAATGATTGCTTCCTGGCACTGTCTGCAGTATTCAACGTACCGGTTGTGGGCATTTCCTCAACACCTCTGCTTCCATGGTACAACGACAGATTTGGAAGTATCGACAACCCTTCGTACGTTCCAAACCCTTTATATTTGTTCTCGAATAAAATGTTGTTCTGGGAAAGGTTGGAAAATTGTATGGTAACTCTGTTTCACAAGTTTTATTTCATCTGGTACACTAATTATAACGACGTTCGATTCGCGGAGAAGTACTTGGGGACGAAGCTAGATTCGATAGCGGACCTTGCAGCAGAACGTACCAGTGTGATACTGGTCAATACCCACTTCAGTTTGAATTTTCCAAGACCATTCGTACCGAAAGTGATAGAGGTTGGAGGAATTCATATAACGGATGCACAGAAACTGCCTGAGGTGAGTTGAGTGCCCAACTTGATAAAGATAAGAAAAGTATTAATAGAATCTTATCGTAGAGCATTTTGAATGAGTTCAACTCATTTCAGTCACGTCAATTTCTGTCTGATATGCAATATAATAAATTTTAGGTCAAGCAAATAAGATGCAAAAATTGGTGTGTCTAGAAATAATTGACTTCATTCATGAAACTTTTTTAATCATAGTTTTAGGCCTGAAATAAGAGTAGTTTGATATTTGCCTCACTTTTTCAGTGGAGCGTATGTCGTGCCGTTCGAAGTTTTTGGATTATTTTAGGTTTTATATCGAAAAACATCTGTACTAAACACTTAAAATAAAACTTTGTGATATTCAAGAATATTCAGCATTAAATTTGGTCTTAGAAGTTGAACGAGTAGATTTATAAAAATTACAGTTTGAAATATGGAAAGTGGCAGTAGATGCTGAATAATGGGAGCTAGTGCTGTTGAATTCGCTAAGCAGTCTAATAAGTGGGTGCATGAAGTGTAATTTACAAAATGAAAGTTGGTTTAATTTCCAGTGAAACCAGAAGTTTGACGAATTTGAACCTGTTTTGAAGGGTTTATTTCTCCTAACAAAGCATAACCGTTAAATTTCAAGTGTTTCTCTCGGGAATTTTTTCGATACGTTCCAACTTTACCCTGTATAATGGTGTAGGGAAAAACTAAAACTTGATGCTTTAGGTAAAGAAAAAAATTTTAATAATTCGACTGAAGTCCATTGTGAGGTGTTCAATCAATGTAAGGGGTGAAATTAGTCTTATCCTCACTGATTTATTTGCTTCATTTATTGTTCGGTCAAAAACTACATGTTTCGGCAATATGCCATCCTCAGGTTATAAAATTGATCCGCTGTAAGTAAGGTTGTGTGAGTGTTTTTGTTAGATAAAAGTTGTTATTATTTACTTACAGCGTTGAAGCTTAGTCATAGCAAGAAAATTAGTCTAAGTTTTAAACGAAGTTCTCACATTAATAGTTGTGTCAAAACAGAACAGTAAAATCAAATCAAACAGATTTACGATGTGAAACAAACTGGAAGTAAAATTGACATCAATGAGATGATTTAAGGTTAGAAAACAGGGGCATCGACAATTATTACAAATCATAGAAATGCATGTGAAAAAACTAAAATTATATAAGAGGATAATAGGAACATCAGTAATATGGAAAAAACTTAAAATTATGCAACAGGATAGTGAAAACATTAACAATCTTTAAGAATTTTGAAAAGAGGTGGTACAGTGTTCATAGACATGATGTTAACGGGTTCTTCATATCTGCTTTGTGAATGTTTGTATATTTCTAGTTCTTCCCAAGTTTCTTGTTTATAACCATAATCTACTGGGTGGAGAAGTTCTACATCTGTGTTGGGGTCGAATTCATGGTTGGTGTCTTTGAGGTGTTTACCGAATGTTGACTTATTGTTGGACAAGATCCTTTGACTCATGAGGTGTTCTTTTATTCTGGTCGTTATGTTTCTTCCGCTCCTGCCTATATAGACAATGTTGCAGCTAGGTTCACCGCATTTGAGTTTGGGTATAGTGTCTTTATTGTGTACTAATAATTGTTGTAGGGTGTTTTGTGTTTTAAATGAGATTTTTAGGTTCTTTTGTTGTTTTAGAACATTAGATATTTGGTAGGAGATGTCACCAAAAAAGGGAAGGCTAATATAATTTTCCACCTTGTTTGTTTCGTGAATGTCGTTTGACAGGAGTCTGAATTTTTTCTCATTGATGAGTCTGTCTATTATGTTAGTGTCAAATCCATTTTCTTGGGCAATGTACTTGATAGTAGAGACTTCTTTATCGAATTTTTCTTTATTTAATGGGATCTTAAATAATCTATGTATATAAGATCGAAATGCTGCGAGTTTGTGTGCATGGTGGTGGGAAGAATTGAAATGTATACTATGGTTTGTTTGGCTTGGTTTTCGATAAATGTCATAATTAAAATTTTAAGTCGATTACTTATCGGCGATTTCAATCTTGCCGCGGAGTTAACAGTGATATTCCTAATGTGGCGTTAGAACACAGTAACAATTCCTACATAAAACACAACTAGTTCTACGAGTTCCAATACACACTGATAGAGCTTCTCAGGTTCACTACAACGACCAGGAGAAATGAAAAAAATACATTTCAATGCAGCTGAAAATTGCATGAAATGTTTTCAGTAAATTCGAATATCCTTGACGCAAATTGATAGCTCATTTTCAGCAGAGGTCTATTGGAAAACAATGGATCTCAGAAAATTAACACATGATTCAAACATTTTTGATCCTCGTTACTACCGATTGAATATTTTTTTGAAAATCACGTGTCGTTTATTTATCCAGTTAGATATTTCTGTACGAAGAGTGGTACTACTCCACGAAATGATTTAATTTCTTAAAGCTAAGGCTGAATGGGGAACTGATGATTTTTATCTCTAGACAAAAGATAAACAGACCTTCGCCTTATGTAATTACCAATGATTCAACGAACTCATGTAACATTTGATGGATAAATTCCATTTTCTATCCGACAGAGGCGTATCCCATTGTTGGGAATTTTTTGTTATTTGAATATATGAAATTGAATTTCGAAAGTACAGAAAAGTAGGGACCAGATATTCGGTATTGTTCTTCCAATGATAAATTTGTGTTCAAGCTCAACACAAAATCATTCGAAATAAATAGGTTTCAATGAATTGTAAATTCAACATAGAATTACTGAATATGTTTTTGTGAATCAGACGTCGTATATTTGTTATTTCATCATGTACGAAGAGTAGTACTCAAGTTTTTCACAATGATAATCTTGTTTCTTTCCGCATATCATTTCATCTCTAAACAAAAGATGGACAGATCTTTTTCTTAAGTAATTGATACTGATTCAACGAAATCAGTTTTACTTGATACATTTGATTGATACATTTCGTTTTCAATTGGACAGTGGAGTATTCCACACTTGATAATTTGCATTTTGTATATTGGTGATATTGAATTTCAAAAATACGAAACTTTATCAATGCTCGTGAAACATATAGACCTAGATATAATATGGTTACAAAATAAGATTTCGTGTTCAACCTGCAATACATGCAATACACAAATCACCTGGTTTCAATAGCTTGGAAATTCGAATTAGAACAAGATTCATACCAGATGCATACTAATGCTCAAGGAATTTTATGCAGAAAACAACTTTGTTTTTGAGAGAAGTTCCTTTGTTGAGTTATGGGTTTCACACAAAAGAATCTCACATGTAAATAGTTTGTTGCTTTATTTAAACACTTGATTTTTTTGTCCTTCATTATTCCTTCAATTCGAATTAGGAGCTTGATGCTCTATATATGTTTAGGGTTTTCAATCTAATTCGGTCATGCAAGTGATATAATTAAACGAATTATTTTAAATCTAGAAAAACACAAGCGTTTTCGAAATTTTCACCTTGACAGTTTCCTGAGAGGAATACTGAACCATTTCATGTTCTTTGAGGCGAGAAGCCATATGCATGTCCTTTCAGTGTTGTGGAAATTTATGATGGCAAGGTTTTAGGTACAAAAGGAAGCAACTATTATTAACCTTGCTCAATGAAAATCAAGAAGAAGTGCTGGAAAGGTCTTTGTGAATACTTAAATTAGTTTTTGAATCATATATTTCCAATTAGTGGAGACATGTTTGAGCTGTTTCAACCATTTTCAAACCATAATATTTTAGATTTTCGCTAAAACTGGTTATGAATGTAGTCATTAGGTTAAAAGTATATTCCGATGTGGACCAAAATCAGTAGGTACAGGATGATTCATTTATCTTGGTAACCCCAATTTTCTCGAAAACGTCCGAATATTTTTTCATTCTGTGAATGGCGTTTTGAACACGTCAATGTCGACTTGAGATGCGCATAAAAATCTGCGGAATAAATAAAGACGCCAGGCGTCGCGGCGCTATCAAGAATTTTTTCTCCAGGGACATACCTTTTTTATTATGTCATTCGAAAGATAATTTCATTGCGAATTTTTTTTTCGAATACAATTTTTATCCATTTCTAACCGTTAGCGATTGGCAGCGTGTTTTATATTGATTCTATTCCATTTATTTTTTCTGTATTGTGGTAGTATGCCTTTATTTAGAGACATAGATGTGATTCGAATTCCAGAAGGCTAGTTTTCTGGTCAATGTGCACCTTCAAATAAGATGAAATATGTGGCTACAGCAAGATGGAGCTTCATGCCACCACGCTGCCATTCTCAAGAGATATTTAGATCAAGAATTCGGAAAAAAATGGATTGAAACCAATGAACCCATCAGATATCGCCAGACCTAACGCTCATGGATTACTTTCTGAGGGGTCCCCTTGAATATATGGTATACCAAACTGATTCTAATAACTTGGACTATTTGAAATTGAAGATAAGAAACACAAGTGCCCAAGTGGACCCTTATATTTTGACCAAAGTGATGAAATAACTTATGTATGGATCATAATGGCCGGTAGATAGAACATATGATTCGAAATTTTTCGTTTGTTATTGAAAAAAAATGTTTATTATTATAAGATATAATATTTAATGATAAAAATAATAGAAAAATAGTTACACAGCCTCCGTCATTTTACGAAACATGATCAAATTTAGGTCATCTAGCCATTATGATCCATACACAAGTTAAATCATCTCCCAATTTCATCATAAGTCACTTTGGACAGAATATAAGGTTCCATTCATTTTCGAATTCTTAATCTCAATATCTCTTCACAATGGCAGAGTTGTGACATGGAGCCCTATTTTGCTGTATCCACATATTTGATCTTATTTAAAGAGGAATATTGTTTAGAAAACTTGCCTCCTTGAATTCAAGGCATAAAATCGTATCTATGTCTCCAAATCAAGGCATACTACCACAATACAGAAAAAAATAAATGGAATAGAATCAACAGAAAACACTCTGCAGATCGCTGACGGTAAGAAATGGACAAAAATTGTATGCGATAAAAAAGTTCAAAATGTAATTATCTTTCGAATGACATGATAAAAATGGTATGTCCCTGGAAAAAAAATTTTTGATAGCACCGCGACGCCTGGCGTCTTTATTCATTCCGCAGATTTTTATGCGCATCTCAAGTCGACATTGACTTGTTCAAAACGCCATTCACAGAATGAAAAAATATTCGGGCGTTTTCGAGAAAATTGGGGTTACCAAGATAAATGAATCACCCTGTACATTCGAAGAATAAGGTGGAGATCAAATTGTCATTCAATGTTTCAAACGTCCAATTTTCAGTCTATACCCGAATATCATTTCGACTCAATGCCTGCGTTGATAATGAATGGAACAGTCAAAAAATATCACCTATAGGATTATAAATATATGGTTCCACGATTGATTGAAGTGTTCACGAGGACCTTTTCACTTCTCCTAAAATCAAGACTAGGAAATGGTATTCTAAGAAATTACTTGAATGAAAAGAATATGGACCTTTTCGATATAATGTGGATTCGAATCCCACGAATAGGTACAGACCTACGCCAATGTCGGTGAACTCATGTCCGACTCTAATCAGTATCCTAATTTTTAAGTATTTGATGTGGACCTTTCTGAAGGTATATCACCTCGTAATAATATCGTTCGTGAATATCGTCAATTTAAAAAATGAAATTAGCGCTGATGTTCGTTCTGTTAACGGTTTCATCGTGTCCAGTGGCAACGTTGAATATATTGGCTTCTTTCATCAATCCAGCTCACAGCCACATGCAGGTCTTCATCCCATTAGTTGCCGAACTAGTGAAGAGGAACCACAACCTAACGGTTGTTGCTAATTTCCATTTGGGTATACAAGGTGAAAACTACAAGGAGATCAGAATAGATCTCCCACCGTTATTAGAAGTTTTCGAGTTGGACGAAAGAATGAACTTCAAATGGAGACAATTCAGCTTACCTGTTCGTATGGAAAAAAAATCGCTTCATGAATGCAAAACGATGTTCTCGAACGAAGAAGTCAAGACTCTACTCATGAGCGACGAGAAATTCGATGTGTTGATAGACGAATTTTTTTCAACAGATTGCACTATGGTGTTTGCGGATAAGTATGATATTCCTGTTATTGGTATATCCTCTTCCCCAATCCTGCCATGGTATAACGAAAGATTCGGTAACATCGATAATCCAAGCTTCATACCCAACGCTCTCATGTTCTACGACAACAGGATGACTTTCTGGGAAAGGGTAGAGAATTTCTTCAGTATTCATTTTCACAAATTCTATTATAATCAGTTCATTTTGAATAATGACGGTAACCAGATCAGGGAATATTTCGGGATGAAGCCTACATGCATGAAATCAATGATTAAGAAACGGTCCAGTTTGATGCTGGTCAACTCCCATTTCAGTTTGAATCATCCAAGACCACTGGTTCCAAATGTTGTCGAGATAGGAGGAATACATTTGAAGAAACCCAAGAAGTTATCAGAGGTGAGTAGGACCTTGAAAATTTGAAGTCTTGAATTAAACATACCATAGTCGGTATAAAAAACGTTTGATCTATTGAGTATTTCCTCGAATAAGAGCCGAGGAGAGAGTAAATATAGTTTGACATATATTGCCAGTGACATACGGGGTCCTGCAACAATATTTCATCAACTTCGCTCAGCCTGAAGACATCAATTACTCAAATTAATACAATTCTGAACACTTTTTTCGAGTGGTGCACAGAGAACCGATTATTGCTTCTTACAAAGACTGAATCTATTATTTTTCATAGTGATGTATACATTTCAGTATCAATAGAAACAAAGTTTTGGGGATTGCATTTGGATGAACATTTGAAATGGAACAAACATGTGGATAATCGGATAAAGCCATTGAATACTGCCATTCACACTATGAAAGTCTCAAAGAGTAGAGTCAACTTTTCACCTCATGAAGTTGTATATTTTTCCAACTTTCAGTAGCTTATTTCTTATGGTGTTATTTTTTGGGGAAGCTGCTCGACTGTGGATTCGATATTCCCACGTGAGAAAGCACTGCTACGTTCCATGCTCAATATGCGATATCCTATAGAGTACATTTCAAACAAAATCAAATATTGACACTGTATAGTATTTATGTCTACAGGGTATTATTATTCATGAAAAAACTTTCAAATTATTTTCATATGTATACAGGGTGTACCGAGTTCGACGGCCTTTAGGCGTTTCTGGAGAACTAGACCTATTTAAAATCTGAAAATTGGGATTATGTTATTGTTTGACATTATCTACCGATCTAAAATTTTCTTGGATCCTAACCACTTTCAGTTTAACAGGAAGTGAAAAAAAAATTTCAATTTTTTTTTCTGCTTGTTTGTTTCTGAATTTGATATAGTATACAATTCTGAAAACATTCGTGCTCAAATCGTTGCCTTCGTCAAAATACTTTCTGAAATATCAAGAAAAAACTGGAGAAACAAGGGAGATAAGTGTATTCGTTATTATGTTTGTTATTTCTAACCTAGATATCGTAAGCACAAACTGTTTTCACATTTTTGAAGGCGAAGACTGTGGAAATATTGTACTATTTCAGAATTTCGAATAACTCGTCACAGGGTTTCCCAAATGTTGGTTCAAAAATTGGGATCAATATTGACCCATAACTTCTGTTTTACAAATTTGAACCCTATTTTGTATGATTGCGTTGGATTGTGCGAAGAAAATTGATGATAATGTTAATGAACATGTTAATGCTCCTAAAATTACAAATTCTTGAGTTATTCAGGATTTTCTGTTTCTAATAATGGAATATTTTCCATATCAACAATGATGAATGAATTCAGGAGAGATAAAGACACTAGTGAGTTATTTGAGTAATTTATCTTCTATGACAAAGGTCAATGTAGAAATGAAACAGATTCTATGAATTTGACGGTACGTACGACATGAAATCAAGGAATCCTGACTAACTCAAGAATTAATAATTTTAGGAGCATTAACATGTTGGAACATTATCTTCATTTTTCTACGTACAATCCAACGCAATCATACAAAATAGGGTTCGAATTTGTAAAACAGAAATTATGGGTCGATATTGATCCCAATTTTTGAACCAACATTTGGAACACCCTGTGACGGTTTTTTCAAAATTCTGAAAATGCACAATATTTCCACATTCTTAGCCTTCAGAAATGTGAACGGTTTGTGCTTACGATATCTAGGTTAGGAATAACAAACATAATACCGAATACACTTATCTCCCATTTTTCTTCAGTTTTTTCTCGTTATAAAGGAAAGTGTTTTGACGAATGCAACGATTTGAGCAGGAATGTATTCAGAATTGTATACTTTATCAAATTCAAAAACAAACAAGCAGAAAAAAAAATTTTGAAAATTTTTTTCCACTCCATGTATAACTGAAAGTGGTCAGGCTTCAAAAATATTTTAGATCGGTAGATGATGTCAAACAAAAACATAATCCCAATTTTCAGATTTCAAATAGGTCTAGTTCTCCAGAAACGCCTAATAGGCCTTCGAACTTGGTACACCCTGTATAACTAGTAGCAAAACAGTACATACAGAACCTCATCTTCATTCTCGCCTCACCCTGAGTCGAACAGAGAAATCACACATGCACATGGGAATCAGGTTATTCAACGCCCTTATTAGAGATTTCAGGTTGATGGAATTTGAACCTAATTCTTTGGGAGAATTCTTCATCTTTTGTAAAACACTGATATAGTGCAGGTATTCTTATTCTGATGAATATAATTTATTTGTATAATTATTTTAATTAAATACTACTATTTTTAATACTATTACAACCACGTCCCGTTCCATTCCAATGTTGAATTAAATTTTGTTCTATTCGTAGTTTTTTGCAGAGATATCATAATTTAAATTATTTCTTCGATATCTAGCGATACGACTTTGACAAATATGAAAAATTTGCTCACTCCAAAAAGGTTCACTTGAGGAAACTGGATACTGTGCACCGGTCATAATGAATGTAATATTTGAGTGAAAAATTACAAGAGAATAGAAAAAAGGTGAAAACATTAAAAAAATTCAATGGGAGTAGGTTTTCAAAGTGTCGTTCGTTTTCACAAATACACAAATTTATTTTTTTTTCTAAAAAATCCATCAATCTTCTCAACGCTTGGGAGTCAGATATGACGTCACTGGAGTGACGTTGATTTCTTGAGGTGAATTTACCCCTGTTACATATATTTTTTTCTTCAAGGTGCTACCAAACTGTGCAATCCAATTCATAGAAATCGCATGACCGAGGCAGCCAATGAATCGGGGATAATAATAATTAATGACTTTATCAATACTTTCTACCAGCGGTTATTGCTTTATACATAATTCAAATCGAAATATTCCGAAAAAGACGCCCAGTATCGAGGATCATCAAGAGTTGAAGAGTACCTTTCTGGTATAAAATTGAATGATATTGAAGACCGCTCAGAATAACTTGGTACGGAGCGTGTAACTAGCGGCCTCTATGAGAATAAGACATCAAAACTCATTCATTAGATGTAACAGCTTCTAAAACATATTCCTATGAAATTTTTTTACAATATTGCCAGTAGGTTCAGCAAAATCGTAAAAAATGTTTATAGTGTTTTCTTTTTCAACGATTCACTGAGAGAAGTATTCACTTGATATTATCGATCATGCGTTAAAGTTAATAAATCATTTATTGGCCAAATGGACAAATAAATATTTCTTTCATGGAAATAAAGAATTTATTTGAGTTTTCGCAAATCACCTTCACTCAATATTACATCACATTTATTTATGAATAATAACATTCAATAATACCGAATAAAGACGCATTACACTGAAATAAATATATTTAGTAATAATTAACAAACTGCATGAACTATGAATGAATGTTAACGTCTGATAGCAAAATTGAAAATTAATGGCTTTGCAGACGGAATTGAATTCTGGAATTATGACCAGTCCGTGCAGTATTTGAACCTGCGACCCTCGAAATACTAGTCCAATGCGCTAACCAACTCTGCTATTGGGAAGGTTGAAGGTACCATCTGATCTTCGGTTGGCGACTCTCCCAGAATTCGATATTAGTTTGTTAGTTTTAATTCTTCATGAACTATGACGCTCGTGAAGAATTCTTTGGGGAGTTAGGGTTGGAAGGAGAACTCATTCGCTATCGGTGGTCATCGATGATTCGATTTTTACCTTTCATCCGATTGCGTCATTCGCGATTTATCGGCAGGAGTCGGGTAGTTGAATCTACCGACTACCGAACAATGTTAACTAGCCAAGATGACTGAAACATGTCGAATGCGGTTTGTTCATTGTTAATAAATCCTGTATTTTGAGTAAACATATCGTGGAGTCATGGAAGTTTAGAATCATTTAGTAATAGAAACCAAACGTTCGTGTATCACCAAATGAACATATGTTTTCAATTAATATATCTTATATTTGAAGATAACTGCAGTTTAAATGAAATACATCATACCCAAATATATTAAATATTAACAAATACCATGTAAATAAATATTTCGTTATATGTGAATGAATTCTTTCAGAGGCAAGATCTGTTAGTTAATAAATAAATTAAAGATTAATAAGTGGATTTGTTTGTTAATGAATAATCTCGAAATAAATACTTTATTGATAAAAACAAATTCATTTCTCTCAGTGTTTGTATCTTAAATACTAATGGCGATACGAGAAAGAAATTTTCACTGAACGAACTCCTACTTTTCAGTGTTCTATCTATCTATAAACTTTTTCCGAAACATCCTCTATGATGTTCATTTTCAAGATAAAGAATGGATTCCTTAAATTTTTCGATGACCTCCTCATTTAACATGTTTTCCCGAAAAATAAAATAATGAAACATCAATCTTCGTTTTTCGAAAAAAGTAGTTGAAGATGTAAGGAAGAAAGCTGGTTTTTCATTAAATAGTCTTAAGTGAAGCAAGCAAATACAAATTCAAAAAAGCGAAGTTTCGAAGAAAACGTCTCCAACGGCAACTGATCGTCACGATTTTAGAGCCCAGGATCTCTGGTTCCTGTAGAAGTTGCTCAAATCACAACACTCAACAGTTCGAAGAGAAAAAAATCGAAAATTTGTCAAATAATTATAAAGCCCAAACGAGTGGTCCTATTTCTGAAGTAATAATCATGCCACTCATGTTCAGAAAACTATTATTATGTCTTTTCAAATGTGTAGTTTGCAGGGGGCTAAATTTAATAATAATAATGAAAACTATATAACTTGAACAAGCCTGGATCCTCATGGTCACACCGCCTACCAGATCCAATTGTTTTTTCCTACCTTTTCGTTCATGTACGTCTAACCTATACCTAAATAACTAAAATTACAATAATATGATGAAAAAATCAGTCAATTTCCTCAACGTGTGGACCCTCCCGTGAAGCGGTTTCTTCGGGGGTACGTTAGGCAAGATATTATACGTACAAATCAGTTCTACTTCTATATTTCAGAGTTTCACCTAGTTTCCCAGAATCGATCGGGGATAAGGGTCATTTTTGCATATCACCGTAAGAAATAACATGGGTGATTCGCGACTACGCAACGTATGGACTTTGACGAATGGCCCTTTCTAAATGGGAAGACCAATTTTACGTTTATAAAATGAATGGATTCTTCATTGCATTCTGAGTCTTTTTCATTCCATAAGTTTGAATTTTTCCGAGAAATTTCTCCTCAAATGGGGAAATACGAAACGAAATCTCAGAATAAAACTTTGTTCAAATACAGACTTCGATGTTTTCTCAATAAAAATTTTCATTTTTAGAACCTCCGGGAAGAAAGGCTGAAGGTTTTTTTTTCCGAAAGCGTGATTTTCAGAATATTATACAGGAGGTCACAAAATTCTTTGATGAAGTTAGAAGTGGTGAGACATGAAAAAATCGATTTTCGTAACCCCATTTTTTCGAAGCATTTTCGAAATTCTCGTCGAGAAATAATAGGGGCATACTCGGGGCATACGTCCTAGACCTTTATCCTAAAATGAATATTTCTCTAGATATTCAGGAAGAATCAATTCCTTCCGAACGTGTGTTTAAACTAGAAAATAATAAGCGGTCAAGTCAGAATAAATTTTTTTACAGTTCGTACATTTTCTTGTCGGATTTTTCCATTTGAAAAGAACTTCCTCGAAAAATTCAAACTTTTGAAACCAGAAAGACTCAGAATTCAATGAGAAAGCTATTCATGCAATGAAACAATGGGTCTTTTCATTTGAAAAACGAAAGTTGATGTCACTCCCTAGAACCTTCAAAAAAATGTTCGAGTCGTCTTTTTACTTGAAGCTCACCTTCAGAATTCCAATCCTGAATCTTGTGTTTTTCCTGAAAATATTCGATAGGTGAATAACCTTGTATATTATTCATTGTCGAACAGGCCCAACGTACTCCTTTTGCTGCTGTGGTATTTTTTCAGCCTGTGTCGCATTTTTGAGGCAGAGAATTTGAAGATTCCTTAATACCAAAATAATTCCTAGTGACTTATAGAAAAAATCAGATTTAAAAATCTGAGAAAATTGATAAATTCGATTAAATGAATAATATTTTCTTGAAAATTGATAATTTCATCATGCGGTATGGCTAATAAACCAGTAAGTATATCATTAGACTGTTTCAAAGGTGATGACGCAGCGAAATATCCACACGAAAATATATTTTCCATTGGAGAAATTCAATGAACGTGAATTTTCAACCGGCATATATAAATCTACGCCAATGTCGGTGAATAATACACTTCGAACTCTTATCACTATCAGAATTTTTAAGTATTTGATATAGATCTTCTGAGAGTGTCACCTCGTCCTATATCGTTCGTGAATATTGTCAATTTACACAATGAAATTAGCGCTGGTGATCGGTTTTTTAGCGGTTTTATTGTATCCGGTGGCAACTTTGAATATATTGGCTTTTTTCATCAACCCAGCTCACAGCCACATGCAGGTTTTCACCCCGTTACTTGCCGAATTGGTGAAGAGGAACCACAGTCTAACGGTTGTTACGAATTTCCATTTGGATATAGAAGGGAAAAACTACAAGGAAATCAGACTAAATCTTCCACCGTTACTAGAAGTTATCGGATTGGACGAAAGAATGAACACGAAGTGGGCTCAAATCAAGATACCAATTCGCATGAGACAAAGGTCGCTTCACCACTGCAACACAACATTCGCCAACGAAGAAGTCAAGAGAATGCTCATGAGCGACGAGAAATTCGATGTGATGCTAAACGAATTTTTTTCAACCGATTGCACCTTGGTGTATGCGGATAAGTATAATATCCCTGTTATTGGTATGTCCTCTTGCCCAATTCTGCCTTGGCATAACGAAAGATTCGGCAACATCGATAATCCAAGCTTCATCCCAAACACCCTTATGTTCTACGATAATAGGATGACTTTTTGGGAAAGGGTTGAGAATTTCTTCAGTATTCATTTCCAAAAATTCTATTACGACCAGTTCATTTTGAATAATGACGGTAACCAGATCAGGGAATATTTCGGGAAGAACGATATATCGATGAAATCCCTGATTAAGAAACGATCCAGTTTGATGCTGGTCAACTCACATTTCAGTTTGAATCTTCCTAGACCGCTGGTTCCCAACGTTGTTGAAATTGGAGGAGTACATTTGAAAAAACCTCAGAAGTTACCAAGGGTGAGTAGGACTTTGAAAATATAATGGCTTGCATTTAGCAATTCTTGATGCATTTGTTAATTTGCAGCATGACAAATATTTTAATCGAAAAATCGATGAATGAAGGAGGCAGATAACAATTGATCTCTAGTCTGTAGTCTAGTCTCTAGTCAGAACATTTGTTCATAGATTTAGGTGTACAAGATGAAAGATGAAGAAAACTGCTTGCTACAAATTGTGAAAAATGATTAAAAATCATCTTCATTACAAATAATACAACATATTACCGATTAGGAGCTTAAGAAAGATCAAAGAGTCAATTGCATTGATTGTATGACTGAAAATATCATCCTTTTTTAGATAAAAGAGTGGGTTTATATCGAGTCAGAAGACTGACAGGAATTTCTCATGTATCGATATATTTGTCTGAACAATTGTTATATTAGAATTCCGGATATTTTTTGTCGTGCTGAAAAAATCTGAACATATATAAAATTTCAACAAATGACGGAAAAATAGAATTTGCAATTTAACACACCGAGTGACCCTACTTTCTCTTTGGATCACCATGTACACAATTTTCAACTTCGTGAGGATAAATAATTACAAAAATTCCCAGATACATTATTTTACACCAGTGGAGATTCAATACTTCTTGTAAAATAGGAATTGTTGTAATCTTCTGGTTCTTGGTCTCACCATATTCATTGAATCAGCGACAGCAATTACTGATTTATCCCTTTATCCGCAGCATACTATTAGAAAATATGCTCACCGTCTAAATGTTTCGTATTTTTGTGGATAATGGTAGTAGCATCACTTTGAACAATAGTCTTCGCTTTCAGTTATTCTTATCTTCAGAAAATAGAAAATTCCCGTCCCGCAGATTCGGAAATTAGGAAAAATTATTTTTAGGGTGGTATTTGTGGCTCAACAAATAAAGAAAATTGAGTTTGAATTTCGGTTTTTTTTATGGAACATAATTTCAATCTTCGATATTTCGTCGTAAAGCTTGATTTCTACTTGAATTTCAATGATCATTCAGATGATTTGAGTTTAAAGCTTGAAACTAAAAAAAAATCCTTCTGAAACTAGCTGGTACTTCAGGAGGCGCTGATGCAACTAGTCCCAGTTTTTCTGTTGCTGAATATTGTTGCCCTGTCTATATCAATTAACTTACAACGAACAAGAAACAAGAACTATTTGATCTGATGATCTGTTCCTAATAGTTTCATACGCCGGCTCTATACAACAGATACCAAAAAATAAAAATGGTCGAAACCTCCATCGATTACATTTTTTCCTTAAAATTTGTGTCTGAAAATTATAAGCAAAAAATTCAGGGCTGATGTCAAGACTCAAAGAGAATGTAACGGTTCCCATGAAATTTGTCGAAAATTTATTATTAACAAAGTTACAGGGTGTTGAATTAAAATTTTACCCCGTTGTTAATGATTCGATGAAATTTCATATTCATGGCTTTCACATGATGGACAGAACCAATTTGCAAACCATTTCTTCTCATATCGTACAGGGCACTACAAAGGAGTATACCTACTTTTGTTTGAACGGTCCCCACTCTTCCGTGCTGTACAACATACATATTTTGAACAAGTATTTTAACTTTTAGACTTTTCACACAAAAAACATATATATGTTGTTTCGATAAATCCGACCGTTTTCGAGAAAAACGCAAAGTAGCATTGTTTGTACGCGATGAATAAGAAATCTTCTGTATTTATTTTCAACCCGAAATATCACATTTTGTTTTATATAAATTCATTTCTATCCAGTGAGGAGCACTCCTCAAACTAAATATTATATTTAATTGAACTGAAAATGTTAAAAAATGGTTATCGTGGGATGTCCTTAGCAACTAGACGTAAGACATATTCCTTCGCGGACTTTCTGCTGGATCTTTTTGAGCTCTTCAGAATTATCTCAGTACATATTTCTCTTTCTCTTATATCAAAATTCGGACCCCTCCGCCAGATTTAAGTCGAGGGCCCCCTTAGATGTATGTTATTCATGACAAATTTCCACTGACGATTATCAAAAGAAAATATTGAAGAAAATGTAAGAAGGAGAAAATATATTGAATAAGAAGAATATTTAAACAAAATAATATAAATTCTGATGTAAAAATAATTAAGAGAGAAATCAATGTCAATCAAACTTGATGAAGTATTTAACAAAGATTTATTAATCTTCTGTGATTTCTTCGTTCAAACATATTCATCAACTTGTCGATTTCAAGGCTTCAGGCTACTTCTTGTTCCATACTGAAGTAGGTTCGAAAGTCTGGAGATCATTTGGCCATGTATGAAGAGAGTCCCGAAAAGCTTGACTGTATATTGTAAAACTGTTGAAAACAGGGTAGCTAAGATGTAGTAGTTGATAGTTCGAAAGGTGTAACAGTCCACTGCGACCTTATGGTCTATTGTGGCCTCTGACCAAGATTTAGAGCTCGCCTTCCAATCGCCGGAAGGCTTCAGTGAATCTGATACCTCACTCCTACAGGTCTCTTGACCAAAGCATTGTTTCTTTTGGATTACAATGCCAAAGTATTTTGCTACTAGAAGTTTCTTCCTCCTCCCCACAAAATCTACACTCCTCAGTGTCAAATACGCCCATTCTCAGCAATTTCTTTCTGAGGCGACAATGCCCTCTAAGAAAGACAGTGAGGAAGTGTAGTTGGTTCTTACTGAGATAAAATATCTTCTGGATTTTACAGTTTCAAAATTCCGAAGGAACTGTTTTGAGTGATCCAACCCTGGGAGATTCTGCTAGAGTGTTTCTCTTTCAGTTTTCTTCAAAAGCTCTTTTTTATAGGTACATTTTCCTATACCACAGAAGGGTACTTTGAGAGTGAGTGGTTTCCTGGAACCCCTCTCTGGCAAGTTTATTGGCCTTTTCGTTACCTGTTATTTCCGAATGACCAGGAACCCTGATTGAAGAGACCTTATTTTTCTTTCCTACCTCATTGAGTTTGCTACGGCATTCCCATGTCGACTTTGATTCGATGACATAGGAGTTCAGAGCACAGGGCGTTATTGAGTGATAATTCGAATTTCGAATAGAACTGTAGGAAATATTATATGTTTTTTTATACAATTTGGGAATATTCTTCTATTTTGCGAAAGTAGTAATTGTAACTTCATGGTTTGAGTTTTGTTCATTATTTCATATGAAGAATATAAGGAAATGGCAAGTTCAATATCATGAAATCATTATGGCTCTATTTAAAGTTCTTTTTTTGGCTTGGGTACCCCTTTTGGGCCGGGGCCATCGGATACGCCATTGTGCTGAATAATTGATTGTGACTCTTCCATTAGCTTATCATAATAACCTTTCGTTGCAGAGGAAATACAGTATCTTAATTTCCTTGAGTTTTTTCAACAAGCTTCATTCAAATATTTTCTTTTTCACTCTAATATTTCTTCTTATATATCAAAATAATAATATTTTCGAATGGCTCATTTTTAGTTGTGCATTTAATAACTGTTTTTTTTTCAAATTGAAAATGAAAAAATACGAGAACTGTTCCTGAATGGATATATAAGCTACGCAATTAATTCCAGAACTATGAAGAACTACAATATTTTCCCCTTCTTCATAGAAATATCCTGATTGGGGAATTGACAATAATTTCTACAATAACAAATAAACCGCAAACCGCCTGATGAACAACACGTCAAATAAGCCGCCGAGCCCTCAATAAAACGTCCGTGTGGCTATGTTCAAAGAGAAATACGGAAAAAGTTGACGCTATATGAAAAATTCTCGAAAATAGGGTAGTAGCGCAAGATGTGATTGAGTGATAAATCGAATCCACAAACTGTAAACCTTGCATATGGTTTTGAAAATTATTTTGTAATGGTTCTCCTTTTTTCGAGAATAATAACTCTACTTTCATTGCTTAGATTTCGTTCAATATTCCATGAGAAAAATGTTGCGAATCGGCAAGTTTTATAGTTATTGGGGACCCATTTAGAGGCCACCCCTCACTGTGGGGCTGTCTCCTACGCCACTGACCGTCCGTAAAAACCTGAAAAAACCGGGTGAATTACCCGCTTTCGAAAACGAGCGGCGAAAAAGCATTCGTGTGAGAATAGGGGCTCCTTCTAAAACTTGTTAGTAGAGTATTTTACCTCATTTCTTCTAATTCACTGAATTTGTAGTGAAAATAATGGTTTTCGTTCATAAGTGATTTTTCCATTGAGAAATTTGTCTCAACGAAACTAGTTTCTCTTTCAGGAATTTGATAGATATCAACTAAATCCGTGACAGGAGGCCAATATCTGATAATAATGATAATGATAATAGTATTATTATTATAAATACACTGAGAGAAATAAATTTGTTTTTATCAATGAAGTATTTATTTCGAGATTATTCATTAACAGACAAATCCACTTATTAATCTTTAATTTATTTATTAACTAACAGATCTTGCCTCTGAAAGAATTCATTCATATATAACGAAATATTTATTTACACGGTATTTGTTAATATTTAATATATTTGGGTATGATGTATTTCATTTAAACTGCAGTTCTCTTCAAATATAAGATATAGTAATTGAAAACATATGTTCATTTGGTAATAAACGAACGTTTGGTTTCTATTACTAAATGATTCTAAACTTCCACCACTCCACGATATGTTTACTCAAAATACAGGATTTATTAACAATGAACAAACCGTATTTGACATGTTTCAGTCATCTTGGCTAGTTAACATTGTTCGGTGGTCGGTAGATTCAACTACCCGACTCCTGCCGATAAATCGCGAATGACGCAATCGCAAGGTAAAAATCGAATCATCGATGACCACCGATAGCGAATGAGTTCCCCTTCCAACCCTAACTCCCCAAAGAATTCTTCACGAGCGTCATAGTTCATGAAGAATTAAAACTAACAAACTAACATCGAATTTTGGGAGAGTCGAAAACCGAAGATCAGATGAAACCTTGCCAGTGGCACAGTTGGTTAGCGCATTGGACTAGTATTTCGAGGGTCGCAGGTTCAAATCCTGCACGAACTGGTCATTATTCCAGAATTCAATTCCGTCTGCAAAGCCATTTATTTTCAATTTTGCTATCAGACGTTAACATTCATTCATAATGCATGTAGTTTGTTAATTATTACTAAATATATTTATTTCAGAGTAATGCGTCTTTATTCGGTATTATTGAATGTTATTATTCATAAATAAATGTGATATAATATTGAGTGAAGGTGATTTGCGAAAACTTAAATAAATTCTTTTTTTCCATGAAAGAAATATTTATTTTTCCATTTGGCCAATAAATGATTTATTAACTTTAACGCATGATCGATAATATCAAGTGAATACTTCTCTCAGTGTAATAACACCAATCACGAAAACATCATAACAATATACAATGCAAATTTATGTATAGGAATTATATGTAGGAATAATCATGAATACTTCTTTTTAGAATGAGTTATTCTCCCGTATTACGAAATGTCGGAGGTTGAACGAATTAGTAGAAACACTCCCAAATTCATTGAATCAGCGAGAAATTATATTTCGGGAAGTAAATCATAACGAACTAATGCATAGTGATACCTTTATCATAAATATATTATCATTTCTACTGATGCTGCCAGCAAAAATGTTTCCCTGTCGTCCAGTTGCACCTTTAGGCGGAGATGTGAACGAACGAATAACCTCAACCTTGATAAACATAACGCGAGTGGATTCAACGTGCCAAGTACCAGTGCTCAACAGTTCCTCGTTATTCCCACATTCGGATACGTAAGAATTAGGAACGGTGCTGGATTTTTAATGTAAAGAATGAAAATCCAGCTTGCATTATGGTCGTCTCTCGTATTATTGTGTCCTGTGAATTCTTTGAATATATTGGCTTTCTTCATCAATCCTGCTCTAAGTCATATGCAGGTCTTCGAACCGTTATTAGTAGAACTGGCGGGGAGAAACCATAACCTAACTGTCGTTACAAACTTTCATTTAGGCATAAATGCAGATAAGTACAAGGAAATCAATTTAGGGGTCCCGCCCATACGAGAAGTAGTGGATGTAGACGATAGAATAAATTTGAATTGGGGACAATTCATGCGGCCTTTCGTTATGGTACCAAGAGCCTTCGAGCACTGTAATACCACTTTCAACAACAAAGAAGTTGAGAAACTACTAGGAACTAAAGAAAAATTTGACGTGATGATCAGCGAGTTTTTTTCTACAGATTGCACCTTCATTTTTGCTGAAAAAAATGACGTACCAGTTGTTGGCTTTTTGTCCTCTCCCATTATGCCGTGGCATAATGAAAGGTTCGGTAATATCGATAATCCAAGCTACATACCGAACCTTTTTATGTTCTTCGACAACAAGATGAATTTTTGGGAGAGACTCGAGAATTTTCTGTGCACCCTCTTCCACAGGTTTTTTCACGATAATTATATTTTGAAAAACGATGCCCTTCTGATCCAAAGATATTTCGGAGAAAAGTTCGATTCCATGAAGGATATCATAAAGAGAAGATCCAGTCTGATGCTGGTCAACTCACATTTCACTTTGAATCTGCCAAGACCGCTGGTTCCAAACGTTATCGAAATAGGAGGAATACATTTGAAGACATCAAAGAGGTTACCAGAGGTGAGTGAGATCTAACTAGTTTTACACAGGATAGCTCTTTCAAACAGCCTGGTCTAGACAGGACAATTATTCTTCGGGAATTTCATTCATACCAAAGTCCAGGAGCAACTCGAATTCTCAAGGGCAGCATTAGTGACACATCATTCCTAATTTCAACGGAGTTTCTTTGGAAGTGATGTGTATAATGCAATGAGCATTTAAGTTTCTGAATGCATCCTTGATATTGATATATGAAAGTCTTTATCATTTTCTTTCTGAATAGAATGATATATCAAAATTTCAAAGGAGATAAAATGAATTGCGAATATTGTAGATATGTAGCAAAATTGAACAAGACATTCTTGGAGAAAAATTTAGGGGACCCCTAATATTTTATTTATATATCGCCGTTTCGGAGTTACCGGTTACCGACATTTTTCTGAATATGGTCATCTGGTTCGTTTTAAGACAATATCTCAGAGGATTGTAGCAAATTATACACTAATTTATTTTACTTTCTCTGAGTATTTTTATTTCTCAGAATTTATTATTTATAGGAGAGCCTGGGTTCCTCAAAGTTTTTATGTCTTTTAGGGTCGGTTTCACAACACTTCAATTGTGCGATTAAAATACCTTACGTAAATTCAAACCAATCAAATCATTGGTTTAGAAATTTCAACAAAGGGCGGTGGCTCCAATCAAGTTGAACGTACAATCAAAGTTTTGTGAAACCAACCCCTAGACTTTATTTCAAGAAATTAGCAGTTTTCGAGTAAAACGGCATATTATGTACCTGAATTCATCATGCCAATCGGGATTTTACTACTCAATTGTAGGAGCCGAACATCTGACCGTGTGAATCTTTGTCCTTTTATTTCATGTTTTCGCTACCAATCCTCAGGAGATGAAATATCTAACATCAGACATCCATATCTTTCATGAAAAAAAAAATTCTTTGCCGTTACGGAGGCCACATCGAGAACAATTTTGAAACATAGAGCCACTACTAAAATCTCATTCAGTGAAAGAGGAAGTACAGATTTATTTTTTTGCATTTGATTGGAGATGTGAAACTTCATTTTGACGCAATTGGATGTCACCACCTTAGTACTTTGTAATATTTTACTCATTACTTCACAACCAATTGCTTTTGTCCTGAGATGTACAGGATACTGATGAGGCCCAACAAGGCCGAAACCGGTATATCCTTCATCTCAGTGACAAAATCTAAAATCATTTCTATAACCTCATGAAAAAGATCTCTCAGCCTGGGAATTAAAAATTCTATTCATTTCGATGATTACTATTTTGAATTCATCTATGTTTCAAAAACATATCTTTTATGTTTTCCATAATAGGTTGAAGAATATGTATAAATCAACATTCAACATCAGACATCCATATCTTTCATAATAGGTTTAAGAATATGTATGAATCAACATAAAATTTGATGAATTCAAGGTTTTTTTTTGTGAAAATTTTTCAGATGTCGTTCTACTCGGCATTCCCACGAAAGAGAAAGAAAGAGGATTATAAGAAGGCATGCCAAAAATCAGATTAATCATATTTCAGATTCCCTCATTATTGAATTAGTTCTGTAGTATATAATTTTTTTGGAGATATGACATAAAAATATAATGTATGGCAGAATTCCTGCATAATGGGGATCCATCACACGAAAATAAAAATCAGGAGCCTCTTTTATTTTATACAAGAATCTTTAGTTTGATTTGGTAACATATCATATATTTTGAAAATTGACGACTTCAGTTATTTTCACTGACATAAATTCAACCGAACGACTTTGTTGTTTCAATACAAATAATTTGTTAGACAGAGAAGCAATATCACAACGAAAACTCGAACCAATTCATATCTTCAGATATCTAGGAATTATTCAATAATTGAATAGTAGGAATATTAGCAATCAATTGATAATTTGATTAAAATTGTTGGAGTAAATCACACACATAGACATTACTGAATAAAAATAACCTGTTCGAATAATCAAATGAAAAAAATCGCTCCATCCATATCTGCAATATCAACCGAAACTACAAACAATTTTAAATTCTGTAGGTACCTTCTATAAAAGACAATTCTCGCCATCTCAAAAATAAAATTTCTGAACCGAAATATGCCCGACCATCTCATGAAAAACTTCACTTCATCATAGGTTTCATTGAAAGAATCAAACATTCAGGTGGTTGAGAAGATGATATTAAATCAATTAATTAATCAAACCGGATTAACGAATTTTTTTTAACAATATTACTCAATACAATATAACGAAAAAAGAATTCGGTAATTTATAATTCTATTTCACTGAGTTTTCCTTATAACCCTGCTCTTATATGTAACAACTTTGTTAATCATTCATATACAACTATTATGTCGCCGCTGTCCAGTTTAAAAAAATCAACTTTATTTTACAAGTGTTCAACCATTCATTATGTGGACTACTCGTGTCATTTATATGACAGTTGTTATTCACTGAGTTTTGATTATAACCTTGCTTATATGTGTAACAATGATCATTCATATACAACTATTATGTCACCGCTGTTTGGTACTTTACTCATTAAAAGTGTCACGTTCAATGTCAGTTGTACAAAAACTCATTTTGCCAACTTATTAGCTTTTCATAGTTATAGTGCAAGAGTTCAGCATAATTATTCTTTCGGTTCCTGATCATTCTAAAAGCAAATTCGAGAAGTCACCGATGTATCAATGGATGAAATTTAACAATTGCCGATTGACATAGAACCTTCGAATATATCACAGTTCTGTGAATTCAATATCATTAGAAAAAATTTAACCATAGTGTAGAGGATTATCTAAATGATCTTATTCAGCTTGAATATCTATAACATGTCCTATTCATAGTTCAATGTCTTTCAGGACGAATAAACTGTTCTATTCTATAAGCTGAATTGTGTGAGATAAATCAACATATTTCGGGTCAAGGTTCGTTACTTTCCCCCTGCTCAATATTTTTTGAAAAAAATTATATTTCAGGAAAAACCAACAATTAATTGAGCTGTAGTCTTCTCCTTTTTCAAGTCGAATGGAATCACCTGGGAAATTAAAAGGGCTTAGTGGGACTTTATCCCGCAACTAAAGGAATCGACAAGAGCCCCAAATGTAAACAGTGGTCGCCGTGACTTCTGGTTTTCCAAATTAACATTTTTTGTGTAAGTTCGTCGAGACGAAGTTCCGAGTAACTTATCTGAAAGTTTTTCAATTATGGGTCCATTAGATCAGGTGGAGTTGAAAGTTAAATATCTGAATTATGGATATCTGGTTGTTGGGTCAACTCGAAATGTTCGTTCATTATTCGCAGAAATAAGGATTCGAGTAAATATCCTTCACTCCGACATAAAAGAGTAGACGAAGTTGACGGTAACAGTGTGCAAGTTTGTTCTTGGGAAATTCGAGAAAAGAAATTTCCTATTCACTTCAGGTTCTTCTGAAAGAAAAACTGAGATAATGAAACCTAAATATGTACTTATAACAGTGCAATTTACTTTTCGTAGAAAAAAGGAAACCATATTTTTGGTACAATTGCCATTAAGAGTGAGACATTCAATGACAGCCATCAATTTTGAAAATGTGGAAGCATATTGAGAGGATCTTCAACACAATGTTAAAGAATCTTCAACATTATATTTTCTAATGACAAGTTTTGATGCAATTATAAAATTAATTTCAGGGATTGCAGATTTTTATTATGGATATTCCGCATTTATTACTCGTGAACATTGATAATGATCGTGCAACCGAACAATTGCATGCATTGATCCCTCGAAACGTTAGGTAGCTTCAGAATACATTACTAGAATCTACAGGACCATCATAAATAATAGAAGATAGAAGCGAGAATATAAATAAAATATTGAATGATGACGCAGTGGTGTTTCCATAAGTAGAAACGGATCCCTAGTCTACCGTCGTGGACTTCTATCGAAAAGGTTCTTTTCCCTATTACATTAATTCTGCCAGCAAATATGTGAGGGAACTCCTAAAACCCAAATCTTCATAGTTTTTTCATTTTGAGAAATTCGTCAAGAAAGAAAGGAGGGAATTTATCATTATTTGATATATGAGATTGGTCGCGACAGCTTCACTCTATAACAGATTAACTCCCATCTAATGCCTCATTAAAAATCCTCGGATGCTCCTCGGAACTGTCATTGAAAAGATTGATTTCTCTTCATGAAAGCTTGCTTTTCGGTTAAATATAATGTGGAAAACTTTTTTCCATTTCATCGCGGTCTATACACTCTGAAATATTATAAGAAAAGTCTGTACGTACTCTTGGTTTGATTATGTTCATTTTTTACGAACCTACTAATACTACAAGCAGAAGCTGTCCGTCTTTGATAATGCAAAATTTGTGTTAGTTTTTACCTTCTTTGAATTCGCTTTTTGGCATATGAGAGGAGAAAGTTCAGAGTGCAGGAAAAATTACCACATTTGGCCCTCAACCCGAGCTTGAGTCTCTTCTGAACGAGGCTCAGGCCTGCCTCATGTCAGGGACAACTTGAGCGATTCCAAAGATGTGTGTTCTTTAGATCAAGCCTTAGTCTGTGAAATGCTTCGAACAGAGTATTCAGTATCCCAGTATGAATAATCCTCCGGATTTTTGAACAAAAAATGCTTCATAATAGGGACCAAATATGGTCGAGAAAATTTTTGGTTTCAACCAATTCTGTTGATAATATTTCTCTCTAAATCTGAACCTGCAATATAAAAGGTTAGTTTGCATTCAAAATTTCAAAGTTAGGCCTCCTATCTCGTGAAAGGCCCTCAGGTCTAAAGATCTGAGGGGCTCATTCGATTGCTCACATCGAGAACTTAGCCAGCGTACCATCGAAAAATGTTATGATGTCAAATATCAAATCGTAAAACGAAAACAGTAAAGATATCCATATGTAATCCGGATAACATCGTGAATTATGAATTTTCCCTATATATGCGCAAACTGTGTTGCCTTGGAAGCAGAAATTAGTAATAATAATAATCCAGGACGCACTAAATGTGTTTGAAACGAAATTTATTTATTAAACTTCTACTCAGAGTCAGGGCGGCGAAATTTTTTTTGACGGGGCGGCAAAATGTCTGTACCTAATCACATTTATGTGAAGCTGTCAACAAGAATGGTGTCGCCAGCATTGCCCAAATGCGAGATTCACGAATGGGTATCATGGCAGCCGATGGGTTAGGACGAACAGTTTAATTGCTGATCCCGGTATAGATCGTTGATTATGTACGTTATGTAGAAAATCAAAATTTTTCGGTGAAATCTCAATTTCTGTTTATTCACCCTAAATCTCAACGTGTATGAGCCCCTTAATTTACGAATACCTTACTGAGTATGTGCATACAGCGACATCTAGATTGTTTTCTCTAAATACTGTCTGGAGCGGATATATCAGTTAATCGTTATTATAGGAACAAGTTCCCGCAACAGTGATCTTCATTTCGATCATAGTAGTTTTCCACACATAGTTATGTAAGTTATTCGGACCTGCCAAGGTTATGAACAAGCTCTTCATCGATAAGATAATCCTACTTTACGGTCTGGCTGTTCGTGTTGAGTTGAATCTGTTTGTTTGCAAGAGTGCCGTGTTGAATGATCGCAATGAAAAACTTCGTTAAATGGATTTTATATTTATCGTTACTAAGCAATGTCCTCAGTTTGAAAATACTAGCTATATTTCCTCACGAGGGGAAGAGCCATTTGTGGGTTTTCTCACCTTTAATCCATCAGCTATGCGAAAAAAGACACGAAATTACAGTGATCACCAGGTATAGCTTAGGCCTGAAATCACAAAATTGTTTAGAAATTATCGTGGAAGGAAAAACGAGAGGTATTCACGATTTCAGCTTAGACAGGTTTGATGTGCCAGGTCTATTCCTTTCTTTTGGCAGCGCCGTAGTTTTGACTTCAATGGGTATTCAAGACTGTAACTCGGTTTTTTCTAATCCTGAAGTGGGGAAACTGATGTCATCGGATCAACATTTCGATTTGGTTCTAGCAGAAATGTTCAATAGCGAATGTTTCTTGGCATTTGCCGATAAATTCCAAACTCCAATAGTGGGGGTATCTTCCACGACCCTAATGCCATGGCACAGTAATAGATTTGGCCAACCAGACAACCCTTCCTATATACAGAATAACCACATGTGGAACGATGTGAGAAATGGTTTTTTGGGGAGGTTTCAGAATTTTCTTGGTACACTATGGTTTGATTCTCTGCACTGGTTCCAATGGAGGTATAACCAGTATCTGGCTGAGAAATTTTTTGAGAAGAAGGTGGACTTCGACGATATGATGAAAAATATCAGTATTTTACTTGTGAATTCGCATTTCACTATGCAACAGGCTATACCCTTCGTTCCAGCAATTGTAGAGATTGGCGGAATGCACATAGATGTACCAAAGAAGTTACCTCAGGTGAGAATTTCAAGAACAATGTATATTATTATATAAACACTTGTGGATTTGTCTGAGGCTGCTAACTTATTATTGGATGGATTCGAAATATATTATCATTATTTTAGTTCAACCCAAATCAATTTCAATTGCAATAAAAAAGTCACTCGTCGTGATTTCAAATACAAGGGCGTCCCATAATTAATCCGACAAACTTCAAGTGGATTTTTAAGACATTATTTGAGACACTTTCGATCAAAACCATATAGTAAAAAAAAACTTCGTAAAGGTGCTCATGCTAGGGTCCTTTGAAGATGACTTCCAGGCAACACTTATTGTGAATCGTCTTCAAAACTGCATCACCTAAAGTATTAAAATTTCACACAGCGACTACTGTCAAGAATACGCATCGAATGGTTTGAGTAATTTTTTTTCTCATCTCAATCATGAGCGTATTATTCTAGGGAGCGAGGGGTGACTTTAGTAAAAACTTTTTTAACCTTTCATAACTTTACAAGTTTTACACCAAGTTAATTAACTCTGTCTAGTCTAACTAAGTCTAGTTGCACCGGTTTTGAAAAAATGGATTTGAAATTTTCATTTCTACAAATACTCGACGTTCTTTATATAAAGAATCATAATGAAGTGAATGAAATATCAAATGATTGTACTCTATTCATTATTATTGAAGGAGATTTGCCTCATAAAACAATGTCAAATCGTTTGAACCCTTGAAGTTTATTTGTTGAAAAGATACTGAGAGTCCCTCGTACTCAACTAAATAATAAAGAAAGAAAATCCACTTTTCTTCACACATGAGCCTTTTCTCACGAAAATATACCCCTCGCCCCTCATAATGCTACGCCCATGATTAAGATGAAAGAACTTCATTTGAGTCATTCGACGCGCATTCTTTATAGTAGCCAACGTGTGAAATTCACACACTTTCGTTGACGCTGCTTTGGTGATTGATATCTGACGAAAAGTTATGCGTGGAAGAAATCTTCAAACGGCCCTAGCACCTGAACGAAACCTTTTTGTACTATAAGATTTTCGTCGGAAGTGTCTGGAATAGTGTCTAAAACTTAAACATGCAGTAGAAGTTTCTCCGACTGATTCTGAGATAGGATGACTAAAGTCACTAATGTCATCGTGTAAGATGAACCATCAGAAAAGCTGTTTAAAAAAAATGTTCAATTACAACAAATTGATCTTAGATTTATTCCATAGAAGGAACGATCGATCATTTCAATTAATGATCAATCCAAAACACAGAGCTCATTTGAAAGTTTAAATACAACACTGAACACACATTCTTCAAAAAACCACTCTATTGAAAACATACACGTACATAATAAAAGTACATTCATCAAATGAAAGAAAATACAACAGAAACTGTTATGATTAATTGGTTTTTGTCATCACATTGAATTTTATAGTGATATAAGAAAAGGTTCCTGATAATCAAAAAACTATTAGTTTGAGATATCACTAAAACAAGATGTGGAAAAATATTCGGTGTATGTGAATGAATTCTACGTTAAAATATCTATCAGAGAAAGTTATCACCTGAAAAATATCATTAAAATATTATCATGTTACACAGTATCACCGGAAGCGCAATAGTCAAAATTACTCAGCAAATTTGAAAGTTAACATTATGAAGTAGTAATTGAATTTCCAATTTAAATTTTTACATCTCGAAGAGTTTCACTGAAATACCGTTAGTGGAATGCATTGTTCACTTTCAATGATCAAAATGCTATTTGTGGAAGGCTTTTATCTTCAGGGTATATTCTCATTTTGTGTTTTACTTCGTACTGTGGCAAGTACAAAGTACACAGGAAACAATCTGATGTGATCGTGTTTTTCTTCTGCTCTTTATCATATGTTAGGTGTTGTTCGTGAAAAAATCAAGTAGATATTCAAATTGTAATTCTAGGATTTGAGGTGAGGTATTATCAATACAACATAAACATACATCATCGTAACAAACGAATGTATTGAAAACGAAGGTGAGTTTCGTGTTACAGCACCATTCTAGAGCTGAACAGGAAATTGAATACCGTCGTATAAATGATATAAATATTTGAAATATAAGGTGATGAAGATTGAGTAGAAAGTCTTTGATATTTGTACATTTTAGTTGATATAAGTACAGCTTCATACAATTTCATTTGATGCTTCGACATGCAAACAAGAGGTGAAGCAAACCACCCTTGCCTACACAGGCAAAGACGAGTTCTTTCTTCTGCCTTCGACAAGCACAGGAAAAGGTACTCCATCTGTATGTTGTGAACTGACAGATCATGTAAGGGACATTGCAGTCAGTGCGAAGAATAGTAGCCGTCAGATACTGTGAACATAGGCAAAACCTCAACTAACGGAAAAGAGTAGCCAGGTAGGAACCGAGGTTGAAGCCAGTCTAATTTGTGTAGCAAGTCATAGTTTCAAATTCACGCAATTTTCGACAGACATTTGATCACTTTTCATCGTCTGCGGAATCTCATTGGCACTTCAGCCGTTTCAGACAGTATTATAAGCACGGTAGTGGATCTCAAATATCCGATGACAACTCGTAAAACCGCATACTGTACTCTATTTAGTCTGAGCATGACGAATTTACGACAGAGCAGACTGCCATAATCATAGAATAGGCAGATTATGGATTTACATAAGATAAGCCTCGCCTCAAAATGGGAGCCCCACCAGGTGCTACTAGGGCACCTTGTTGATTCGATTTCAGAAGTTGGTGAATTGAAATGCCAAATAAGCGACGGTTTCCGCCCGTGATATATTCAAATTGCACAGTCGATGAGAAAGAAAGTCGCCCATATTCTCTGGGGAAAGCCGGAGACTTTCGCGATTAGCCCATCTTAATTAAATCCAATACATTTTTTCTGATTCCACAAACAAGAGTGGAGCGGAGATTGAAAGAATGGAAGCACCAGCTCGTTTCAACACAGGTAATCCAGGAATTTATATAAGTGGACATCTCTAACAAAGTAGTATAATAATCTAGGAATAATAGGCGAGCCCTGAGCTACCCCCCTATTGGATTGTTTAGGATCATGAAGACACTGCTGCAAACGGATCAATGTAGATTGAAATTCTCGAGAGTCCAATAATATGGTCGGGTACTCCCATTGACTGGAACCAGTTCTCCAGAAGATAAAACTAGACTGGATCCTGCACCTGATCGATGTCGAGGATGATAACAATCACATACTCTCCTCGGGAGAAGGTAGAGACGACGAAATATGTCATGAACTATAATGCGTCTTTGACAGATTCACCCTTATAAAAATCACAAGCTTCACTTATAGATTCATACATTCTCCCCAGTCTATTAACCAGAAGAGGGTTTCCAAGGACTCTAAAATGAAAGATGTTAATGCAATCGATCTTTTGCTGAGAGGAGGAAATCTTTGTTGGGTGTTGAGAAAAGAATGATCACATTTTCGGTTAATAAAGGAGTAATACAGGCAGTGAGAATTGAATCATTAAATAAATGTTTTGTGGAGATGATGCAGGAAGAAATTTCATTCAAAGTAGAAACAAACACGAAGAAAGGCAGTACGATAGAGCTGGCTGCGTGATATGAAAAAAAACTTGAGCAGGGTCTACGTAGAATTTTCTGACCACGTAGGATGGACAAAAACACGCAAGAGGAGGTATTTTACAACCCTGCTTTGAGCGACTAACGTCTGATCAGAGCATTGTAGGATTGCCAGGTGAAAGACGTTCAGAGAATGATTCGAAGTAATTTATTTTTTACAGTCTGATTTTGTTTCTAATGGGGACTAAGATGATTTTGACATCTAATTCTCATATTACCTGTAATTGATCAGAGAAAAATTCAACCCAATGTTTGTTCTTATGAACATAGCCACAACCCCTGTTCAGAATAATAACAATAATGATGTATGTTCTCATATTTTCCGTTAATTAGATATTTTTTATTATTGAAACACTTCGAGATATGATGTATTCGCAGGTTGGGCAAATCTGATGATACTTGAACACAACTATTCAACCGTGAGAAATAGAGAAAAATAAATGACACATTACCGTCGTCTGTTCTACATAAACTGTTGATGTCATCAAGTGCATTTATGTTTTCGAGTTATAGGTCGAAATTGAAATTTGGCAATTTCAACTTTGGCTATCTCCGTTTCTGTTTGTGCTGGGATGTTCGAATTAAGAGATTATACAAGCCTTTTTTTCATTGGAATCAAGTAGTGAACCTTGGTTTCTCCCCAGTGGTTTCCTCCCTGAGCTATAACATGAAGTTATGTTTATTCTTGGGACAATAATTTGAAATGGCTTAGATAGAATCGACATATTTTTTTCTCGTTTCAGAAATATATAATCAGTTTCATTCAGATATCATGAATAAAATAGTTGCTAAATGAAATTTAAATTATTGAGTATGATGAAGGCTGAATCACAGTTCGATCTCTGTTCAGAACAACTGTCAATTCGAAGTAACTATTGCCGCTAAAATAAAACTCTTCCACATGTCATATTTCTCGTGTTTTTCAACCATTTCCATATTGTTGACACTAATGACATAAATTCCAATAACTGAGATTTCTTCTGAACAGAAATCAAACCACGGTGAATTGAATCAAGGATTCAATGACAACATGATAATGATACCATGCGTGAAGACAAATTATTCTGTGATACAGCCTACTTAATACTGAATAATTTGAATTTCACGTACAAATTATATTTTTCATGATATCTTTCATCTGTAGGTGATTTATGATAAATGATATTTCTGGAACGGGAAGAAAATGTAATGTGTCATAAATATTTCTCTTTTCCCCACGGTTAAAAAATTGTTGTTCAGGTATCACCAATTTTACCCACCCTGTACAGATCAACTTTTAGAGAATCTTACAGAGAAAAGTTTCGTTAAACAAATTTGTTTACCATGTATGCTTCATATATTTATTAGCGTTTATTTTTTGTTTTCAATAATGAAGACCCTTTGGAATCCAATACGAAACTTGGTTTAGTTCCAGGATATCTACATCTTCTTTTTCCGAACATAAGTTTACCATGACAGAGAGGAGTCCATACTATAAGTGTACTAAAATATCCATAAAATGGCCTGACAATTTATTATGTGCGAATTTTCAAGAACTCAACGTCATTTGATGTCTTCTATTAACTTACCTACTATGTAAGATCTGGAATGAAGAAGATTTATCCATCTATCTTTTCATTTCAGATGAGAATAAGATATTTAATCGTTCTTATTCTTGACGCCTGAACGGATCTTATGATTATTGACGATTGAAAACTAAGTGAAAGCTAATTCTTGGACTCGAAGGTTGTTTTCAGTTAGTATACCGTGATAGATGCACGAGACGGACAGTTTCCGTAATACTGCCAGGTGAAAAATGAACGTCTCGTTGCTAATCTTTCAAATTTTATCCACCATCGGTCGATTGTTAGCTTACGACATTCTTGCAGTGTTTCCCCATCCTGGAAAGAGCCATCAAGCGGTTTTCGGTCCAATAATACGAGCACTTGTTGCAAGGGGACATAAATTAACTGTTATAGTTCATTATAGCTACAATATACAGAATGAGAACTTCACAGAAATCGTCCTTGGCGATGTCAATGGAACAGGAGAGAATTTCTTCGATTTGAAAATGTTCAACACCCCCGTCTTCTTATCACAAATGATGCATCCATTTCTCTTAACCGATCTCGGACTGGACTCTTGTGCAGCAATGCTGGACGATAGAATCGTTCAGAAGTTGATAGCAACGAAAAGAAAATTCACGCTGATTCTGGCGGAGTTCTTCAATAGCGAGTGCAGTCTTGGTTTTGCGCAAAAGTTTGAGGCACCTCTTGTTGGTGTATCAACCGGTATTTTAATGCCATGGCACGGAGATAGGTTTGGCAATCCTGATAATCCTTCGTACATACTTAACAGTCATTTGGGACGAAAAGCTGAAATGGATTTCTGGGATAGAATATATAACTTCGTTGGGACGATGTGGTACAAACTGGTGTATTGGTGGATGATACCAAGCTGCCAGAGGATCGCTGAAGCACGCTTTAAGGAAACTTTTACCTCATTCGTGGAGTTCATGACGAATACGAGCTTGGTGCTGGTGAATTCCCATTTCTCATTTGCCCACTCTAGACCTCTAGTTCCAGGTGTCGTTGAAGTTGGAGGCGTTCACTTGGAAAAAGTGAAACAGTTGCCAATTGTGAGTAGATTCCTGATAGCTATATGGCTCGGAAATTGTCGACTGCTGTGAGCAGAGTTATGTTTTTCCAAGCCATGAACAAAAATTTTTAGTCGAAACGTGTATCAGTATATTTATCAGTCATTAAAAGAAGTCCAATCTGATAAAATTCAAATTCAGCAGTACAATTGGAGATAATAAAAAGAAATCGAAAATTCGCCAATATGATCTCGAAATAATCGGTATCTCAAGCACCTCTTCTCTGTTCAGTGACTGGTGTAAATGTACAGGGAATCGGAAATTGCTTGATATTTCTGGTACTTCTAGAATAGATTGGAACGAACTTTGAAAGGTGTCCTGGGCTTAATTCCCTTGAAAACACCAGTAGCGAAAACCGTTTTACAATATCTTCATTATTTGTTTTGAAGGTATAACAATTTTGATATTTTTTCGATTTCGAAGATCTGGAAAAAAAAAACTTTCAACAAGAACTTTGTCACCGGAAATAAGACATAATTCTGAATTTTTTTTTACTCTATTCTTTTAATGATATGAAATGAAGAAATGCGTTCGTATTTCATATAAAAAATTGTTTTTTTACACGAGAAAAAAAATTAAATAAAAATGTTATATTTTCAGTGAAAAAGAGAGTCTGGAAATTTCTAATCATTTTGAGATATTTTCGTAAATGAAAACGATATGGCACATTTCTGAAATCGGTAATATATCAATTTCAAAGAAGAAGAAATCGTGAAACAGAACAAAAATGAAAATATTTACTTTTCGAAATGTTATTATTTCTCACACTCATAATAGATATTCTTACGTAGAAATCAGTGGCAAAGTTAAATTTTTTTTCCAGCGCTGTATTTTTGAGATTGAGCACAAACTTGTTATACTAAATAAGTTAGGATACCCAAACTTTTTAGGCATTTTTGTTTCAAATATAATGAGAATCTATATCTTTATATTCATTCATTTGAAAAAAAGGGTCATGACTCATTTCACATATTCATAGAACTTGAACATGCGTGAAAAAATGATACAGTATTCAGCTTGTTTTCAACATCTTTCAGGTCATGTTGAAGAGTGACACTTTGAGTTTATGTTTGAAATATAATTTCATAAATTGTTTTGAATCACATGGCTCTTCAAAAAAGTCATAATTCACTGCATTCATGGAATCATTTATGGTTCAATATTGAAAGAACAAACATAAAAATTAAGACGGGGTACTTTCTGACCCCGAAATTTCCACTTGAAATTTCCGATGTATGTAGTGGTGAGTTTTTGAATGAATGAGATTTAGAATGAATCAAGCGTCAAGTTGGTGACTCACATATGGACTTCTTTGAAATTTTTTTTTTTCGATAGATTGTGTCCAATTTGTGCCGTATATTATAAATTCTGTGCCCATTCAGTTTTCGAGATTATCCTAGTTATCACTAAATCAAGAGTCAAGTTGGTGACTCACATATGGAATTTTAGAAATTTTCTTTTTTCGATAAATTGTGCCTATTTTGTGCCAATCTTTGCCGTTTGTTATGAATTTTGTGCATATACAGTTTTCAAGATAGTTTTGATTTTCCATATCAGTCATCAACTATATGTGACTCATGTCCATGTCACATGTGAATAGTTTTTTCAATTAATTGCGCTCAATTAGTTTGTGCGGTATGTCTTGAATTCTGAGCTGGTTGATTTTTCGAAATGATTCGAGTTTTCACTCTGAGTAGATGAATTCGCAAATGTACCGTTGAGGTGCAGAAAACCCATTTTCAGATTTTCGACGTTTCAAATCTGTTTCATCCTCAATAATACCCCGTCACTCACAAAGTTCAATTCAGATAATGTTTACGTTAATATACAGGGTGACACAGAATCATGGTACACCCACATATTCTCCCTTGTGTCTGAAGCTATATTTTTGAAATTTGGAATATTGAATAAACTCACTATAGGGCACCTTTTGACAAAGAAAAAAATTCAATTTCTGGTTTTTCCGGAAATGACATCAACTTTGGATTGAATCGAGAAGATTTTTAAACTTGTTTAAACTCCATTATCGTGTTCGTATTGGTTATACAGAAAAATAGTTGATATGAATGTATACCCCACCGATGGTACTTTTGAATGACGTCAGGGTACCATTCGAGTGAAAAATATTTTGGTTTACTCTTTTGGAACGTAATTTGAACCACGATACTTTTTGAGTCGTAACATTATTTTGATTATTTTGAATAATTTTAGAGAGTTCAAGGCTCTCTAGATCAAAAAATAAAATTGGCGTTCTGACGAATGAAATATCAACTATGAGGTATCATTAGATTGAGAAAATTATAGAGATTTCAAAAATGTTAATATACCGGGTGTTCTATTTGATTATCGAAAGTTGATGTGATTTCCGGAAAAACCAGCAGGTAATCCGAGTTTTCAGTGTGCGTCACAAACTTGACGCTGTGATATACATATGAAAATTTGAAATTTTTTTTTCCGATGAACTGTGGTCATTTTGTGCCAATTCGTATGTTATAAATTTTGTGCTCCTTCAGTTTTTAGGAAATTCCTGGTTTCCCTTGTGGTACTCATATTAGAAATTATGGACGAGCGTTATTTGTATCTCTCAATGATAAATTTAAATAATATTAGTGTGATGTCATAATATTTTGTTATGATAATATGCGAGTCGAGCAATTGGCAGATATTCGGTTGAGGTGCAGAAAATCAAGTTTTGAATATTCGACCTGTCAATGTCGATATATGAATCCATTATAGGTTCATCTAAGCTGTTGGCACTTACACATCATCACATGTCACTTCCAATAACTAATTTTCTACTATTCAATTCATATCGATAGGAATTAAAAGAATAAACTTGGTGTATGCACCTCAACCGTATTCATGCGAATTTATCTACTCACAGTGAAAACTCTTAATGTTTTGAAAACTGAATGGACACAAAATTTGTAACATACGGCACAAATTGGCACAAAATAGGTACAATTTATCGAAAAGAAAACATTTCTGAGATTCCATACCTATGTGAGTTACCAACTTGAACCTCGACTAAGCAAAAACTCGAAATATCTCGAAAACTGAATGGGCCCAAAATTTACAACATGCGGTACCAATAAGTACAAAATGAGTACAATTCATAGGAAAAAGAAAATTCCAAAATTCCATTTATGAGTCAACCACTGTGAAAACTCGAAATATATCGAAAACTGAATAGGCACAAAATTCGTAACATACGGTACAAATTGGCACAATTTATCGTAAAAATAAAATTTCCAAAACTCCATATGTGAATCACCAACTTGTCGCTTGACTCATTGAAAACTCGTAATATCTCGATAACTAAATGGCACAAAATTCATAGTATACGGCACAATTTCGCACAAAATGAGCAGAATTTTGCAAAAAAAAAATTTTTCAAAATTCCATATGAGTCAGAGCGTCAAGTTGGAGACTCATAATGAAAACTCGGAATATCGAAAAAGAATGTACACTAATATTTTCCTATCAAAATTGAATAGGTATTACGTAGGTGATGAAACATGTGGTTCAAACGTTTTCCAGAAGGTGTTTGAGGAGGCCTAGAGCTTATTTGGCCCCCAAAAATTTGATGTTGAATTTGTGAAAGAGATTTCAGCAATAAACCGGAAACAATCAGGGAAATAATCGGTTGAACCAAGGGAAAGCCGAAGCATCACTTTCCTTCAAGTGCATGCCAGAAATTTATCAGGATATATCAGGTCAATTCAATCAGTAAGTCCCGGTGCAAGCCATGCGGTAATCTTTCACTGGACTGAACAAGAAACAGGTTTCTGATATACCGGTAATTTCTTGAAGAAGAAAAAATTTTTCGACAAACTCTCATGTTATTATTTTCAATGCTGAATTTCTGTAAGTTAGGCCTTATTTGAATTGTTGACTCAGTGTTTGAATTACAGCTGCATCAGATTGATTCTATTTGTATTCAGTCATTTGATACTTGACTAAAATCCACCATCGTAAATGAGAAATTATGGGCCTATTAAATTCTAGAATCAACTGATGATTGATGAGATGATATCGATTGAGCAAATATGGCATCTGCAATTATTCCATTTCGTTACCGCATAGGACGTAACCATGATTTTGCTAATTGCTCTAAAAAGCTTATTGCTGAGTATTATAATATAATAGGACGATATGCTTGGATTCAATATTCAACAACTTTCAGATTTTGTTTTCTCAAAATCCAAATCCTAGATACAACATCATGAGGTGTTGGCAGAAAAATTCTACAAAATTAACAAAAAGTCTCGGGATATTTCTTTGGGAATAACAAGTAGCACAGAACACAGGGCTTGCTTCAAACATGATTTCTCGATATTAATAAGGAGAGATTAATTGCCTCCTATGTACAAGGTGTTTAACGAGTCTTTGGCCATATCCTAATGGTGAATGCAGGTTATCTTGGCTTTTCAGTAGAATTGGTTGTTCTGTATCCTAAGAATATTTGTTGCGAAGATTTCAGGGAGCTCTCTCAAGCAGTTCATAAATTAACAATATTTTCACGGAAGTACTCTGAATATCTGGATTTTTTTGTCAAGCCCCTACATCTATATTTTCTACATTCCTCACAAGACTTCGGTTGTTGCCATGTGAATCTACATAAGTTATTCTAAAGAATTCCATTTTCACTCGCAAGACATACTTGTCACAAGATTATTATAGGAACCGGATGAATTCATGCTTATATGTGTTCATTTTCTATTGTTATATACTGAGTCTCATAGGTTTTTACCTCGGCTCTTATCTTTATATGAATAAAATAAATATAAGTTTTTCGAAATGCGGTCCTGTTTTTAACTCTTTAGAGATAAAATTTATTTTCATCTGCCGAGATCTTGAACTATCTTGAATTTTGTCGAATTTTTCTTCATTTTGAAATGTAGTTCGCAATGATTATCTGTGCGATTAAAGCAATCATTTTCACGCTAAAAATTTTTTTGCAATCACATTTTGAAAATTTAAATGCAGTAGACCTCTTTTGAAAAAGTAATACGTGAATGAATACCCTCCGAAGCAATGATATTGTGACTTTTTATCCGCAAGAAATATGGCTGACAGCCACTGTGAAGACGATTTCTGCAAATCATCAAGATATGCCTGAAGAGACATTTTTTATAACGTTATCAATTGGATCGAAGCATAATAAAGTTTGAAGTAAATGGTTTATACATACACTAATTGTTTCAATTGTTTTCTCTGTTGTTCCTTAGTAATAGCGGATCTTAGGAACTGTTGTCCGAATAGTGAATTCTTTCCAATAAATATGATCCGTCGACTTAAATCATTTCGCAGTTTTTGAATTCACTTCTCTCGCGTTCTGACGCTTTCACTTTTCACGTGTATAAGATGTACAAAATCTGCATTTTACGGCTCCTATCTCAGAGTTGAATATTTCCAAAAAAATATTTCATCCGATGGTTGACTGGCATGGAATGAATTCATATATGGAATCAATGTGATCCTCATCTGCTGTATTAATTCCTGATGAAAAATGCTCCTCATACCATAGCTTTCTATTGCGGAATGTTTGCTTGATACGGCAGGTTGGAGGCACAAAAATTTAGTACACCCAAAATTCCAATTTCACTTACGTGACAATGATTCGAGATAATTCATAAATAGTATAATTATCAAATCATTTCGAGTTCGACAAGCATAAAAGTTGTTTCAAATTCTAAGGAAGCCTTCCTGAATGTATATTTTATTGTTTCATTTTGATTTTCTGTACAAGTTCATAATTTACCTCCTTGATGTTGCTTATCGTTACCAATAATTCATTATCAACATTCGATTCCAATTTCTCATTAGATTTCAGGTATGATGCTTGGAAAAACCTCTACTACTACATATGTCCTACAATGAAATACAGCTCGAGCGAAGTCTCGAGTTAAAGCTAGTATTCCTTTTTTGAAGTCCTCGATCCAATTCGAAAGTATTTCGTAAACCATTCCATTCAGATAAGCAACAAAAATGCTGCTTCGATATTGTCGTAGTTACATAATGGATTAACAAATTATCACATTTTTATCTATGATTCAATCGGTAAAGTTCGGTCTAGCTATATCTTTATAGATATCATTATTTGCTTGAATATTTCATTCGTAAAAATTCATATTCAATCATAGCGAAGCGTTTGATGGTGCAAATATTTCAATTTATTATCTCGGAACGAAAAATCAGTTAGTGTAATTAGAAGAAGCTTGATCCTAGATTGTCAAGATGTTTAAACTACGCTCAGTTCTGTTATTACTTTATTGTGTAGTTTCTTCACATTCCTTCAATATTCTGGCAGTGTTTCCACACGAGGGTAAGAGTCACCAATGGATCTTCGGCCCAATCATTAAAGAATTGGTAAAGAGAGGCCATAGTGTAACAGCGTTGGTTCACAATAAAGTCGATATAGAATCAAAGGAATACACGGAAATTCTACTGGATAATCCAAACGCTCTTGGTTTAGAAGTTATTCCAATGGACCACCTGGGTGGCAGAGATGTGCTTCCACAAATATTATCTTTGGAGCACATATTGAATGAAGGTCTCGCCTCTTGCGAGCTTATATTCTCGAACAGCAAAGTGAAGTCTCTGTTAGCTTCTAATCAAAAGTTCGACCTCGTTTTCGGTGAACTTTTTAACAGCGAATGCTCCCAAGGATTTGCTTTGAGGTTTAAGGCACCACTTGCGGCAATATCCACAACGATTATAATTCCTTGGTACAATGATCATTTCGGGAACCCAGATAATCCGGCTTACATCCCAAATGGCAATCTCTTCTACAATAACCACATGAGTTTCATAGAAAGAGTCATCAATTTTGTGGACAGCGTATACGCAAAAAATCTTTACGGAAGGTTTTTGGAACCTAACAGACAACTTCTTTCGAGAAACTTAAAATTGGAAATCCCTAACTTGAATGGCGTGATACGGAACACGAGTCTTCTCCTGGTAAACACTCATTGGTCAATGACATTTTCAAGGCCACTAGTACCTGCTGTTGTAGAAGTAGGTGGAGTTCATATTCAAGAAGTGAAGGAGCTTCCTAAGGTAAGATTTTAAATGTGATGTTTGATTGATTAGGGACATAAACTATTCGTATTATTTAATTCTGAAATAAAAATGGTTTCTAGTTGGAAAAACTTTCTTCGAGTTTAACCGTATCAAAACATGACAGTTGTTGTCAGGAAACATTATACAATAACAAAAGTAATTATGATCTCGTATATCACCAGAAAACGGCTAAATATAATTTTAAAACAGTGATAGTCAAGCATAATATGTAGAGCAAATGACATGAGTTGCTTTTTTGGGAGTGATTTTTCAGCAAGAGAATGTGACAAATGGCAATAATGATCTTTTCAACACCTCTGGAAATACAAACGTCTATATAGAAAAATTTAACGGAATACTGCAAGCAAAGGAATACGAGCTCATGGAGACCAGAAGGTAAGAAAAACTAAAAGCAATCCTGAAGGATTGGCCGTAAAACATGAAGAATTAAACCGGGGACAATGTTGCGAAAAAAATGCAAGAAATTATACAATAACAAGAGTAATTATGATCTCGTATATCACCAGAAAACTGCTGAATATAATTTTAAAACAATGCTAGTCAAGCATAATATGTAGAGCAAATGAAGTGAGTAGCTTTTTTGGAAGTGATTTTTCAGCTAGAGAATGTGGCAAATGGGAATAGTGTTCTTTTCAACACCTCTTGAAATACAAACTTCTATATAAAAAAATTCAACGGAATACTGCAAGCAAAGAAATACGGGCTCATGGTGACCAGAAGGTAAGAAAAACTAAAAGCAATCCTGAAGGATTGGCCGTAAAACATGAAGAAGGAAACCGGGGACAATGTTGCAAAAAAAATGCAAGAAACATTTCATGAAGTTGAAATATTTTTTTCCGTTCATTTTAAGTAATTAAAATTAAATTGATATGGAATGGCATTTGCCAAGAAAAGTGAAGCGGCAGTGAATAAGTGTGAAGTTCATTATTGCAAAGTGGAAGTGGATATTTCTGGATAAAATCGAGTAGACTACATCATTTTTAAAATAACTGATTTAAGATAATTCTACCCCTGAGAAGGGTGTGAAAATAATAATCTCCTGAATGAAACGCACCAAGGTGGAAAAAAAATAGCCGACCGTAAGTGGCTGGTCCCCGACACAAAGAAATCTGACGTTTGTCCAGTCCACCGTTTTGAAATGTTGGTGAAACGCTCATCTGAAATACCAACTGATTCCTAACGGTTAATCCTATACGGAACAAAAAAGAAGTGAAAAAAACGAAAAACATTCGGAACGGAATGGAATGTAGAAAAGGCATAACAAATTACTCAATGAAATCGACGGCAGTCAGAAAATTGGATAAAGCAGGTGTAGATGAAGAACTAACTGAAATTAGTGGACACAGTTCAGCCAACACAATTGACCCTTACCTGCAAATGGACAATAAGCACTATTTTGACATCATAAATACTCTCGGAAACACCAGCTAACAAACAGAAAACAGAAAATCCTCTAGCCATCTCTGTGCTTTTCACTTCACACAGGGACCCATCAAAAATATTAATGAAGTACCTACTCCCAACCTTATCAATGAGTTAACAAAGAGTTCAAATTATACTCCCACTGTGTAGCAAAATAACAATTAACATTTACATAATTGTAACATAAATAATGAAGTTTTTTGTATTTTGTGATAAAATACATTAACTATTTTCAGTTTCTAAATTGATACCTGTACTGTACAGAGTATTCCGAATCGCTTGATTTTGACTGTTTTTGCTTCTTCTGGACTAGATTGGAAAAAAAATTCAGAAGTGTCCTGGGCTAATTTGAGTAGAACCGTAGCTATGAAATGATTCATGAATGCCTTAAAATCAACAAAGGTAAATTGATGTTTTAACACTATCGTGGGGGGCTTCACCCCCTTGGCTACCCCCGTAGCTGCGTGTCTGATAGCATATCTCTTTCAGAGAAACTTATAGTGCCATCAACTGCATTCCTCTACTTTTTTTCCCGAATTTTTCGGAGCAATCTAACAGCCTACCATGTTTTTTTGACAAGAGGCTTCCTTGCTGAGCTATAACATAAAGTTGTGTTTTTCCTCATGAGAGCAATAGTTAAGTATTACTCAGGAGGAATCATCACTCCTTTCCGTTTCAAAAATATAAAACATATGATAAAGGGTGTGCCACGTGTTCAACGCTAATTTTGCCAAGTATGTCCGAGAAAATGTTTCGACAAGTTAATATTTTGACACCAAATAGGAAGTGTTAAGTAAATAGAATTGCAAAACTTGATGTGTCACTCGAATCCTAAACAGTTCTGAATCTTTAAGTGTCAGCCACCCCGATCATAAGGGTATGATCATAGACCTCGACGTCAAAGGCGTCGAAAGATTTACTCTTCTAACCATTTTCTATCACTCACGCACAGAAATATTGGTCAGGAGGTATTTTTTAACGTGGGCCACCTTTATAATGTATATATTTTTTTGGAGCAGTAATAAGTGATTATTCTTTCTGAGTAGTGATACATTATTGTTTCCATAAGGAAACACACAACTTCATGTCATAGCTTAGCTCTTATCAGAAAATTTACGTTCATCGAACGGGAGATCCCCAGAATTGTCACCACGTAATATTCTTCATTCAAGATAGGTTGGTGATGTAAGGATAAAAAAATTTGTGGGTACTTCAGATTTGTGGTATTATTCTTGTAACTATCATATGAACAGTTGAAATTTTCACTAAGAGTTGCTTCATTTCTGAATCTTATGTCTGCCACATATTATGAGTTGTAAGCCACAGATCTGTAGCCTTCAGATGATTTGCAGGATATAATCATAAATCAAACATAATTTCTCAGAAATAGTGCGATGAGGCTTAGGAGTCGTCGAAAAATATGACAGTTGACTGAAAGTAGTCAGTAGTGTGGAGTGAGCATAAGTTAATCTTCTTAGGACATCCGGTAAACAATAATACAGAACTGATATTTTATTAGGTACTCAATCAATTCAATGAGTAAATTCCATTCTGATAGAGTATTAAAGCTAATTTGCCGTGATTTTATCTGAACATATTACACAACGGAATACGCAGTCGGTTCGATTTCCGACCTTTACCAAAATCGTTTGGTTATCAGCAAGATATGATTATCATCTCGAAGTGAAGTGTTTGTGCAAAATTTTCAGGGAAATTCACACCCGATACCACTGGAGCGGATCTCTTTATAAATAGCATAAAGAATGAGTTTCGTAGTTCCAATCGATCAGAATAACACGTATTCGTTAAATCAAATCAAGTGAGATCCTATATAAACTGAAGCATATTAATAGTTTTGTATCGGCAGTCGCTCTGATTCGAGTTAGTCAAGATGGTTCGTTTACGATACGTTCCACTGATGTTAAATTGCGTAGTTCTTGCCTACTCCTACAACATACTCGCTGTGTTTCCACACGAGGGTAAGAGCCACCAATGGATATTTGGTCCTATTGTCAGGGAATTGGTTCGGAGAGGCAACACCGTCACTGCCTTAGTGCATTACAAATTCAACATAGAGTCCGAAAGATACAAGGAAATAATTCTGCATGATCCAAACGCACGAGGAATCGGTATATTCGGGGTAGGTGATTTTAATTCTCTCTGGTATGGCAAAGTCCGTTCCTCCGATTTGCTCTCAACTGAAGGATTGGAATCGTGCGAGCTCGTACTCTCGAATAAGAAGGTTGTTGAACTGTTGCAATCGGAACAAAAATTCGATCTTGTTTTCGGCGAACTCTTCAACAGCGAGTGTTCCCAAGGCTTCGCCTTCAAGTTCAAGGCTCCCTTGGTCACCATTTCAACAACGACATTGATGACCTGGCATAATGGACATTTCGGCAATCCTGACAATCCTTCTTATATACCAGATAACCACATTGGGTTCAGCGACAAAATGGGTTTTCTGGAGAGATTGATCAACTTCTTGGGGTCCAATTATGTGAAGATCGTCCATCGGATTTTCTTGGAATCTAACAGGCAATTACTCCAGAAACACATCAAACAGGATATACCAGATTTAAATGCTCTGATTCGAAACACCAGTTTGATTTTAGTGAATTCACATTGGACGTTAACTTTTTCAAGGCCATTCGTACCAGCAGTTGTTGAAATAGGAGGAGTGCATATTCAGAAAGCGAAGAAACTTCCTGAGGTGAGATATTTTATAGTAGGAAATAATACCTGGATCAGGCTTGGTTTTTAAAATATTCGGCTTCTTGAAGAGACCAGGAATATTCCACTTTACCTTTCGTGTCGAGATGTAATCCAATTATTGATCATATCAAAAAGAGGAAAGCTTTCATTTGACAGACACAAGATGTTCTTAGAAATTTGTATAATCTATCAAATTCTTGACAAGGTTAACCGTTCTACAATCTTTATTGAAGAAGAACTTCTCCATTACCTCTCAGATCTGTTTCTTTTTTTTAATGAATGCTTCCATAGTATGTTTTGTTAGATATAATGAAACACACTTTCCAATTTCATTTAATTTTTTGGCTATCGATTTCGGTCAGATGACCATGCTCAGGTCAACTGTGAGTAATATTACCATTGGAAAAAAACCAATTTTGGATATTTCGAGGATAGTTGAGGTTCTCTCCTTCAGAAATATATTGTCGTCTATGATATATCAATAATTATAATCCGTTATTCTTGTTTTTTTGTAGTGATCGTATAAATTCATAGTTTTTCTTGTATATTCTGCATATAGACAGGTACAGATGAAGACCATGAAAGATTCTACAATTTAATTGATAGCGAATTCACAATAAAGTGAATTTGCTAAAGTGGTTTGACAATTAACATGATAATTTTTAATGTACAGAATACATTTATAAATGTAAATGCACTGAACAGACAAAATATCATCAGCAAATGAAGACACACATAACGAAGGAGGATCACGATGCTTTTCTATTATTTTATTTCTATAAGTATTTTATTTGCATCGGTAGAAGATCCTCAGAGTAGAATATTATAGGCTATGTGACTATAAGCTAGGCTTTAGTAGATGTTTAACAATGATTTGACAGGAAATGAATCCTTCACACGATTGATAGCGTAATATACAATATTCAATTTCTTACTTAGTGCGTCCATTTGCTGATACCAATTCAAACAGTTATCTACATAAACGCCTAGAAGTTTTATGCTATCCTCTGATGTGATCACTGCCTTCGGGCTACTGATGATAAGCGGATCTCTTAATTTATTCGTATTCCAGAAGTAGTTAGTGAGTTATGCTAGCACCAGTCAGAAAATTCCGAACAAGATGCCACAGGTCGAAGTAAGCTCATAAAGACTTTCAGCCGCCACGGTAACAGAAGTGTCATCGGCAAATAATGGTGACTCACTTCTACTAACATTATTGGATCGGTCAGTTCTAAATAAAATAAAGAGTAGAGCTCCAAATACTGAACCTTGAATCACCCATCCTTGAAGTGATATTGAATTCATCAGACCAAAAGTTTCATCTTCCTGTCCGAAATAAAACCGTTGCCATTTCAAAAAGAGCCACGGAAGCCAAGGTTATAGTACTTCAGTATCATGAGGAATTGAGTGTTTTGAGAATTAATGGGAATATTTCTGAAGAAACTTAGTTTTTTACGATCCACAATATGCTCAACAATATATTCAGCTGAGATCTTCAAAATTCTGGAAGAGATATAATCGGTTCCTACGCTCTTTTTATTCTTCAATTTTTTTTTGACATCAATGACTTCATTCTCGAGAACTGGGTAGAAACAGAAAGTATCGTTCAGCATTGGGGCCGTGGTACATATCTGCGAAACAATGTTGCACACCAATGGCTGCAACTGTGGAGAAATGTTCAGCGGAGGCTGTGGCAAACAGGCAAACACTCTCTACAATTTGTAGCAATACAATAACTGGGTTCCATAAATTTCATTCACCAAATTTTGAGTCGTTTGGAATAATTATCACATGTAATAACTTCATATTGCTCTACAACTGATTATGATAGATGTGGAATATACATACAGGGTGTTTCATTGGTCATTGGTAACTTAACATATGGTAACCTGAGCTAAAGCTACCCTAGGCGAGTCCAAAAACCGATATATGATAGGTCTAATCAATCCCATAACCAAGATACAGGGTGGTTCATTTATTCACCAAAAAATTCAATTGAAATTTGATTGCGATATTTGAAAAAAGCAGAAAATTTTCTTTAAGGTTCGGAAGATTTCCTCCTGCATGTGATTTTGCCCAAAGAAGCTTCAGGAAAAGATTAAGTTGAATATTGGAATTCCACTAAATCCTCTCAAAAATAGTACATTTCGATCAAAATGAATCTTTTGGTCCTACTAATTGCACATTCGTATTTTATAGTACGATATTCGTTTGAATTTAACAACGATGAACACTTAACGGGATTCACAGAATGTAATGTAACACCGACCTTCTCAATTCACATACCTTTCCGCGCCAAAATATGTCAGACACTATTTTGATCATACTTGAATTTTTACATATTTTATCACAGGCGACTTCGATATTTCCTCACTACTTCATGTGAGCTCCATCATACTGAAAATGCATTCCTGTGATGTTCTTATAAATGCATCAACGTACGTTTGTTGAAAATTTGTATTGGGATATCGTATTTTCAACTATGAAACACCCTGTATACGGGTGAAAGCTGAAACTCGTCGAATAGTTTCCTTTTGTGATCATTCATATTGCTAACACTGGAATATCAAAAATACCTAATTTCCTATTTCAATGAGGGAAGAAGTATTCGGCTATCATTTTTCTGTAGCATTATTGTATTCAACCGCTGTATCTGGCTGCTTGACTAATTGTAAGACCTAATATAAAAAAACGATTGTTCATACTGATAATGAATACGATGTCGACGATATATATCAAGAATGATAAGGAATTTAAATATTCATATAACTATTTGAAAGTCTAATGGAAGTGGCTGACTCAATTCATACATTGTTATTTAGCAATTATTTGTATGAAGTTTATTGCCGATCATGTCTGTTAACTTAATTCAAGTCAGTTCAAGATGTCCTAATTGATTTTTTTTTTTTGAATAACTTCGCACGTGCTCCAAATAGAAGATATTGGAAAAAAATGTCTAATTATGATGAAATGATGATACGTTATTACCTTTATTTCTAGAGAAAACCATATCACAATCTTTGCGAATATTTTTTTTTCGAGTGGATTCATATCTTCCAAGTATTGAAACCATCTAGTAACATTAAGAGAGTCTTCCGGGCTTATTGGCCGTGGTCTATTAGGAATTATTTCACCTAACGTTTCGCCCACAACTGCGGTAGGCATCTTCAGAGGATTCTTGGTCTTAGATTGTAACTCGACCGCTGAATTTCCGAAAATGATGCTGGATTCGATCCGTTGGCCCCACCTATACCCTGATCATTGGCGGGAGAAGGTAGTGGGTTTACGCGCGCGATGTTGATTGGTCCATCGCTTCCACTTCGTATTGGCTCGATTTTAGTCTTTTCCAACACCGGCAACCATGCGCTATGTACCAGAGGAGTTTCTTCCCTTCTGTTCATATTGTTCTCATGTTTATATATCTCAATGGCTTCCATGTTCATCCTAGGATAGAAACTTTTGATGTTTGAAATAGCTTCTGCCTTTGAGAAAACAATATTGTGTCCATCTGTCAGAGCATGTTCCGCTAGGTCGGATTTTTCTGTCTGATTGAGTCGACAGTATCGTTCATGCTCCTTGATTCTCGTATTGATACTTCTCTTCGTTGTACCAATGTAGACTTTGCCGCAGTTACAAGGTATCCTGTTAATTCCGGGTTGAGAGAGAGGGTCGACTTTGTCTTTGGTAGTTCTGATCATTTGGCCAAGTTTTTGAGTTGGCTTATAGACAGTCTCTATATTGTGGCCCTTTAGTATTCTACCAATTCTATCGGTGACCTTGGGGATATATGGTAAGATAGCTCTTCCATTGGGGGTGAGTTGTGATGTGTTATTATCACGTGTGGAAAGTCTTGGTCTTATTGCCCTCTGAATTTCCTAAGCATTATATCCGTTAGCGACGAATGCATGCTGTAGATGTTCAAGTTCATCCTCCAGAAATTCCGGCTCGCATAATCGTCGGGCTCTATCTACGAGTGTTTTTATAACTCCTCGTTTCTGTTGAGGATGATGATTGGACTGCTTATGTAGATATCTGTCAGTGTGGGTTGGTTTTCTATAAACCCTGTGTCCTAGCTTTCCATTAGGCTTTCTAGTAACCAAGACGTCTAGAAAGGGTAGAGCACCATCCTTTTCAATTTCCATAGTGAATTGAATATTTCGGTGCCCACTGTTAAGATGGGAAAGCATCCAATTCTTCAAGTCCATGACTCCAGACGACAAAAGTATCATCCACATAACGTAGCCATGTGGACGGTCTCTTAGTTGCCGCTTCAATTGCACTTTGCTCGAATTTCTCCATGAAGAAATTTGCAATTGCAGGACTTAGAGGGTTTCCCATGGCGCAGCCATCTATTTGCTCATAGAATTCGCCTTTCCACTGAAAATAGCTGGATGACAAGCAAAGTTCGAAGAGCTTTGTTATGTCATTCGGGAATGACTCAGACACGTAGTTAAGCGATTCCCTGATGGGAACTAGTGTGAACAAAGACACAACATCAAAACTAACGAGTCGGCCTGGGAATTGAAAATGGTATTTATTTCTACTATTTCTTCTATGGGAACAGATTATATATATATTTATTTCTATAAAACTATTTTGAATTCATCTATGTTTCTGAAAGGTTATCGATATGGCCTCTGTGAAGGCAAATACTTTATCTCTTTCCTGAAAACTCTTGGCTTCAAATTCTCAAAACGAATTTGGCATTTTCCGTCACTTTGAGAAAAGCCCTGAATAGAGCCACTGCTAAAATCCCATTCAGTGAAAGGAAGAGTACAGATTTCTTTTTTAGTATCTGATTGGAGATGTGAAACTTCATTATGAAGCAATTGGATGTCACTACCCTAGCACTTTGTAATATTATACTTTTTACTTCACAAGTTTTTGCTTCAAATATCGAAGTTTTTTATGAAGATTTTGTCCCTGACATATATGGGATATTGTTGAGGCCAAACAATGCCGAAACCGCTATATCTCTTATCTGGGAATTATAAATGGTTTTCATTTCGATGATGACTTTTTTGAATTCACCTATGTTTCAAAGCATTTCTTTGGATATCAAGAATCTATTGTTGAAATATATAATTACATAATATGGCCCCATACTAATTAGATACATTGTTTATCTATATACCATTGATTCGATATATTATTATGTTATATTTTGCAGACTAAGCATAGGTGATCAAATTAACCTTGATGTTTTGATACACCAATTACAATTCTTAAATAAAAAGCCCAATGAGGATATAATATTATTTATAGACCGAATAATTTCTTTAAAGATAAGAATAAATTATAGAATTGACGCAGATAGAATGCCAGATCCAGAAAAAGCAATTTATAAGAATAATATTTTGAAAATTTGTAAAACTGTTCTGATATCAAACGCACCCATGGAGCTAAGAACATATTTAATAACGAATAAAGAATTTTCTTTTGACGACACAGTAAACGCAACGAAAGACTCTATGTGCAATCTAGCCCAATATGAATTACTTGATAGAAGTAGAAAAAATAAAAGTTTCCCTAGAATCATTCGAAAAATGTTCCAAGAAACTTTAATTATACTTCCCAAAATAGATCAAATCACTTATTTGATAATTACGGCGAAGTACCTAGATTTCCTTCGCAGCCAATTCCATTTACTCAAAGGAATACTAACTACCAATATCCAAATCATAATAATAATTTTAAACCGAATCATTCAAGTAATGTTTTTAAACCAAATCCCAATCAAAGAATTACTACCCCTCCAGAGAAAATGTCGATTCAGACAAGGAATTATCCCAAGAAACGTTCAAACGTTCTACACAATATAATCCAAATCCCCAACGTAACTTTTATCATAATAATTACCAGAATGGAAATCAACATAATAATCCTAATTTTTACTTTGAAGGATTAACGCATTTAGATACGAGGAAACAGAGAAATGAAAATCAATTTAATTACTGTAAACCTTCAACGTCAAAAAACCACGACAATAATAGTCGAAATTTTCGCGAAGTTACCCAAGAAGACGCATTGACTTAAATTATAATATTAATCATTCTAATCAATTGCCCTTTATTGAATTCAAATATCCAAGATGTAAACTTTTAATCGATAGTAGCTGTTCAGTATGTTTCATAGATCCGAAATTTGCTTATAATAATTTCTATGATAATATTTTTCAAGAAGAAACAACGTTAACTGCATGCATGAAGCAGGATACTTCAAATGAAAAAGTATTACTTCCTTTATTTTCAGAATTCCGTATGAATGATAGTCACCCTTTTGTACTTTATAGATTTCATAATAATTACGATGGCATTATAGGAGCCGATTTTCTTGATAAATACGGTTTGACATTCGATTTTAAAAACCAAGTATTGATGAATAAATATTGTAGAATTCTATTCGAATATGGAAAAACTTCGATTGAAAATAATTGTTTAATTCAGAAAGTATCACAACTTGAACGGGAAAAATATGAGCTTTTCAAAAACTTTGCAAATAATTTGCAGGAAATTGATAAAATCGATAAAGCAAATGAAGATTTGAAAACTGAAAATGAACAATTGAAATCTAAACTTTTCATGATTGAGATGTCTAATAAAGAACTTGAAAAAATGATTGAATTGAACTCTGAAGCAAGTTATGAAATGGAAAAAGAAATTTCAAATTTGAAAAAATTCATAAACATAATGAATAGGGAAAAACCAAGTTCACAGAAATCCTATTTTAGAATGAATAAAGCAAATAATAACGCCTAATGAGATGGCGTATTAAACTTGAAGAATTTGATTATGAAATTAAATATAGAAAAGGATCAATGAATAATGCAGATGCATTCAGTAGAATAAAATTGGAAGAAAATGAATACACGAAAATAAATAAAGATTTCGCATATTTTAATGACATTACGCATGAAAACTTTACGAAACTATATGAAACAAATAATATTCCCAATTGTCATAATGTTGAAGAAAAACAAGGTAATTTATTTAAAGCCCCTAATAAATATTCGTTAGCCCATTGCGTATCAGAAGATTTTCATATGGGTAGAGGCATTGCCCGAGATTTTAAGAGAAAATTTGGAAATATAGATGTATTAAAATCGCAAAATAAAAAAGTAGGAGAAGTAGCCGTTGCTCGAAATAAAAGCCGTGTTATTTACTATTTGATAACCAAGAAATTTTATTATGATAAACCTACATACGAAGATGTATTTAATTCCCTTTTATATTTAAGAAAACTTATGGAGTCAAGAAATGAAACTCATTTAGCTTTACCGCGTATAGCATGCGGATTGGATCAATTAAAATGTCCTACATTTTGAATATGATAAAGTATATTTTTGCAAGATGCAAAGTGAAAATAATTATTTATCGCCACTGCATACTGAAGTAAATAAAGAGTTTATAGATTTTAATGGAATAGAAGAGAATTCACGTTATAAAGATGAAAATATTGAGATGAACTATATTGAAGAAAATGTAATTTCTATTGACAATTACGCTACGGAAGATGAATTAGATCATATACGATTACCGAAAGTAGGAAGTAGTTTATATGATGAGATTAATTATGAATTAAGTATTAATGAAAGAAATAAATGTCCAGAATTATCAAATCGAGGTAATAATAGAAATAATAATGAAATTGATGATATTGTGTGTGATGAATTTAATAAAGATTTACTAAATAATTTAAAACTTAGATATTCAGACGGATTAAACGATAAACGTTCCGCAGAAAGAAGAATGTTCCTTCCTTTCAAATACAAACCCTATTTACATTAGAAACCCTGTTGTTAGAAAGTTAGATCTAGTTTACGAAAATTTTAATGCTTGCTAGATAGATAGACATAGAATTCAAGATATGAAAAATAAAAACATTTATCATGAAAATATTACTCCCTTATAAAACAATTGATTATGAACATATTCATTTGAAACAAGTCGAGGATCTTATTTTAAAGTATCAGAAAGAAATTGATAATTTGAAAAATAAAGAATTATTGGGATTTACACAAACGCCGCATTATGAATATTTACAATATTCGAATACAATTAATATTAAAACTTTAGAAGAACTTGTTAATGGAAAAATAAGAGTTAAAAGAGAACTTATTAATATTGGAGGTGAAATTTCAAAGATTTTATTTAGAACTTTAGATTCAGACGATGAAGAACTTTATAAAAATTATTTTGAAAGTATAGCAAGAAACGAGGACACACTTATGAGGAATCAAAGACAGATTGCTACTGTAGTTAACGATTTGAAAAATAAGTATTTCGACAATTTTCAGATAATTATAAATTATTACGAACAATACCGCAATTGAGGCACATTGAACACATGCATCTTCTCACATTTGAAATTAAGGATATTAAAAGTATATTAGATGAAATCCAAACAGCAGTGAGCTTTGCTAGATTACATATTCTACATTAATCTATTTTGCCATATACGAAATTCGAAGAATTAATTAAAAATGACACTATTATTCCACTGCATCATTTAAAAGATTATTATCAGTTATGTCATACGAAAGTAATGTTTAAAGAGAAAGTTCTATTATTTCTTATATCAATTCCGACCGTTTATGAAGAAAATTTTAATCTATACAAGTTTTACTATATCCCTCAGAAGAACTTAACCCTTCCTTATACCAATCCTTATATGCTCACTCAAGAAGAAGAATTGAAATGGTCAACAAGTGAATGTCATGCAGTCGAAGAAGACTACCTTTGCGATCAAGACTCCTTAACAAAACCTCCAGAATGTATGAATACTGTATTGAAGACACATTAAGAAAATTGTCCCAGGAAAAAAGTTATTCCTATATCAAATTCTTCGATAAATAATATAGAGATTCAAGAAAAATGTCCTCAGCAAACAAAATATTACTTCACTTCACCGATGGCGATAATCCAATCGAAATGTACCATAAGTAACTTCCAAAAAGAGATATTCCCAGCTTCGATTAAAAATGAAGAAAAATACATAATTCTACCCAAGACGGCGATAATCCCACGAAACCAATCCCAAGAAGAGGAAAAAGAAGAATTCCAGGAAGAAGATATTCCAGATGTCAAATTAGAAGATATTCAAAGATGGAATCCAAGTACACAATCAACTTTAATGATTATTATAGGAATATTTATGTTTTTAATTATTTTATACTTTTTATTGAAATATTTTGAAAAATGTAAAGCAACACCTAATCAAGGTGATACCTTTATCCAAAGGGGGGAGGAATTACATAATATGGCCCCATACTAATTAGATACATTGTTTATCTATATACCATTGATTCGATATATTATTATGTTATATTTTGCAGACTAAGCAGTGAACACCTGCAGTCAATTCGCAGTAAGAATGAGATAAGAGAATATTATAAATACCTGTGAATGACAATTTCTAGTCAGTTAATTAATCGATCTAGTAGCTCTACCAAGTATTAACGTTGTATTGTATTGAATAAAGTAAAGTAGTTTTTTTTAAAAACGAAGTCTTCCTCCCGAAAAACATAATTATATATATATACGAGACGAAGGCTCAACTTGTCAAGTTCAAGTCGAACCGTTGCATGTCCAGTTAAAATTCCACGGACAATGACTGTTCTCGTAGTTGCTTTTTCATTCAGAGTGAAGATGAAATACTATGATGATCACAAATTGTAATGATTTGCGATGTATCTCGGCTCAGGAAAAACCGCTGCGGAAAAACCCGACCTTTCAAGAATGTGGTGAAAGAAGTTATTTTCCAAGATAACATTGAGTAGTGAATGTCCAATTGGTTTTAATTCTGTTGAATTAGAAACATGTCTTCTAAAGGTTACCTGGAATGAAATGAACCGAAAGCAATATAAAAATTAACGATATTGAAATATATTCTAGTTTGAATGCATTAGGAAATCTTTTACTTAGAACCAGTGGCGTAACGTTTCTCAGCCAGCACCCCCCCCCCCAATTATTGCTCTCCCACAGGTTCCGTCCCAGTTAAAAAAAATTCAAAATTTTCGAAATTTTTCTTTGTTTTCCAGAAGAACTTTAGCAAGGATGAAGAACTTATAATTTTCAACTCGTTTATGTCGTAGCATTTCTTCTTTTATTATAATTAATTTTTATACAAGAAGTTCATACGTCCTTTTTCACACGCTATTCGTATATTGTTTTTCTATACTTTCCATTAATTCATTAAAAGGTCTTTTTTCGAAACCTAAACGCTTTAACCAAAAACACACAAACAAAGAAGCGGAATTCTGACCGCCAAACTCCACACATAGTAGGTACGCTTTGTATAAGGCTAATGCTATTTTCTTAAAATTTTCTAATTTTTCTTTTTTTGGAAATGAAAGCACTATCTGCAATGAAATTGTGGGGGAAGCTCGAAATTTTTTTGGAGAATTCGATCTAGTTAAACGAAAAATAAATTGGATGGATTGATCTGACTCTTCGTAGGTTTTTTGTAAACATATTGAACCGTAGAAAGCACACTTCATTTTATTGGTTTTCTCAATATGTTCAATTCAGCGCATCAGTTTCCAAAAGAACACAAGAAGACCTCTTTTCGCTGCATTTTCAAGTACATATGAAAATGAGAAAAAAAATATTCTCGGAAAACAATAAAAAGCCGTTGAAGAGAGGTGCCCTATACTCCAGAACCGGTTGAGTTCGCAACAGTTGCACAACTATTACTTCCGGTGGATGAGATATCGATAATCAAAGACGAAAAGACGTATGAAGATCTGAAAAGCAGAAATGGAATCTGAATGAATATTATAGCGGTTGAGCATAAATAATTTTTCTACACCTGGGGACAAAAAACGAAACGAAAAGGTTTGAAATTTTGTTGTTGTTGGTTTTTCTTATATCACCCAAAAACTACTGACGCTACGAACAGAATTTCGAATTCAATTCATTCCAGTAGTGCGTTATAGAATCCCAAAAAAATACCCCATTGATTAGAACCGACATATATTTTACACATTTATAAGATCATCATTTTTACTGTTATTTGAATTCAATTATTAAACTCAGCTAGACTCAATAGTCGAAATTTTTGCTGTCTAATAAGCCTAACACATCAACAATTTTTTAATAAATTTTATTAATAAGTAGATAATAAGATTTTACCATCAATTGGTTCCTAAAACAATAAAATAAAAAGTTCAACAACCTATTAGAGGAACAGAAATTTTTTTGGTGATTTCCAACCGGCTATATTTCAGTGAAAAGTGATCGATTAGACAAAAGAAAAACTTACTTTTGAATCTTCGAGGCTCTTATTTCTGAATTCATTTGTTAAAAATTTTTGGTAGGCATGTAATCCCGAGAGGAAGCACGAAAAAAATATTCATAATGAAAAAAAATTTTTCTCTAGGCGCATGAATGATGCCATCTTGCCATTTTTTGCTAATATCTCACGTTAAGGAGGAATTTTTTTTTAATATAACAGATGTCAGCTGAGAATTTTCTGCAGAAAAAGAAACTGCCTGTGCATTCGCTAGTCAATCAGTAAGTATTTCCGCAGATATCGGCAGTTGAGTGGAAAAGAATCCTTTTGCATTCAAAATTGGATATCTAGAAGCTTATTGATCACATCTGAAGGTAGTAAAAACCAATTAGAGCTGAATTCACAGGCTTAATTACCTTCGCATCGGTCTAGCTGTATTGTTTCAAAACGCGTAAAGCGAATAAAAATGTTTCCCCGTGCTTTTTCCAAGAATTGCAAGGCTACCGAAACTCTGAACAATTATTTACCTATTAATTCAAAAAATAGAGTCGGCATGCTCAAAAAGTTAGTTTTTTCTTCTTCTTAACGATCATTTCCCATTGAATATCTACAGCTTGTTCAAAAGCACCAATGAGTTTTGAAATTTGTCTGTTCCTTTAATTGTTGCGCAATGTAATTACACCTGAAAGCTACAGATGTTATTTGTACTTCACTCATAGCTATAGCTGTTATTGTTTTTTTGTTCTACATGGCATTCTCACTAATTCCAGAATCAAATTGTAACTTAGAGTTGAGTAAGGACACGGAGTGAAAAGAATATTTACTTCGAACGTGCATATTTCATCGAATTGGAAGGTTCAAGAAATTAGTTTGAAAATGTCGAAAAATATTGATATTGGAGAATGAGTTTGAAAGGGCAGTTCAAGAGGTTTTTTTCCGCGATGGAAAAAACTATTTCAATCTCACATACACTTGTGAAGAGGTTTCTCCTTTTCTACAGAAACATCACGAATGAAACAATAAATATTTTTTTCGAAGTTTTTCATACCTATTGTCCGATGAAATCAAATCGGAAATTGAGGGTATATATAAGTGATTCGTAGAAACCTAAAAATCGTAATAAAAATTCGAAGAAAAAAGTCTCAGTTCATTCCCCTAGAAGAAGGGACTAACTTGTGAGATCGCATAAACGTTTGCTGCCTCAACCATAAACCCCCGAATCTGACAAAAACCATATGAGCATTGAATTTATCGCGGATTGGCTCCCCTAGCTCTGAATATGCATGATCCTTAATCGTCTTTTCCTCTCAGAAGTATAAATAAAACGTTACCAGTTAAAACACCAAGAATGTTATAGGAGGAAGTGTGATTAAATGATTTGTGTAACTGAAGAGGTCTCTTAAATGGCATTTAGAAGAAAATTATCTGGAAACCAACGAAGACTCCGACTTTGCTTTCATTTAAAATTGAATACGAAAAAAATTTGATAGATTATACAATTCATTTCATCAATAATTTCGTGATTTCGTTCATGAAGAAATTCCATCTAAAGCAGCAAACGACATTACGTCTGAATCTGGTTTGAAAATAACAAGCGCAGGAAAGCCGTTGGCTTCACAACTGTTTTTTTTTTCATTAATTCGAAGCGAAATCGATCTTCATTGAAAAAAACTTGTTTGGATAGATTCATTTGATAAAAACACAGATTAGTGATTTTGGCAAATGTGTCGACTTTTCTGAATCAAGGTCAAACGGCATAGAAAATAAACTGACAGAATTATTGAGAAACGATTTCGGAAAATAACGATTACAGTCATAGGTTAATAGTCATGATATTCATCCAATGAATTCATCAAACTTGACATCCTTAGGCAAATGCATCGTTTACAAACCAAAATCATTAAATCCGACCATTCAAAACTTTAGATTCGATATAAATATGACGAATTCCAGACTTTTCCTTCGATTTAACGGTTAACATAAAACATAATGTCGATATTTTTTGTCGGTGAATCTGAATATCATTGGATTATTCCAATTTCATTAATTATTTATGAATAATCAAGACAATCAGTTTCTACATCTAGTTCTAGAAGTCACTGTGCTAAAATGTTCGCCACGTGTGACAAAGACGGAGTCAATTTACGGGAGATAGCTGCATTGCATTTTGTATTTAAGCGATACGTTCACACTTTGCCATTGTATCTCCCGTTTCACATTCAATAACATGAAATAAAGTGCGGAGTGCACACAAAAAATAATCGAATTTTCAGGAGTGCTTCGTGAAATTTCATTCCCTCGAAAAGTGTAGTGAAAAAAATGAAACTCATTTCCATCGTTGTTTTCCTTTCCTTCATTTTATCGTCCGTTGTAGGACTAAGAGTTCTAGGGGTATTTCCCGTAAACATACGGAGTCACTTACGTGTTTTCCAATCGTTGATGAAAGAACTAGCCTTCAGAGGCCATGATGTTACTGTCGTAAGCCATTATCCACTGGAAAAGCCTTTACCAAGGTACAGGGATATAAGTCTGAGAGGTATTTTTCCATTGTTCGTGGAAACTGTGGACGTTGAAAATCTGTACAACTACAACCGACTAGACATGTACATAGCTCCTACAGAACTAAGCCAATGGGCTCAGGGAATATGCGAATCTACGTATTTCAGTGACAGGCTGAAGGTATTGTGGAACTCAACCACCAGAAACTACGACTTGATGTTGGTCGAGATGTTCAACACAGACTGCTTCCTCCCTTTAAGTTCGAAATTCAATATTCCTGTAGTGGCTATTAGCTCTTGTCAATTGCTACCGTGGGTAAGCTTCCGTTTTGGGATGCCTCTGAACCCAAGCTACATTCCGAGCATCTTTATGGGATACCCTAATAAGCTTGATTTTCTTCAAAGGCTCGAGAATTCTGTTACCACTTGGATCCATGTTCTTTACCATCGATTTTGGAGGAATGTGAGAGATGATGTTATCGTTAGGAAGTACTTCAATCGGAGTTTCGCACCTGTTGAAGAATTTGCGAGAAATGTAAGCGTACTTCTTGTGAATACGCATCACACTTTGCATGATTCGAGACCACTCCCTCCTAATGTAGTAGAGATTGGTGGGATACATCTTCCGGCGAGGAAAACATTGCCTAAGGTAAAAAAATTTAGTTCAGATAACCCTACAGTTACAATTTTGAATCTCAGCTTATTCCGGTTCTTTAAGGGGTTATTGAGGTTCTTATGTGATATGAAAGCAAGAAAGAAAAGTGAAAATCAGGTTTTATATGTATGAGCAGCAAATTATGGACTATGAAATTTTGAGAAGTACTCACATGCTTTTCAACAAAGAAAGCAGTCAATACTTCTTAAGTTTCCCATTATTCTGAAGTGAATATGTTTTGAGTATGCTACCAAAAATTCTTAAATGAATCTTTTGCATCCTTATGTTACACCAATTGATTTATTATGTTCAAATTTTTTTTTAATTCAATCTTTTGGAAGGAGTGACTTTCATCGATTTTCGGATGTTTGGCTGTTGAACTAATGATGATTCATAATTATGAGACATCTTCATTAGAATGAATTGGAGCAAGAAACCATGATTCGACTGAAAATATTCAACTCGATGAAAAAAATTCGATCCATCATTAAAACTGTTTTCTCTCATTCAACATCTTTCACCTATAACAAAATTTTGTCAGATGATTACATTTTATATTTGCTGGTTTTTTATCATGCATTTCATCATCAATTTCATTAAGAATTCAGTGAATTCGAGAAAAAAAGTTTATGATACTCTCAAAGGAGACTCATTCTAACTCATTTTTGGATTTCGAATTCGTTTAACGTCTTCTGCACGAATTTCTACAACCAAGAAAATCTTGAAATTCTGAGATATTATTCTCAACCTGACAGTTACAAATTCTATTGATCATTCTGATACCGAAGACATCGAAGTGTCTCCCATAAGATCTATGAGAACTTAAGCGAGTCTGAAGAACCATTTTTTTGTGTAAAGGCTTTTTAACAGTGTCCTTTAGGCACATTAGCCACATCACTGTTAGTCGCAACCAAGCAGTGAATGATTTGACTAAAAAATTCCAGAACCACAATGATCGTATGAGGAGGTGTGTACAAATCTCAAAGCTAACTTTCAATTCGAAATATCCTAAATAGAATGTAACTCGCCGAATCGGGAATGTCTAGAATAATTAACGATTCTCAATTTATTATTCGCCATTTTTTGAAGAGCTTTGCAATTCTCATATCATCGTCGAATGCTGTTGGTTCTTATGGCTAAAAAGTACGGTATCTAACACAAGAATCTATATATCTCATTCAATGAAAATACTCAATCTACAAGAATTACCCTGAGTTTTAGGAACATCAATTGAATTTGATTCTTCCTTAGTTCTCCATTAAACGAAGTATGCATGGCCGCCTATGGGTATTCCATTTGAAGGAGAATTAGAAAGGCATTGAATTTTAAAATGGACGTTTCTACAACTCAGGGTTGAGATCATTAAAATCTTTTGCTAGATCGAAAAGATCGGAAGATTCCAGAATTTTTTTGTAGATCAGTATTACTGAGTTTACCATTAAGGTTTCTACATCTGGTGAAGGGATTTCGTGAAAAATGATAATGATCGCCATTGCATATTGGCGGAATACAATTTTTCTTTGTTTTGCCTCATTATGTATGATTACATGGAAAAAACCTGTAGATATGTTATATCTAGAACTGGAATTCACACGGTCGCTGTCTATTTATGGTACTTTCAATGTGTCACTCAATCCCAACGTTCTGATTGACTTATATTTCTTCTTGAATATATCAACCTTGTCAATCACTTCTTGATGAATTTCAACTTCGTAGGTGCAGAAGAGGAATTCCAATAATATCGAATCATTTCACAAAACTGCATAATTGTAATTCAATACTCGATTATTTCTGTGAACTAGAGCGTTATTCTTCGACAACAATTTCCGAGGTTCAAAGCGATAATTTTTGCCAACCTCTAGAAATAATTGAATAAGGTCTGTACTCAAATTTTCATGTTGTTGATAACATTTCTAATGTCTCGTTTCTTATCTCGTTCAAACTACATGTCAAGTTCAATATTGACAGTAAAATTGAACTTTAATTAAGGTGATATGAATTCGAATTATCTGGAGCAGAATTCACAAGACAAAAGAAGAAGGTTGAAGATGCCTCTGGCTAGTCCAAGTTCAGTTACATTAAACTAGTTCCAGATACAAGCAACAGGTCAAGTTCAATAAACTTTCACAGATGCCGGGTATATCTGTATACACTCACACTGTTCTTTTGAAAGAAATGGGGAAAGTTAATTCAGATCGAATAGTTTTAAAATTCGTCAATCTGCGATTCACATAAGTACTTCGAATATGTTTCGTGTAGTTTGTCTCGTGCTCTGTTTTTCGTGTCAAGTGATGCCGTTAAAAATCTTAGGCCTTTTTCCGTATCCCGGAAAAAGCCATTCGGATGTCATACTACCCCTGATGAGAGAACTCAGCCGACGGGGTCACATGGTAGACGTTGTCAGTCATTTTCCATCCGGAAACGTCAGTTCGGACTACAAGGATTTCTCGATCAGGGGTTCATTTCCAATTTTATTACACACGGAATCTACGAACAACTTAGACTCCCTCAGCGGAAGGATACTCTACATGTATCTCGACGTCATTGAGATGGGCCTCATCGCTGATCACTACTGTGAAGCAGCCTTCAGGACGGAAGCTGTGAGAATGCTGATGGCGTCGAACGAAACATACGATGTGGTTATACACGAACCTTTTTCCAGTGACTGCCTGCTGGCCTTGAATGAAAAATTCAGGGCTCCAGTGGTAGGAGTTACCACAAGTGTCATGCTGCCTTGGAATAACGGAAGGTTTGGAAATCCTGACAACCCTGGTTACATCCCCACCCTTTTCATGGATAACTCTGATCGAATGACGTTTATCCAGAGGGTGGAGAATACAGTTGTGGCATACGCACACGCCTTATGGTTCAAAAAGAAGCAGAGGGACCATACTAGGATAGTGAAGAAATACTTGTCATTCATTGATAGTGACACTGATTACAGAAGTAAAATCGATTTCATGTTAGTGAACAGCCATTTCAGTTTGAATTTTGCCAGACCTCTAGTACCAAATGTAGTGGAAGTTGGGGGATTGCATCTGGGTCATCCTAAGAAGTTATCAGAGGTGAGTCTTCATAAAATGTCAGTGACGACAGTGACATCGAGTTCCGGTGAAATAAATAATAGATCTGAGATTTTATTTAGTATCAGGCTGGTTGATATTGTAGTTTTAGTTTCAGGTTTATCAGGCTGTTAGAGGCACTTAAATGTAGACGCATGATTTCTTGAGTTAGCAGGTGTGGATTCGAAAATTCGAGAATCATGGGAATGAAATTACTTGAGGGTTCTTAAGTCTAGCAATAAAAAGAGATATGAGGGTACTTCGAGACAAATAGGGACAGTCGATTAGGTGATTTTTAACAGTCGATCAGAGAACTTCACGAGAGACTGTCAGAACGTGGATTATTGATTAGACGTGGTTCAGAAGAACCAATAAGACGCAATTTTTTGACTGATTGATTACACAGACCTTAGTCGGGAAAGTTGAGACGAATAATTAGACAGAAATATACAGGGTGTTTCCTTAACATGCGGCAAAAATTCAGGGGGCTGTTCCTTGGACTATTCTAAGAATATTTTGTCCTTTGATGATTTTTGAAAAACCTCTTTGTTTCGAAGATACAGGGCAAACAAAATTTTAGATAATAACATTTTATTATGAAAAATTACATGAAAATTTAACTTAACCTACAAAAACTGTTGAAAATGACCACCTCCAGCCAGCATACAAGCATCCAATCTTCTCCTCATTGACAGTGAAAGATAAAATGTTAATTGCTAATACATCACAAAACGAATTCAAATGAAAACCGTGTTTAATCTGTATTCCTTTACCATCTGAACTTATCAATTTTAAGTCAAAAAACTGGCCGTTTTTTATAGTTGTCAAACACATTTAAAAATAAATTGTACCTACTTAGTAAACACAGTGCGGTACGCATTTTTATTTATACTATTATCAATTTTAAAAATATGAAAAATGTTGTTCGCCCTGTATCTTCGAAACAAAGAGGTTTTTCCAAAAACATCAAAGGACAAAATATTCTTAGAATAGTCCAAGTAACAGCTCCCTGAATTTTTGCCGCATGTTTAGGAAACACCCTGTATATAAAAGTGTGTCCAGTGAAAGAAATCCCGATTTCTTCGTTGTCATTGTTTTAACTTCGATTCATCTGCACACTACACATAGAATTTTCTTAGACAATTTCGAGAATATATGTCATGATATAGTTCCCACCTTAAACATGAACACAAAAACTATGCATCTAGCGACAAAGGATGTGAAAAAGAAATTTACATTTCACAAGAAAACAAAGAGATTCATGAATTGGTTGTGGCTTTCGCGACCATCGTTCAATGAAACATGTTCTTTCAAGCATTTAGATTAGTTCTCGACGTTTCGCCAGTTCGGGTGTACTGAACTGCCTGAGGCAGTTCACTGGAATAGTCCAGTGAGAACATCTCCTGAAATATAACTCTTGAAGAAGCCGGACACTCGAACTGGCGAAACGTCGAGAACTAATCCACGACGACGGCCGAAATGCTCGAAAGAACAGGTTTTAAAGAGATTCATGTTTATAGAATTGTTCTAAATGCAACACAAGGCAAGAGGTGAAGGAAGCCATTTTTCTCATGAATGTTCGAATGCATACATTCAACTTGAAATTACGAAAAAACGATAAAGTTTGCGGGGATAATTCTGAACAAATTTTTTGTAGTGCTTCAAACGACCTTTGAAATGAGTAGTGTGAGGTGTCAATTGCGTACAGACTCAGCGAAATACGATGCAGAAATAATTGGCGACTCTCATTTCTTACGAAGAAATTGTTCGTAAAACTAACCCCCCGTCTACCAGAATTGAAAAGGATCTTTCTCCGCCTAGAAAACTTTTTATTTCATGTTTGCTCATATGCTTAAAAAATTTGACCGGATTATAATTCATAGTTTGTGAAAACTAACGTTCGCATTCACCGGACGAAGATTTCGCTACCTCTTCCTAGACTAAATTGAAAGGGCTCGCAAAAATGTCCACTACTCCAGAACGAGTTTGCAGTGCATGTGCCACCGGACGAATCCATAACTGTTACGTTCTTGAAAATCTGCTTTTTTCTGCTTGTTCGATAATGAAAATAGATAAAATGAACTATTTTTAGTAGACAAATTTTTTTCTAGAAAAAAAGAGAGATCACTTCGTTAAATTAGGTTCCAAATGTTTTTCGAAAATAAACGGTATCTGTGAGATGAAGCGAGTTGTTGTGAAAAAACCAGACACATTTTTCTCAAATTTTAGCCGAAATACGAATTTCCTCGCAGACGTGAATGCAACTAAGAACGCATTTGTTTTTAGATTAGTGTTGTTGTTCTATTCGTGATATATCTCACTTTTCAACTTGTGATCTGCAGTAAAATTATTATATCTCGTACCTACATCAAATTATTTAGGCGCGCATATTATAGACAGATCATTACCAAATTCAAATTTTGATAGATAAGCTGTTAAGTCGATCGTTTTGGGATGAGATAATGCTCAATGCAGCTCACAAAAATGAAAAAATCATCTGCATCAAAGAAATTTTCATGAGTGATTTTCTCGTAACTTCAAAGATGCAATGCTTCATGCACCTGTAACTCTTTATGCAGGGAATGTGCAAGTGTTAACTATCGCAATAAGTAGACAATCTTTGGCGAAGATGATAAAATTGTTAAAAAAACGATTGACAGTGGCAACAGCGACTCAGAATCAAATTAAATTATTGGCAAAAAACGAATCATTTCCACGTGAATAACATGATTTATATTCATACCAAATTTACATTCTGATATTTTAAACAGAAAACGTTGCTTTTAGTTTATACGGTCTCGAAGTATAAGACCTTCATTCGACTTCACAAAACGCCATTGAAATGGAAAAATTAAAAATGTTTCGATCAATTTTGGATAAAAGGGGTATTTTCTACCCCTAAAAAATCAAAGGAACATATAATCCTATAGCTAGTGAACCTTTTGGGTAACGGTTTGTTTGTAAGGCTAGAAATTTCTGTAGCGATAGTTCCTAGCATGCTGAAGAAGAAAACGATGACCTGGCATCCCTCAGCCCTGCATATCATCAACCCCCATATCTTTGAAAGTGGGAAAAAATAAAAAAAAAAATTTGTCGCTGTAAGGTTGAAATTTTCATACGATTTTGTTCATTCATTGTTGAGTTAAAAAAAAAAATTGACAGGCGATTTCGACGAGCACAAGTACCAGCCAGGCTACTCGCAAAGGGGGTAAAATACGAACAAAAAAAACCTTTTTTCTGAAAGGCTGAAATTTATATATGTGTTCGTCTGAAGGAATGAAAAAACAAGTTTTATTATTAATCTTCATCATCATCTGATATGTTATCATTAATTTCTCCATCATATAGTACAGTCGATTTCAAGCGTAGTACACTGTGTCCTAAATTGTTTCGAGACTGCATTATTTTTCTGCTTTCATTGAAAATAGAATCATGCAGTTTTCGCGTCCCTGTGTCACTTTTTTGTGAAACTTCTGAATCCACAAATAGAAATATTCCAACCACTTTTGTTTTTGAAATAGGTACAGGGCGAAAACGAAAATGAACACAATTTAAAAATATTATTATCTCCTGGGCCATGTATAGGAAAAAAAAATTAAAACTTCTTATAATGAAATTTTCACGTAGAAGTCAGTGGCGTAGCTTATCATTTCTTTTGAAGCATTGTTTTTGAGATAGAATTGGAACGGAATGAAGTTTTTTATATCGAACACCCTGTTTATTTCAACGTCAAATTGTATCACAACCTATCAATGAATTTCAGTTGAAAAAATATCCCACGCATTTAATCAATATTCACAAGCATTTAATCATACTTTTTCGGAAAACCATATGACCTGAACCCATTATTTATCCTATTTTGAACATTAACTCAGAATATCAACTGAAAAATGCATGTGTGGAAAAATTCATGTTTCACTTCAAAAACAATAAAAACAAACAGAAAAACAAATTTTTCTGATGGTTGACGCTGTTTTTTATTGAAGTTAAGGTTGTGATACATCGATTTATTCAGAAAAAAATGAGAAAATTTGCAGTAAAAACATTTAGACATTTCAAGTTTGTGCTATATCTCAAAAACATTCATCCGATGAAAATTTCAAGCTAAGCCACTGACTTCTACGCGAAATATCATTTAGCATTTTCATATTTTTTTTCCTATACAGAGAAATAATAACATCTTCAGAAAGTGTGCATTTTCATTTACGCCCTGTACAACAGAAACAAAAGAAGATGAAACATTTCGGTTTGTGAATTCAAAACTTTCACAAAAAAAGTGACACAGGGTCGCGAAAACCACATGACTCTATTTTCAATAATAGCTTAGATATAATGCAGTCTCAACCAGTTTCGGATACAGTGTACTACGCTTGAAACGACTGTACTATATGATAAAGATATTAATGATAACATCTCAGATGATGATGAAGATTAATAATAAAACTTATATTTTCATTCCCTTACACGAACAAATATAAAAATTTCAGCCTTGCAGAAAAAAGTTCATTTATTTTCTTAGTCGCCTGGCAGGAACTTGTGCTTGTATGAACAAGAAAGTTTTTTTTTTTATTTTTTACATTTTCAAATATATACGGGTTGATGATGTGCGAGGGGTGCCAGGTCATCGTTTTGGTCTCAGCATGCTAGGAACTATAGCTATAAAAATTTTTAGCCTTACAGACAAACCGTTACTCAAAAGGTTCACTAGCTCTCGAACTGATATTGGCATAGGGTAGACTTCGGAGTAGGAGGCAAGTGCAGCACATTTCCAAATTTCATCCGAATCGAAGCGTAATGATAGAATTTGATTTACACTTTAATGATTGTTAATCGAAAATTTACGATATTCTGTGATACCTAATAATAATTAGGTATTCCCAATAGGGACGAAGTGTGCAATTATCGACTTTTATTCATTGCCTAAACTCTCATCATTGAAATAAAAATAATAATAGGCTTGCGGTTTCCACAAGTCATTATAAGAAATCAAGAATCATAATCATTCTCTCATTTCTTGAGATTTCAAATAAAATTCACACAGGCAATCAAAGTTTCATTGATAGGTACTTATTCAGGCTCCTGAATATGTCTTCTGCCCTGCAAACCTGTACAGTCATTCTTGAAATATGTTGATATCCACCAAGGTGACTTGATACTAAGCTTGTTGGTAATCTAGACGAAGTGAAAATTTTTTTCGAATCGAGAAGTATAGACAATGGGACCTATATTCATTAAAATAAACGACCCGGATAACACTACCATACATTTCATATGAAAACTTGTTCTTCTTGAAGATCATCGATTACGATTATCAGTAAATTCTTCATGATTTCAAAAAAACTATGATTCCATAATGTGGGGTTTCATTACGCTATGATGTGGATAACGAATCAGAACATTGGGTTAGGTAAACATTCAACATCTTATCAGTTCCGAGGTTCATCTAGTGTAGAGTGTGGCTCATGAATTATGCAAAATTAATTAATTCGTTCTGAGTTAACCTGAGTTCTTCACTGTGAAAGCAAAGGAATTTTCATAAAACTTCTTGAGTTTTATCCAGAGAAGTAGATATCTTGAAATGAAATTGTTCGGTGTGATTTGTTTGTTCTTCGTCACTCATTCAGTGGTATCATACAAGATTCTTGGATTGTTTCCGTATCCAGGTAAAAGTCATTTCAACATCATCCATTCCTTGATGAAAGAACTGAGTCGAAGAGGGCATGAATTGGTGGTGGTCAGCCAATATCCTCTAGAGATTCCTATGCCTAGGTACACAGACTTATCCCTTAAAGGTACCGTGCCTCCACTTGTAGATGTGTTGCCGGTGAACAACTTAGGCCCCCTGATGTCCAGGGTGTTCTTCCACTATATAGACGTTCTTCACTATGGAACAATCGCTGACGCGTATTGCGATGCAGCTTTCGCCAGCGGTGTCATTGAGAATCTTTATGAAACAAACCAGACCTTTGATCTCATCTTCCACGAACCTTTTTTGAGCGACTGTCTGCTGGCTCTCAACGAAAAATTCAAGGCCCCAATAGTCGCCATTACAACTAGCGTTATGCTGGCTTGGAACAGCGACCGTTTCGGAAATCCGGACAATCCAAGCTATATTCCCACCCTCTGGATGGATTTTTCAGATAGAATGTCATTCATCGAGAGAGTAGAGAATTTCCTGGTGGCTAATGGACACAACTGGTGGTTCAAGATGAAGCAGCGTCAACACGACGCCATCGTGAGGAAACACTTCGGTGGCTCCCATCCACCCTTGTCCACTTACGCGAACAATATGAGCTTGCTGTTGGTCTGCAGTCACTTCAGTTTGAGCCTTCCAAGACCTTTCACTCCGAATGTGATAGAAGTGGGAGGTCTGCACATCTCGAGTGCTGGGCCTCTTCCTATGGTGAGAGTCAAAATCGACAATAACTTCCGCAGGACATTTCGATATCCTGATAAGTGAATCTAGTTATAAAAAGTCCTTCGGTTGAAGTCAATTTTGTTGAACTATTTACTTCCTAGCACACTCATAACTATCTCCAGGTTTCGGATTAGTACTTAAATACTCAGCATGATACAAATGTAACTCAATAATAAAATGTTGTATGAGAGCATACAGAAACTATTTGGATTAACTAAACTGAATTAAATACGGAATATAAAATGCAACCAGACGAGATCAAGAGTGCTATAAATAGCTTTCGACAAGGGCAACGCTCTGCTTCACTTTTCCTCAAACTGTAGCTGGCGAATGCAATTTTATTAAATCAGTCCCATGAATATGTAAACAACAATTCAGCATAAGAAATCGAAAATTTAAGGAAAAATGCCATTTCCTTGCTAGTTTTCGACTTTTCATGAGTTCAGATATGAGAATTATAATTCACAATTTCTGAATTTTTTTACAGCGGAAAACATATGTACGCGAGTCTACCGCAAAGAATACAAGAAGCTAAATAATCCGAATTGAGTTATTTTTAAATGTTATATATTAGAATTACTTTCTTCAAGTTACGTATGCAACGGTTTTCCCCTCTTATGATTCGAATGGAAAAAATATAACAAAACGAGAATAACAACTGACACATCAACATTAAAAGGTTCTCAAATGGTGGTAGTAGTCCATGGGTGGACTTTTTTATTTAATGTATGAAAAGCAAAAGTCTTCTCACTTCAAAATTATTTAATCTTTTCTGATTATGTTAATAGGACAAGCACTGCATTTCGGCAAACTAACTTGCCTTCATCAGGCATTCTAAAAAACAACAGCGTCAAATAGATAAAAAAATAATTTCAGTATAGCAGTCACTTACGGAGAGTAAAATATCAACAACGTTGATATGGAACTGAATGATAAGTTTAAATGATCGTGAGAATTCCTAAATCAACGACATCTATATCTAACTCATTAAAATGGGATTTTGAACCGTATAAAATCGTATATTGAGACAAAGTAAAACATTTCAGAACACAGGTGTTCTACTAACAGATGGTAGATGTCATATCCTTCCAACCTAAGTGTTGAAAAATTATGTATTCAATCAACAATGCAAATCAGAACGAAACAGAAATCAAAAGGCAAACAATCAAAGTTGGTCTGTTCATTGACGCAGGTGTATTTCCGGGATCGAGCTCTATTGATCTCTAATATCTCCCAGAGATCCATTTGAGGACCCTTTTCACAAACATGTAACAGTTTCACACCATCTCCGGGGTCAAAATTATGTCTTGATTGAGTGCTCTCCGCCCTGTATCTAGAAAAAGCTCGGATGTTTAGAAGAAACATTGAGACAAAGGTTTGGGCAAATTATTTTATTTTTGATTTTCACAATGAGTGATGAAGTGATTTTCGTGACTTTTGACCACGCATAATACGCAGATACGAGATGAAACGAGACTTTCGAGGCATCATTCAAAATGCCGAAATGAAGCTGCCTACAAATTTTCGGCTTATTAATCCTAAATTCCGCGGTTAAAGCTTAAGATGGCTGGACTATAAAGTTTTCGAGTTTCAATTCGAATCTACTGTCCTGAGACAGCAAGTCGCCCAGTCCCGTATGAGCACTAAGTCCAAGGGAATTCACTCCCTCTTAATCACAATCGATTTTCAGCTGAAACTGGTCAAGGAATCCTGGAAAATTTCACGTTATCTTGAGAGAATCTGACACTTGTCGGATATGATCTTATACGAAATGAAGCACGCATTCAATTCAAATTAGTCTTTTCATAGTGTCTGGAGCAGAGGAGCAGGTGTGATTGAAGTATCTATTATAACCAATCTTAATTTGTTTCTATTATAAAAACATAAGAATCGATTCCACTCAGCACTCATGTTCATTTTGTTACGTAGATAAACACAAAACAAACATCATCGAAACCTTTAGTATCGCAGATCTTTTATCAGGATAACCGGTGAAATGAAATCAGATTTAATCACTGAGAATGAGACAGAAAGGTTTCGGCGTTATTCGTACTTATAAGTTTCCCTTATCCCTCAGGGACAAGATCGTCCTAAAAAACATCTGCTTTTGAACCCAATTAAGTTTTTCGAGTAGATTGATGTCGCTGATTGTGAAATAGATTAGGTAAATGTGGAATACCAATACCTATATTGATCAAACAACATCTTTAATCCTCATTCTTATAGTATCAAATGTGCTTTAGATATCGTTTTCATCCCAATGTATCCTCTGAATTATTGTGGAGCATCTCGATACTTTACACGAGAATCAATTCAGAACCACTTCCAGTTAAACCGGAAGTGACATGCAATATTTTTTCTTTCAGTTGAGGGTTTCTTGAGAAAATTGAAGAATATGAAATTTTTAAATTTTTATCTATCGAAATGGCTGAGATAATCCATTGAAACTGGTTTACACACGGTATATAGCGTGTTTTTTCCGGTTTCTTGAACTCGGCTGCCCGAAACATGAGAGAAGTGGCCAGCGATTGAATCATAAATGAATAACCACGTGAAGAAACACTGGAAGCAATGTTGTTCAACTATTACGAGTTGCTTCGAAAATGAAAATCCTCTGAAAGATAGGGCCAGGAAAATTTCGACAACGGTCCATCTCTTCTTTCAGTGACCGAATCTGATTGCATTTCTGTAATTCTCATGGTAGCGGCTTTCAAACTGCAGATGGTATTCATTTTGATGTTAACTTTTTTCATTTATTGTCTCAGAGATGTGGATATGATTGACGAGAAGCAAAATATTTTTTTGTGTTTTCATTTTTCTTTTTCTCAATATTATTTTCGTGTATCATATTTTGCAATAGGTTATTTTATGAATTGATCAATATGTGTTTGGAAAACACCTATAGACCACACATATGAAACATTCCGATGTATGAGTTTATCAATTTTACGACTCCCAGATTATAATATAACTCGAGGTAGTTTTTCACTTCGTTTTGTTGTCATCAGGTATTTTCTTCCATAATGTACCACAAAGTTCACAGTGATCTTTTCTTCCTTGTTACTCACTGATACACTCATCCTGTATGCCCAATTTCTTCCTCAATTAATTCCTTTCAGCTCCATTACTCCTTCTGTTTATTTTAGTAACTGCTTCATTTCCTATCACGAACTTTATCACCACTGCCTGTTTCGTACTTTTAATTCTGCATATCGCATCCCCGACCAACATCGACGTCGAAACAGGTCACTCGAATTGAATTAATTAATATTCCTCGAGAATCTCTCATTTCGTATCAATTTTATTGTATTTTCATGTACTGCGGTGTTGCAATTTCGAAATGAGAGCGAGAACGTTTTTCGTTCAGATTGAATCTTTTATTTAACGTCATTCCAACGCCAATTACTTCTTGAATGTATTCACATTAGATTGAGTACCTGACTTCAAAGCACTTAATGGAATTGAAACGTTTCAACGCGGCTTCCATTTGAAGGATTCATTTTCGCAATAACGCTTCAGTTTTCATGCTGAGAGGATCACGCAGACCTGATGAATTCATCAAATTACATGAAAAAACTCAGGGAAAATTTTTGGATCTTCTCGTTCAGAGTTATTATAGGGTATCATGAGATTGAACAGCTGATGGAGTTATGAAATTAAAGTGTGAGATACAGCGACTTGGTCCCAATTGTTGGGAGCGCCGCCCATACTAATGATTGGTGAATTATTCATTTTATAATACAATGTATATATTGGAACTTAGTATTCCACTTTCAATGGATATAAAACAAATTTCATGAATATTTCAATATTTAAAATATCCTGCAGACACACTGACGTGAATTTTATTTTTCAATTAATCATGATCTATCGACGTCTTGTAATTAGTTGAGTTTTCTTACATTGAACGCGCATCAACATAGACACCAGCAAGAAAAAATGGGCAATACTTTGCAACGAAAATGCTAAAAATGTAAATATAGTCCGTTTCAAAATGATTGGCATCTCGGGCGGCTGTGGAATCTCGAAAACATGTTGGTAATATCCCATCAGTAACTTTTGAGTTCTAGGATTTAGGTTGGTGTTGATTGAAAACACTAAGTTTTGGCATTTCAGAGTTTGAATTAACCTCCTTTCGAATTTATTTCTGTATGCTTATGTTCTTTATTTAATCGAAAAAATAGTTTTGAATTTGAATATTTCTCAATTATTACCGAATTGAAAATGGCTGGAATTCATCAAGATACCTCTCGCCCCGCCTAACTACAAGGAAACGTGAAGCAGTTTTCGTCAGTATTGCGAGTTTTTCAACAATTGAGCAGGTTTCTGCCAGTTTTAATCGCTAGTTATTCGGGTAACAATCATTTACTTGTTCGAGGTGTTTTCGATTTTTTCGAATAAATAAATAGGTCTCAAATTTCAGTTTTCACCTAGAACTTTCAGACGAATTTTGGAGAGAAAGAAGGCAAGGCAAGTCATTAACGGTCAGAAGTGAGCAGTGGATGGAAACCTATTCCGAATGATTATACCTTCAAAAAGACATTATACGACGTTATTCTTTCTAAAATCAGAAACAACGAATAAATCAGTTTGTACATATTTTTTGAACTGCCTGAAAAGTAACCGAGTTTTAATCAAAATCAACATTAATTATTTAATGAAACATGAAAAAGACAGTATTAATAAAAATACAAATAATAGTGATCTATTTTATAGCATATCACACTTCCAATGATTCACAATTTGTCAACAAATATTTTCTATTTGTTTCAACAACTTGGCTATGGAATCATGAAGTTATGTCAGTTTCATTATACTTTCTTTTCCCCAATACGTACTCAGAAAAAATGACACAGGGTGAGAACTTGGCTGAATTTTCGATAGTAATCAAGATTCCAAAATTTGCGGAAGAGACTTCATTGAGAACGAACTTCTAGTTATCCTTGATTATTTAATGAATGATATCTCTACATTGGAGTTCCTCGAAAGCCTCCAAGATTTCATGTTGAAGTATTCCAAGCTAATTTTATTATCACTCTTGAATTTCCAATTCCCATGCTTGATCTACAGCGAAATAGTGTGGGTGTGTATATTTTAGTCATCATCTCAGCTTGTTTTTTTTTGTAATTGAAGCTGAGTTTGAAAATATGTCCAACAATGACGAAAATAATATTATTCCACAAAAAAATTTTCAGATTTATTTGCCTTGAAAAATATATTCAATCATTTGGTTATATTGATATATTTCAATCTATGATGAACCCACAGAAATTTTTAGTTACTTTTTGTAACTAGAAATAAAGCCCCGGCTGGAATTCCATGGCTTGCTCTGATGACAATAATTTTGAAACGGACTATAGTCGTCATGACTAAACCATGTGCAATTTTGGTTTGGCCGTTCCTGATCTGATGTTTTCGATGTCCAAGATTGCATAGACATTGTCGAGGACAGACCGTCATGTGGGTTTTCTTTAGATTGCTCAACGGACAGAAATTGCAAAAAAAAAACATCGAACCATTCGAACGGAGCTCTGCCTAGTTTCAAAAAAATCGAAGATAAAATAGAAATCAGCTCAACTCTCACTTGGAATCAGGATATTTTACTTTTGTTCAAACACAGATCTCACAAGTTTGAAAAATCTCCAATGGACCAGAGTATCAAAATGTTCAACAATCTCTCTAAAGTTCTGGAATCTCGCAACTTCCTAGTATCTGAGAGCAAGATACAATTCATATTGATGTTTAAATGTTATCACTTTGTATCGGGATTTCACTAGGATTGCCCTCAAATTGATCATGAAAGTTTGAATGTATGTAAATTCGACTTGTCCTATACACTATTGTCGTAAGGGATCAATGAATATTATTATTATTATAACCTCGGAACTTGACTGTCCACAATTTCACCGTCTGAAGGCAGCAATCGCCCAGAAGCGGCCAGTTATGTCCAATAGGACAGGAATTGTGTATAATCAGGATAACGCCAGGCCTCACATCTCACACGTTTCTAGCCTCTAGCCAGAAGCTTCGGCTGTGTTCTCATTTATCCACTTCTCAGTCCGAACTTGGCATGAAGAGATAAAGATCTGTTCATTTTTGATGGCAAACAATTTTGATGGTAGAAAACTCAACAGCTTTCATGAGCATTAGCAACAAGATTTTGAACAGGACAGCATAATATGTATGTTAGATCTTAATCAATGAAACTTTATCTTTTCTGCTGAAGTAATTAGTTTCCTTCTACTGGATATCTATTGAAATATTGTCTGGGAGGTCTTTGCATAGTCCTGAAAAACTTAATTTGGGTTTTCTCTCCCAGTCTCTGAAACAAGAAATGGAATTTTTTTTTCAAATAATAGAAGAAAGGCACCTGCGTAAAAGTTTGAGCGCTAATTTGTCATTGGTCAAAACTTTACAGGAAGCCTCACACTTTGAACACTGAAGCTCAAAGTTTCGGAGTCTGAATCAGACTCCTTCGTCAGACAATTACTAGTTTTCATAAAAATTATTAGAATCGTGACAATATTCTGATTTTCTTGATTGACATTTGTCAATATATGATGAACATATATATATTAATAATAATAACTAGATGTTTATATCGTTTTTGTATTTCAAAATTCCCTGAAACATAAGGAATAAATTCAATAGAATATATATTTGAGAACTCTATGACCCTCTCTGGATAGTTTTGACCCCTCCAAATATGTGGCTCCACTGTTATTCACCCTGTTAATGTTCCGAAAAAACATGCCATGAATCTTTGTCTAGAATAGACTTATGTCAAATAGACAATCTGAATTGAAAAATCAATCATTACTATAAAACCTTTTGACGAATATTGTTCAAGATTTTCATTATAATTTGACAGTCCCTTCAACTTTTAACTACTCATTTTTGACTTTCGAACTCGTGGAAGAATATAACAATTATTCGGAATCAACTACCTACACCGTCAGACATAATTCCGTTTTCTATTGAAAATAAAAAAACAAAATCTTTCATAATAATAAATTACTTTTGTTGACTTCTTGTGGGAGTTCAACCAGCCTCATTTATGCATCCTCGGTTGTTGGTACAATCCCAATTACGATCGATAATCAACTGTTTCACCATTTTCCTCGATAGAGAAGATTCTCGATTACATTCATTAGTTGGGTTAAAATAAATTTTTTCTACTAAGAAGTAGAGCTTTGTGAACGTGAACAGATGAACAGTTGTTTGAATAAAAGGAATACTGATCTGACTCTGCGATTGGATAAACCTGATACTCCCAAAACACATTACTTTCATATGACTAATTGGAAGTACATTTGAGAAGCCAAATCTTCGTATCATTCCACAAATTCGTTGAGTGATTCTCTACAATATCTGGTCAAGAAAACCAAACGACATGAGTTAGAATAGACTCTGACATGAGTTCATTCAACCTTTACCGAAGGTCAATCAATATTGTTGAAGCTCAATATAGGAAACGAATTTCAAAAAAACGTAATTTCGGGTTCGAAAATTTCGACAAGAGAGTGCAAGGAACAAATCCCCCAAATACCTAAAGTATTCCGCAATTCTAATGAATTGCATTAATCGCTCAATTTCATTTCAGAATATCGAGAAATTCATAAACGAGTCAACCCATGGGGTGATCTACTTCAGTTTGGGTTCCATGATCAAAGGACACACCTTCCCACAGGAGAAGAGAGAAGCTTTCCTCAAGGCATTTGCTCGCCTTCCTCAGAGAGTGCTGTGGAAATGGGAAAATGAGACTATGCCTGGAAAACCCGACAATGTGATGATTCAGAAATGGATGCCCCAATTTGATATACTTTGTAAGTTTTCTTCATGTTACATTATAAGGGTATTTTAATTGGCAGTCCGATCATAACAACAGAAGAATTCATAGGTGAACTTATTCTATATGAAAAGCCCCGAAAAATTCGACCATCAGAAATGTTACATTTCAGAAATTTTATATGAATAAATCAAAATCATTCGGAACCACTTTCCCCCAATGAAACAGGCAAATTAGGTGGTGATTTTTGTAATATTTATATTCATTTCAGCACCCCAGAGGTAAAGTGTGTTGAGTCACAATATCAAAATCAGACAAACCAGAGATTGTTCAGTTCCATTATTGTTTCAAACAATGTTTTCTGCCATCATTTGGTGACTTGATTTACCCAGGGAGTCAGAAATGTGTTCCACTAGCTAGAATTTTCTAATGTGAATCGAATATTGTAGAAAGTTCGTGTCTGAAAAAATGTGACTTAACACACTTTACCGCTGAGGTGCTGATTTGGAATGGACTTGATAAAATTGAAGGGCAACCCAGAAACAGAAATAATCATTTGCGGATATATGATGCTCAGTCAAATATATCGAAGCTTTATTGTTATTTAATTGAGGTGAAAATTATTTATTCCCAGGGTGCTCTCGATCATTTCTGCGAATTACTAAGAACTAAGCCTTTAAATGAAGGGCTTCAATTATTGAGTACTGCTTTCAGAAATGGCTTGTGAGCACAATGCCCGGGAGCACAGAAAAGCTTAATGGAATGTTTTCACGAGCACAAAGCACAATGCTTGGGCACAGCTCTACTTGGTATAACCTACCAGGGTTCAGGAATTGTAACATCTGTGTTTTACTCACAGGAAGATTTTAAATTCTGAGCCAACTAAAACATCGCCTTTTGCGGCTTTTTTAAGAGAAATGGCATATAACATCTCAACAGTTTACGCTTAGAAACGCTTGCTTTTCAGTTACGAATTTAGGTTTTGTTTGAACAATCCAAACGTGATCACACATATAATAAAAAAATCAAAATGAATCTATCCTTAATGCATCATGAACACGTACAACACTAACTAGAATACAGATGCATGAGGTTATGTAATAAGCTCCTCGCAAACATTTGAAGCATATCTTCTTCTCCTTCTTCTTTTTCCCTCCTCCAAATAGGCATATTGTCACTCCATCTCTTCCAAGGTATTCCAACACTTCTTCTTCCAAACGGTGATTTATCCCTAGATTTTCTTACCATCCGATCTTATTTCATTCGATCGTTTCAGTTGATCCTTTTTCCCAGAACCCATTCAATGCTATTGTCTATTCTGTAGTTTCTTTTGATGTCTTCGCTCCTCTTTCTATACCATTAAGTTTTGCCTGCTGCTTCGAACTATTTTCATCTCGGCTGTTTCAAGTATCTGCCGTGTTCTCTTGGTTTCAGGTCTCGTTTCCGCTGCATAATTCAAATTTGGTCTTTTTGTAGTTTTTTAAATTCTGGCTTTTGTCTCGATGTTTTTTTCGGAAAAAAGTATCTTTCAGTTGACAGACCGCTCAGTCTGCTCTAACTGCTTCTTGTCGTGAATTTTATTTCCTGATGTATTATGATGACGTCCACCATCAGTTTAAATCTTAAAGGTGTCTTTGATAAGATCAAACATTTTACTTTTATTGCAAATATTGTCATGCTTGGTGTTTTGGCAACTTTATTGAACATGAACAGGAGTTTCAGGAGGGCAGATTGGAACTTGTTCCAGCAAGAGGTCGACTCAGAAATCCAACATCTACAGGCTACAGCAAAGAATTATAAAAGATTCGTAAATGTCATGCACAAGTCCGCCAAAAAGAGCATTCCGCGAGGCTACCGCAGGGAATTCATTCCTGGGTGGACAAGAGACATCGAGGAGCTCAAGAAAAAGTATGAGAAAACGGGGGACCCCCGGATCCCCGACCAGATTATGTCATCCCTAGACATAGCCAGAGCTCAGAGATGGAAGGAAACTACCGAGGCAATTAACTTCACTCACTCTAGCAGAAAGGGCTGGAGCCTTCTCAGACGGCTTGGTTCTGCTGCGCCTCCTCCTGAAAAAACGCAGAATATCAACCCCAACGATATTGCTGATCGTCTTGTAATAACATCCAAGGTTTCTCCGACAGATAGAACTTTCGCCAGGGAAATAAAGAAAGCAACCAGAACAGCACGCCGCTTCCTTCCGCTAGCATCCCCATGGTCACACCCCTTCTCTTTGACCGAATTGAATGAAGCGCTTGGGAGAATGAAAATGAGGAAAGCTCCTGGTCCCGATGGAGTCTTCCCGGAGTTCCTGAGAAATCTTGGTGAGATGGCAAAGAGCTGGCTCCTAGAATTCTACAACAATATCTCAAATACCGGAGAGATTCCGAATGAGTTCAGAAAATCTAAGATCCTTGCTATCCTCAAGCCAGGAAAGTCACCTGAAAATCCTGCTAACTACCGTCCCATTGCTCTATTGAGTATGTGCTACAAGCTTCTAGAAAGACTGCTATACAACAGAATATCTCCCGTGGCCGAACGCAATATAATCCCTGAACAAGCTGGTTTCAGACCTGACCGATGTTGCGCAGATCAAGTACTGGCACTCACCACATATATCGAGTGTGGCTATCAAAAAGGATTGAAAACCACATGCGCCTTCGTGGATCTGTCTTCGGCGTATGATACGGTCTGGGGAGATGGGATGATGTACAAGTTTCAAAAAATGTTCCCATGTAAAAAGCTATCCACCCTTATTGGGAACATGTTGAGGAATCGGAGAATTACAGTCCATATCAACGACAGAAAGAGCCACACTCGTACTATCCAGAACGGCCTTCCTCAAGGATCGGTACTTGCCCCCCTCCTATTCAACATTTATACAAACGATCTACCCCCCACAAAAGCGCAGAAATTCATTTATGCAGACGATATGGCTTTGGCTAACCAACATAAGTCTTTAGAACTAGGTAGCAGCCAACTAACGGACGACCTTGAAGCTATGTATAACTATTATACCAAGTGGTGCCTCAAACCTAACCCACTCAAGTCGGAGGTCTGCGTCTTTCATCTCTCAAACAAGCAGGCTCATGTGGAAGCCAACGTTTACCTTGGTGGCTCGAGAATTAGATATAACCCCAACCCCACATATCTGGGTGTTACGCTGGACCGATCTCTAACTTATAAGCAACACTTAGCGAAGACCGCACTGAAAATTAAGTCCAGAAATAATATCATTTCGAAACTTGCTGGTACAACATGGGGGGCGGATGCGGACACTCTTAGAAGCACAGCTCTGGCAATGACCTTCTCCGTCGCAGAGTACTGCGCTCCAGTATGGTATAGAAGTTCCCACACACATAAAATCGATGTTCAGCTTAATGAGTCAATGCGGATAATTACTGGTACCGTAAGACCTACTCCTACTGTGTGGCTCCCAATACTGGCCAATATTGCACCTCCACAACTTCGGAGAACGGCAGCTGCCGATAAAGAATGGAGGAAGGTTAGTAACCCCTAAAAAATCTACCCATTCAGCGAATCCTCAACCCTCCCCCTCCCAACCGCCTGAAATCCCGCCGCCCCATCTGGATGGATGAAGATATTGAGGGAGTCTATGATATACATTCCAAATGGAATGAGGTCTTAGCCACCAACCAGGGGGTCAAAAATCTGGAACATATTATGGATCCAAGTTGTAAACTTGAAGGCATGAGCCTACCTCGACGGACCTGGTGTCGGCTGAATCGGTTTAGGGTGGGTTATGGAAGGTGCCGTGATGATATGGCTAAGTGGGGAATGGTGGACTCAGCGGAGTGCGACTGTGGCGCGCCGAGACAGACAATGGACCACATATTGAACCGCTTCCCCTGAGGCGGTGAATTGGGTTGAGAGCCTAGATGTTGATGTCTAATTGTGTGTAATTGTTCTGCCATTTGATTGTGTTTGTTCTCGTGATGATGTTTGATTGTTATTTTGTTTGTTTTTTTAATGTGTTTCTCATACGAAATATATATATATATATATATATATATATATATATATATATATAACAGGAGTTTCTGTAGGCCATCATCATTTTCTGCTACTAGTTCAACAACATCAGCATAACACAGGCTGTTTATTTATTTGCTCCTCATTTTGTATCCTCGTAGTTTCTGAAATTCTCTGATAATCTCGTCCATTATAATATTGAATATCGAGGGACTCGTCGTATGACTCATTCTAGTTTTATTGGTTCAGTGAGAGCATTGTTGATCTTTGCTCAGACTTTGATGTTGTTCAGTATGCTACCTATCGTATAAAAGATGTACCTTATTTCGTAAACGAATCACCAAAGCTTTGTCCTGGTCGATGAAACATAAGAATGCTAGTTTGTTGTATTCAATTGATTTTTCCAGTAGGTACTTTCAGCATCTGTACAGAATCTACCATTTCTGAAACCCTGTTGTTCGTTGGCTTAAGAAGTGTGTTCGTTTATGATGTTAGCTATAATCTTATCCGGACGTATTCTTCTCGAGATTGAATTGTTTGTTTGCTTTTGGGAATGAGAAAAGGTAATTTTCTTTTCCGTGGCCAATAATTTCACTCTTTCATCGAACCATGGTGTTTTTTATTCACGTTTGTTTCTATCTATTTTTCTTTTGCCCAGAGCTTCTGAGGCTTCCTGCTGAATGCTTCTCCGACAATTGTCCAGATCTCTTCTATGTCTTCGATTATTTCTAAATTATGGACGTTTAGTTTTTCTTTTAATCTGTTTTGGTACAGTTTCTGAATCCCTTCAATATTTAGTCTTTGAAGGTGGTAGACAACAAGCTTATTCCTGTATAATTGGCAGATTCTTTTATATAGCCCTTTTCGAAAAGTAAAAGAGGAGTACTTACCGGCTATTCATCCGTTATCGTGCAATATTTGAGTATCCTGTTGGTGAGTTTGGTCAGTTCTTGGACTAGTATTTCTCCTCCATATTCAAGGATTTCATTGAAGATGTCGTCTTGGCCGGGTGTTCTTTTGCCCTGAGGTATTTGATCCATGTTTCGTTTTCGATTTTGCTGACAGGCATGAGTTCATTGATCTCTCTGACTAGCTGGCTAGTTTCTTCTTCTCTTTTTGTATGCATTACACGATTCCAGAGACCGAATCGTCAGATCCCTCAAGTATGCCTGTTTTTTTGCGCCTTATCTTGACTTCTTCATAACTGAGTTGTTTTTTTCAGAATTGTTGATTTGATGTTCGTTTTATTGTTCCTGCAGCTTTCAAAGCAGCAATGTTCATGTTTGATTTCAGCTTTCTCGAACTCACATCAACATTATCCGACTCGTTGATAGGTTGGTCTTGGATTTTGTCGTCAAAGGATTTTGGTACAGTTCCCTCACAGTCACATCACGTCAAGCTTCTACTTCGATTTTCTCTTGGGTTAGGACTGATTGGGAGCCTGTTTTCTTCGGGGTGCATTTTATTTTAATCATTGCGAGTAGTATACCATGTTCGGAAATTCTCATGGAGATCATTAAGAAGATGTTGCCCACATTGTGAGAAATAGTTTGAATTAAACTTATCCAGACCGCTTAATCACTTCTCTCCAAAAGTACCTACATTCACTTATCCCAGATATCAGAAGCATTAAGCTCAGTTGGTGCCCTTTCCAGGTTTTTTGGCTCATGATGGTGATAGGGACCAGGCAGCTCCCGGTTTCTTGGAGGTATTCTTCCTGTTACAGTTTTCTGAGTTTTTCTGCATTTCTCATGAACTCTCTTACCATTCTTGCATTACAACATACTGCATGATCCTGTAGGTATTCCAATCCAATTGGAGCTTTCTCAAATATCCTGAAAACTATTATTATTGTAAATTTCATTATTTGAGAATGCATAACATTGAAGTAACTAGAATAAGATTTTTTTCAATAATTTTTCCACTTCCAGCTCACCCAAACGTTAAAGCTTTCATCTCTCATGGTGGTCTTCTCGGAACAACTGAAGCTGTTCACTGTGGTGTACCAATGATTGTGATGCCTCAATATGGAGACCAACACACAAATGCAAAAGCAGTAGAAGCGAACGGAGGGGGCGTCATATTATATTTGAAGGAAGCTACGGAAGAAAAAGTTTATCAGAGCTTGAGGACTGTCTTAGATCCAGAGTGAGTTATTAACCTTTAATCATTCAGTGTCACGTGAATGTATGCAGAAATCAAATTTTAAATTTTTTCTCAATATTTGACGAATAATGGCGAGATGCTCTCAACATTTTGTATCTATGTATTGTATTCTTGGCTTGACAATATGCAATGATTACAATGTACAGTAAAAATCATCAAGAAACAGCCTTATGCCGTATAACCAGTTTTCTTCACCAAGCCTCTCAAGTCTTTGCATTTCTCTGAAATGTCCCTCTATTTCATTTTCGATCTCCAACCTCCAACTCTTCAGCAATAATGATTCTCTGGTGCTCGATATTCTCTGAGAATTTAAAGTAATTATTCTCATACTTAGCCAATTTACTCGTTCATCGTTGTATACTACGACTGCTATTCCAAAGCTGAAAAATTCAGCAACTCTGTTAACTTATTTGGTGTTGGATTGCTGGCCCAACGCCCAAACCTCCATTCTTGGAGGAGCTAGAAATTTTGCTGTTTGATTTCGAAAATTGTCAAAATTTAGAAATATTTCTGCATTCATAGATTCATTCTCCAGATTCTTGCAACTGCACTATGAAGTTGATATATGCATGTTATAATGAAAATAGTCTGAAATTCCAAAAAATAATTATCACACAAACTAAAGAGTAAGAATATGTAGGAATCTGGCCGAAAATTTTCTCATTTGAAACTGAAATTCAATGACTCTTCAAAAATATCAGAGCGGGAAAGCAGCATTTCATTATCTAAATTAAAGAAAATGCGTGATGCAAAATGATATAAATAACAGGATGCAACTTTCAACTATTGGGGAAATTGCAGGTTGACTGAGAAATTGATGGCAAGAAAAATCAGTTTTTTGTAGATCTGAAGCATTCGATAATTATGTACCTTTTCGGGAACTTAGGTTGTGAAAAGTTACTCATAACACCATAGTAGCTCATGAATTATCTGAGTGAAAAAGAATAAACATCTGATTGTGATCTGAAATAATTGTTTTCATTAAAGAATTTATTGTTGGCAAGAAGAGCCTGAATTGATAACCCAAAATGTGAATGTATAATTTGTGTTCACAAGATCTGGGGTAGATTCAAACAAATTAAGAAAAAAGATCGAAATGTTTCTCTAGGTAACATCCTTTTTTGCATAACCTGTGCCGTCTTGCATTACCTATGCTATGTTGGATAGAGGTGTGTCGAAAGGGTCGGTTCTTGAACTAGTGCTTTTTCTCGTTGACGTAAAGCTGATCGTTTATCGTTTGTTCTGCTTATTTTTGGAGGTGTTTCCTCTGGAACAGCAATGTCAAGGTTACTCAACTAAGATCACTACCTGGTGTTCCATTCGGGTAGGGACAATCACAACGGCAATGGTTCCGTACACGAAATTTGTGAGGCGTAAAGAGCAATTAGACTTTCTTGGTTCAAGCTGCATTGCAACCCAAGCAATTCCTTCGCGATCATGTAGTTTACTGTCAAGATTCATTCATCATTATCGATAGTCAAAAATTATATTCATAACACAAAGAAGAACTGTTATTTCTGTAGCACAAATTCCTTTTCAATGAAGGTTTTTCTTTGCAACAAGTATTTGTGTATAATGACTGATAATTAGTTATTATTCTTGTTTGTTTTTCAGATTCAAAGCTAAGGCTCAAGCACTATCAGAGCGTTTCAGGGACAGGCCGATGTCCCCCATGGACACTGCTATATATTGGGTGGAGTACGTAGCTAGACATAAAGGAGCTCCTCATATGAAAACAGCAGCGGTGGACATGCCTCTTTATCAGTATTTGTTGCTAGATGTCCTAGCTTTTCTCGCAGCCATCCTGTTGTTCTTCTTCTACATCAGTTACAAAATTATCAGCCTCATCATCAGATCAGTAATCTCGAAGAAAAAGGTTAAACAAAATTGACACAGTATCGTTGTCCTATCTGATCAAATGCAAATTTTATTGCAGTATCCATACTTATAACATTAGAAAGTCAACATTGTGATAATTCTTTATATCTAATGAAACTGTAAAAAATTTAATTCTCCTTCGGAAGAAATATATTCAATTGTTTTGAAGTTAACTCCTTCTTTGAATTCTAACATTGAACCAACAATAATCCTTCGAACTATCAAAACAAATCAAGAAGCCCAATTGACTTCAGATTGTTACCTAGTTTGATAGTTCGAAGTTATTCTGTTCATTCATTGTCAGACTATTTTTTTTTCGAAGTGATTTACTCGACACAAACTAATCCAAGAATGAACGTGGGAGCTTTTCCAGGATATGATATTTTTTATTTGATATCGTTTCACAAACTGGAAGTGATATCCCGGAACGTTTTCTGAAAATATTGAATGTATTTCATACGTTTTCCCATTTAGGAATTCTACTATGGGGAAATGTTGTTATGTATTTTTTATTATACTGAATGTTTCGAATCTAGAAAGTTGGTTTTTTTATTTATACTCATACTCATACTGTCATGAAAGAAAAATACCATTTTATAAATCAATCCATAAATAGCTCACTTCTGAAAAATATTTATAGAATACAACATGAAAACGATTCGAATCAGGAAGAAACGATTTGTCCCAAAGGTCTTTATGATTACAAAGTGAACCGTAGAAATGAATTCAAATAATTCCAAGATCAAAGCTGGGACATTTTTGTGTCAACCATTATAAATGGAAAATTCTTCAGAAAAGCTAGTTTCCTCTAGTCTCCTCAAGTATTATTACCTTATGTTCAACGTGGGTACGCCGTACGAGAACATGATGTAATAAAGTAATTTGATCCACGAAATAAAAACTTCTGTATAATAATCTTCATCATCACTAATAAAATATCATCTATTGGTAGAAGTGGTTCACACTGCCTTCTTGCTTTAACTAATAGTGCACCTCTCCAAAGAGATACTTCCAGTGTGAAGCTTTATAAATTTAAATCTGATATAGAATGTAGAAATTCTGAGAAACAATTTAATTTAGAATGGGACTGACAAAGCCTCATGCTCAATCATACATAGTAAATAAACTATGAAAAAAGCTTGACTAATAGACACATTTGAGAAAAGTAGAGAGTACCTATTCAATAAGGAGGAAGAATACACATGCAGGGTACGAGTAAAAAGCTTTCAGTACAAAAAATATGCGATGTAATACCTCAATAGCAATCTTTGACAATGAATCAAATTATATTGAGAAGTAAAAGAAACTGAATAGATTTGAAATACTAAAAAATACACATTTGAAGGAAGAACATGAAACAGAAAAGTAACACGAACGATAAAACCTGGTAAACTCACAAATATCTGAAATTGAGTAGGAGTTTGGAAATATCTGTGCAAATCAAATCTCAATTATGAGAAAGTAATCGGAATAAGAAGATGAGTGGTCATAGAGACTACCTCTTGGGGGTAGAAGTGAAACTGTTCAAATTGATGTCCACAGAAGTTTCGCAGTGACATTCAAACAGATAATATTCATAAGTGAACATTTCTGTGATTATATATAGGAGGAAGCTAAGTTGAAATGGTTATCAATATAATCGTGCGGATGATTGATATATACCTTTTTTGGTCATCACAACGAAAGGATAATAGGGAAAACAAATAATACAAAAACTATAAAGAAAGTTACATGGAATGAGTAGTTGAAGAATACAATGCAGCAAAATGTGGACGAGTTCAACGTCATTTTCGAGTAATACTCTGCTAAGGGTGAGTTATGTACATACGAGTATAATGAATTCCTGACCTTCGTTCAATATCACTTGTTTTTTGGAGAATTTCGGCCGTCGTCGTAGATTCATCCTCGACGTGTCTATCAATTCGAATAGTTGTACTTTCAGGAGATGTATAAGTCCTGGGTATGTCAGGCACTCTAGCTGTCGAAACGTCGAGAATTAATCATAACGACAGCAGAAATTTAAAAAAAAAAAAACAACAAGTGACATATATATATATATAATATATATATATATATATATATATATATATATATATATATATATATAATATATATATATATAACTATCTGAAATTGACGAAATGTTTTCTGCCCACACATTACTATATTGTGTTCCTCGACTCAATTGGGTCGAAAGATTCTTCCTGTAAAGAATATGAAAAAAGGTCGGAAGCGGAAAACTTATAAACTTTACGAAATCTTTTGAAATTAGGTACCGATGAAACTAACTCAGATTGGCATGAATCGATTCAGCAATGAACAACATGAAATAGAAATTGTGTTTGTGTTTGCCGGTCTTCATAATATACCTATATGCCTTTTGTGATGGTTGTAATTGATTGAAAGTAAACATGCCGCGGAAAATATAATTTTCGCATCTGCATTACCAGAACATGATTATGTAGTTTTATTCAGGTCAGGGTAGTTAATGCGAACACCCCTGCCTTACAAATTAACAAGCATGCGAAACTGCAGAACGAGAGGGCGGTCATAATGTTCAATTAAGTTGAATGAATACGTATAGGCAACACAAATTTCGATGTCGATGAAGTACAACTGATGCGTAGGTTGCTGTTTTCGATACCGGGGATAACGTAGGTACGTCGATGTATTTATTTCTATTAGGATGCTTCCAATGTGTAAATTTTTTTCACATGCAATATTTGTTTCCAGCAACAAACCTTTGCGGGCCATACCCAACAGTGTTTTTTTAGTTTCGAAATTACAAGTCAGGATTGCTAACTCTCTGAACTCATTTTCATATAAAAGCTGACATGCATGCCACTATTCAATGTGTTACGAATTGGATGGTGAAAACTTGATGTCGCTTAACAGAATAGTTTTATTTTCACTTCAAATCAATATAACAACATTTTTTCTCAGAGTTTCAGCACTAATACTTACTACTGACTACAGGTTTGCAAATTATTCATGAAGTAGCTGACCCGGCAGAAATTGTACTGCCTCAATTGATAAATGAAAAGGCAGGTTATTTACATTCACATGTTTGAATATGATGTTTTGTCACAAATGAAGTATCACTTTCACGAAGTAAAGAAAGTTCCTGAGCATGTATAGGTGATCGTCACTCACAAAGATAATGAGATAAATAAATAAAAGAACAACCTATTTGTTGGTTGTCAAATTTCGAATATTTTGTTTGCATTCAGATTCAGAAATTTAATTTGGGATCAAACATAATATTCATCAATCTGAATAAAAATAATCTGTCTTTTTAATTATTAATTGAGGCAGTCTGCCTGGTCAGCTAGTGTTAATTTGAAATTTGATATTATAATAAACCATAATGATCTAAAAACTAGTGAAATTATCCTGAACAATATTTGTTGCGGCAAATGATGTTATCTGAAAGCAGCTGTTATACTTTTGAATGTTAACCAAGAAGACTGCAGAACGTAATAGATCGGGTGGTGGAACCAATTGTGGCAATTTTACCTCGACTTCAGCACACTCGTTTTAAAATTTCGGCGTACTTAACGCACAGCAATTCATTTTTATATACAGGGTGTCCCACGAGGAACTTTACATACTCTTACCATCTTACCGTAAGGTATACCATCAGCATCATGAAATGGTCACTTAAAAATGTCTCCTATCTTTCCTCGCCAATATACAGGATGTTTTTCTTATTCTGACCAAAATTTCAATCGACTATAGTTCTGGTACTGTATATCAGAATTGAACGAGTTTTTGTATCTTTTGGAATATAAATACAGCATATTTTTTTTCCAGTGGCTCACTCAGAAAAATTCATTTTACTACTGATTCCAAAATATCCACCCTATGGGCCATTCTCTGATTTTTTCTTACACTAATACCAACCAGATGAACACTGAAATAGAAGTCAATCATTAAAATTTTTGTCACTTCTCCTAACGTGATATAGTGATCAAACAAATCTGAAAAAGTATTGAATTTAGTAAAAATAGAAATGAGAATGTCTAAATTCTTTAATTCTGAATATGCCTACATGGTTTTCCATTCTGGATTCTGTAATAGAAATGGCATCGAAAACGAGTTCCTAACCGTAGAACTCCGAGTCATCCAACGTTTGGATCAGTATCAATACAATATGGTACATTTCCTGAGGGAAAATCGGAAAGTCATGTAGACAACCATATCGAAGAAAAGATTTTGAATACTGTGGAGGTGGATCCTCAAATGAGTACAAGGCGAGTGTTGCGACTGGGGATTCCTAGATCAAAATGTTCATAGAGTGCTGCGGAGAAATCAAGTGTATCCTTAACATATTCAAATTCGGGGCCGTCCCTTGGGTATATGCCGCCCAAGTCAGGTTACGATTTTGCCCATTATTTTTACTTTTTATTGTTATTTCTAGGAAGGGTTTAAAAAACTTGAAAAAAAAGAGTATCAACACTATGATCTCGTCAGTGTAGTCACTTTATTAAACTGAATTACCTGAATTGAAGGTAATGTCTATAATTCCAAAATTTATCAATTTCAACCGCGAAAATTTATATTCAAACGAAGATCCGTATATTGCTATATTCTCTAACTGATAGGAAAGTAGGTGATTCTGTTTTGTTCCTCGAACGTCTCACTACGCATGATGATGATAAAGCGCCGTCGTTTAAACTATTCAAAAATTCGCCTTTGAATGAGTTGAAAAGATGCCCGAATGAAATTCGATAATAGACATAGTGGAAGGATATACCGGATGGTTCAAAAGTCTGGAAACGATTAATTCATTTGACGCACAGGTGGAAACTCTAAATTCAGACTCGAAAGGCCCTTATGTGAGATATCATGCCAAAATTTGAAATTTCGAATGCAAACTCATCTTTTCATTGCAGATTGGGATTAAAAAGAAATTTTTCATAAGAAATTCAGAATACAAATATTCATATTCTGATACTGAGGCTCTTACTAATTTTTCTCGATCATCATCATCATCAATGGCTCTACAACTCAAGGTGAGTCTTGGCCGCATTTACTATTCTTCTTCATTCTTGTCGATTTTGTGCTGCTAGCTCCCATTGTGTTACTCCCACTCTCTGCATATCACTGGTCACTGTGTTTTTCCACGGTTTTCTTGAACGACAAACCGTTCTTCTACCCTCAGGCTTTTCCCAGAATGCTGTTTTGAGAAGTTTTCCATCTTGTGATCTCATGACATCTCCTGCCCTTCTTATGCGATTTTTCCCGATGAATCGATTAAACCCATCAGATTTTTGGTCCAGAAGGGCTTAAAAGAAATGAAAGGTCCAACATTGAAATGTCAAATGCAAATATTCTTATTATTTTTCAGATTTGGATTCAGCAGGAAATTTCACATCCTAATTGGTTGAAACGAAATTTTACATCCATTTTTGGGCCCTAGTTGCCGAGTTTTCCGTTAAAATTCGAAGTTGGTCCTCATATTTCTCAAAAATCCCATAGAGCCCAACAGCTGTCCCATTTGATTTTTCGAGAAAAATAACCGAGGACCTCAGTATGAGGAATGAATTTTTGAATCATGGCCGGAATGAACGCCGCGGATTCTTGAACAAAAAACGCTGTATATGGTTGAAAAAATTTTTCGTGTTAACCAATTTCATTAAATAATTTCATCACTTAAAGGAGGCGGGTTTGTATATGAAATTTCAAATTTGGGTCTCATTTCTCGTATAAGGACATCTGATGAGTTCATGCGATTCAATATTCATATTGAAATCTTACATTAGCTTGTTCGAATGTTCAAGTCAAGAATATACGGCCACCGCACCGGGAAAAAATCTTATTAGGTCAAATATCAAATCGAAAAACGAGAACAGTTAAAAAATTACATGTAGTCCGAATGTTTTGAATTTTTCTCACGAAAGCAGGAATTCGCAAAACTAAATTTGTTTTTCCAGGGCGACAAAATTCCCTGCCTGCCACCCCTGCTGACCTCCGCCCGCGTGCGGGGCACGGGCTGCACCCCCGGTAGGAACGGCCCTGTTCTAATTGTCCAGCGATTATATCCCGGAGATGAGATCCAACGTTAAAATTTTTTGTAGATGGCTGAGAAATAAGACCATTAATTCACACATTTTTCAAACCATGCGCAATTTACTAGAGATGCTATATATAATTCTCGTAATATGCAATAATGGGCTGGAGAGAACCTACATCTTATAAGGTAGCGCCACTCACATAAAAAAAATGTTTGTCAGCACATGGATGGCAGTGTTTCATAACCAACCAACGGTTTCCCTATTTTCTTCAATATTTTGATTTTCAGCAGAGTATTTCACCAAATCTATTCGACAATGTTCATATTCGAAGTATTTATTTCCCAGCATGACGGCGCACCACCATATTTCTCTATCCAGGTGATAAATCACTTGAATATCATGATGGGAGTCGCTAGATAAGATGCGGTGGTCATATTGAAAGGCCTCACGATGACCAGACCCCATCATTCAGAAACACCCTGCATATAAGAAAATAATTTCTAGAGATGCAGAATGGTCCATTATTATTCATATATGATTTTGATGAATAGCGTTTCATCGTTTCTTCTCACTGGTACTGACCTTCAGTCCTCTCAATTTTCAGGTCGAATCAATTCAAAATCCTGTAATCTGTCAAACTTTGTATGTCACACCAACTGCCAAAAAACAATAGAAAAGTCAATAATCTGAATTCCTGAATTTTACAAAACTTGACTGTAGAGAAAAAATATCGTCTAATACTCGTTGCAGAAGGTGAATCCAACATTCATACATTTCGAATTCGTGTTGAAATAGGAGCTCATTCTGCAATTTGTTTTAAAATATACTATCATTCTGTTAATATTTTTCCTGGAATGTTATTTGTTTCGAAAACACTTGCCGTTTCATTTTATACACATAACCCAATGTTGTTGAAGTTAAAAAATATTGAAGGAGAAAAAATTATCTCTTTTACTTTGACTCCTCCCACATAAGAACAAGTTTTGCAGTCGCCTCTGCATAAATATAAAATAAGAAACAGAAACAAACGAAGTACTGATGTCGCCTGAGCCTCATCATTTTTTGAAAATTTTTAATTTCCTCCCCTTGAGAAAAAATTTTGCGGATGGTCATGGTTGACCTTGTTATGCGTTTTCAATTTGAAATATTTCACCGTACTGATGAAGGCCTAAATCCCGAAACAGCCGTCTACGATTCATTTTCATCTGAGAGAGTTATATCTCATGTATTTGTATATTATTATACTGGAGACATTATTTCGCGGTTTACCTGTTCAATTACAGACCAATTTATAAAATATATCGAACAGCACTCACTTACGAATGTAATTTCTGTTTGAAAATTAGGTTGAAAAGAAACAGAAATTTCCTGTTCTGCTCCGACCTCTCCGAATAGAACAAATTCTGTAATGATTTTATGCTAATGAACTCTGAGAATCACATTGACATCTATCACTTTCAGATGATATTGGTCATACAGGATTACTTGTGTGTCAGATTAGAGTTTTCCTAAGCCGTTTAACCTGATAACTGGACAGCACAGCCCCCAAACAGGAATTAACAAACATCCATTTAATACGCTAGACGAATATAAATTTCATAAACGCGTTGGGGATAACGTGGCGGTAGGTAGACAAGTCGACGCAAGGGGTGATAAAAATTAACAGGATTCCGGGTACGAGCTATATAACCCGGCCAGTGGCACGCTAATGAAGATCCATCGGGATTTGAGGTGCTGAATTAGTTTTATTCCAGTCTATGGAGTTTGGGCCGGCCTGGGGCTTATCATAAATCTAGGATACCGCAAATGACTCGAGTTTTCCTCACGACCTGCTCTGTTTCGTCCCCAGGCGATTTATTCCCGAAAATAGCCCCAGACATAGTTGGGAAAGCCAGGACTATGCGGATACGCCCCTTATATTCTGAAGCGGGAGTTGCTTTCCCATCGTTTACAGATTCTGAGAGAGAGCACTTCCGAACTCTTAATTTCAGTTCAGAAATATGTCTATTATCCAAATTGAGATATGATTGTTTCAATAACTATCGGTTTTCTTGAAAAAAGTCTTCATCATAAGCAATTATATGTTATATTTTGTATATTTCAATGCAATCTGTGTTTCTGTGAAACCCCTCAGAAGTTACTTGAAGCTTCTGCGAGTGCTGTGGTCACTGGAGTCAATAATACCCACAGAGAAATTCAAATGTTGTGTAGTCAGAATCATCTGTCTCTGAATGCTGACAAAACAAAAGCCATAATTTTCAGATCATTAAACTCTCGACGCTATTACCCTCGATAACTTGATCTAGATGGATCAGTGATTAATTCAACTGACCTCACTAAGTTCCTGAGAGTGGATATTCACTTCAATCGTAATTCGAAGCTCCATGTGAATTAATTAAATCTCAAGGTGAACTCAACTTCATGTCGCGTTTATTGTTATGCAATATATGAATATACAGGGTGAGTCTTTGACTTGTACATATATTCAAACCATTGATTGTTGGGGTCGAATACTTTATTCGTATAGCATTTTTTCTGATTCAGCCTAAATGAAAAGATATAGCCATCTCAAACTTTCATAATGAGCCGTGCCACCCCTGGAAATATGACACTAAAAATTAGATTCTACCACCTGGACCTTCGAGAAAATGTAGCAGAAATTTAATTCTGCGAATCTTCTGAACAGAACTATATTCAGCCAAAGTAACTAATTCTTTCAATTCCGCTGATATAGATTCTTTTAAATCATTAATTACTCGCAGTGTGCGCATTTCTAGAGATTTCACGAAAAATACTTTGGTTTTCCAAAATTTCCAAATATTCATTGAATGGCATTCAACTCACTTCCAAGGGTCGGGATCATAGAATTTCTGCTATAATTATGTAACGGAATGGTACCTATATATTGGTCTTAACGAAAAAAATAAAACATGTGAGTTAAATTTTGTATTCGTAAAAAATTTGCCACATAAATGAGAACTTATATTCTGAAAATCATTTCATTCGATGAAATCGTTTACGGATATAGGTATTCGAATGTTACATTTTTTATGGATTTCCAACAGCCTGTATCTTTCTAACCGATCCGAATCGGAAGAAATGGTTGTGACGAAAAGTGTTTCTTCTGACCTCAGGAATGTCCTGTTAAAATATATGTACAAGTCAAAAACCCACCCTGTATATTCTTTGGATTCAGGTTGCTAAAATAATACAAGACATATTGAAAGGAAAAGGTACCTAGTTGAGATTGATGCAAGACATAAAGACCATACAGGTCTGCAGTATGATTAAATATCGAAAAAAAATTAAGAAACCACTATGTGAAGGCCAACGTTTTGCAAATTCATTTTTGCATCCTTAGGGTACTTCATACTTGTGCTCTTTTGGGTCAAGGAAATAAGAATTCAAAGAGCAGAATAACATATATAATGATTTAGAAAAAAAAAGAAACATTCCACGTAGAGAAATAATTCAGAATGCTTTTCATGAATCATATGCAGCTGATAAAACGAAAAATGCTGTTTCTCAGTTCTCAAGTTTTTAATGAACCCTGATTCAATGAATGCGGTGAGGCTAAGAACGTGATCAGAACAATTTCTATTTTACCTGAATTTCCGCTGGTAATATATATTTTTGAAATATTTTTTGTAATCCTCATAAAATGTTGTTTTCGCCATGAGAAACTACATGAGTTTTACAGAGGAATTAAAGTTTCACTTTGCATGTCACACTTGCCACAAGAGAATAGAACCGGTCGAATTAAGGCTTTATGTAAGTTTTTCGAAATGCGATCCCGGTTGTATTCCTTCTCTAATATATCCATTATCTCTTGCCGAGATTTCGAATTATTTTAAATTCCGTTCAAGTCCTTTTCATTTTTAAATCCCGGTGTGCTTGAGAAAGTGATTGAAAATATGCAAAACCGTGATCTCACATCTTTTGAAACCAAATACCTAATTTTGATATTAATGATGTGAACACTCTTGGAAAATAAAATCCGTTACTGTGTTGAGTGCACAACAAAAAAAAATACTTAATTTTAGTCTTTTCATACTTTGGTGGTTATGCCACAGGTCTGCCATTTCCTATCCATCTGTGAATTTTCAGAATGTGTCGAATGTTAATTATTTTTATCCTATACACGGCGAGTTCTGTAATTGAATACCCCAACTTTTCTTCAGTTCTTCAACTTTTTGTTCTAATTTCTGGTAAAGAAGAGAATTTCCTGTTTTAAGGTTTGGATAACTTTAGTAGTAGTGGTAGATTATGTTGATAGCGTATCTTATTCTTCTGGTAGTTGTTGGATTTAGAGCTAGCCTATACAAAATTTTCTGTTTCTCAACTCGTTAATTCACTGGACGCTCATTACGGTCAAGGGACCGACGACATTCGGTCGTACTAACCGGACAAATAAACGAATGGGGAATAATTTGGACTTAAACCATTCTAATAATGCTCTGTCTACCTGAACTTATTCTTTTAGATATCAGAACATTGTAATTAATGAGAGCTCTGAAATTATTTTCGTTTTTCTTAATTGTCGAGATTGTAGAGTGGAAAACGTCGAATTCCTTCGCAAGAATGACATTCGATTCACCAGCATTGGGGTGATGTAGTATAACGCTTTTCTCCTCGGAGGTGAAGCTTTTTCTCTTCGCGGATGTCATTTCAGCACAGCTATAGTCTTTCTGTTATGTCGCAAAGCAAATGTAAACAAACACTTACTAAGATTTGCGCCCGATAATAATTGGGACATTGGCGTCGGGTTGATGCGACAAGGTAGCGAGTTTGTGCGAAATTCTTGTAATAAAATCAAGACACGTCGTTTTAACCGAACGATTGATCATCAAAAAGGGTTGTTATAAGCGGATGGTCGCAAAAGTCGTAATAGACGGATGTAAAAGCATAGAAATCCTATGAAACCAAACATCAGTCAGCGTTTACGTCGCTAAAAGCGGTTGTGCGTTGTAAGCGGATTCTATATCTATATTCTACTGTAATCACAATTGGTGTAAATCTGAAGTAGAGTCCTTATTTGGAATGAAAAGTAGTCTACCTCTGATTTTGACGGAAATTCCTATTCGGAAGCATAGAAAATCTTTTCTTGAAATTAATTGAAACAAATATTCAATAATTGAATCAAGCCATATTTGTTGCGGAGTTAAATTCAGAATATTTTGAGGTTAGAGGAGAATTTACTCAAGTAGTACATTTTCCAAGAGTATTTACTACTTTCGAATCTTAATTCAGAATGAAATTCCGCAAAAACTCTTAGCTTGATAATGCTTTCTTTTATCACTTTTTCAGGCACACTCAGTGCGAATTGAGGTTTCAGAATGGAGAAAAACTTGAACAATATTCAGAATCGTTCAAAATCTTGGCGAAGACAATAAATATTATCACTAAAAGGATGAAAACAGGAACGCATTTCAAAAAACTCACATAAAACCTTGATTCGTCTGGTTCCTATTCTCTCGTGACAAGTGTGCCATGCCAAAGGCCATGTGAAAGGTCTGGATCATCAGGCTATGGCCAACGACACGTGAAACACACGTGTAATGACAATTTTAGCATAGCATATCTCAGGAGTTGTGGCCCTTATAAAAAGATAACTGACTCTATTTTTGTAGAGAATTTGTAGAGAAAATTTATGATAGAATCAACGTCAATTCAGAGACCCCATAGCTGACTCCCAAGCGTTGAATAGATTAATGGACTTTTTAGAAACAAGGATAAATTTGTGTATTCATGAGAACGGAGGACATTCTTTTTATGTTTTTCCGCCAATTAATAAATCTATCAAGACTTTATACCAGCATCGATTATAACTTCATAATTTTCAAGTCAAAATATTCCGAAAAGCGTACACAGTATTGAATTTATTAGGAGTACCTTCTTGGTGTGAAATTGAATGAATTTCAAGATCACTTCAAATTTAGCTTAATGAACTGTTAAAAATTGAGCCCCTCAGACGTCATCCCCAACTACGCCTATGGTCCGAACGCACCGAAACGTCAAGACGATTTCTAATCTCTATGAACAGTCAATTTAACCTAATTCTATGTTAATCAGTTGACAGATCGACTCATGCTCGTTATTAATTGTAACAATTAATTAATTCCTTTCTGTATCGAATCTCTCTGAAGATCAGACCTCTCTTGTGAAACTAGAATTTTCAAAAAGTCATCTCGCAAATTAATTGTACGTCTCGTTCATTTTTGGAAGCAATCAATTAGGTAAGTGAGCATTTCTCAAAGTCATCTCTCATTAATGCATATTTAATGTTATTTTCCTGCTCTTTATAAAGTTTGAAAATGTGTCCACGTTTTAGATCACAAAAATCTATAAAAATACTGGCAATCCTCTCTCACTTTACTCTCATGATTTTTCAGATTTCTCTAGACTTCTCACAGTGGAAATAATAATTGATTGCTCCAGAAATGAACATTATTTGTGGTAATGAGTTTTGATTCATTATATTCTCATGTGCAATTCATTATCTCAATGTAGTCATCTCATTTCTCAATCATGCACTTCTCATTACACTTGCTAATTATTGTTCTCGAGTTTCAGATGAATGAACGATCTCAAGCGTAAGGGTGAATCATGGAATCAGTCTTCTCTCTCAATAAAATCAAGTCAACTTCTCTGAAGTATTTGAACGATCAAGTAATTCACACATTGAACCTGATTGACAGTCTCAATCCCTGCTTCACCTTGAGCAGTCTCCTCAAATATTGCCCACATGATTAAACTGGCATGATCTCCTCATTATAACTAAGAAATTCTCGAGTTCATTCATCGGAAACACTTAGAAAGTGGCAACTCAAGCTTTCAGCTCCAGACGAATCAATAGGGTTGGTGATTTGCACTCATACAATGTTCTCTCATATTGTCATTCTCATAATTATCAATTGTAACTCTTATTTTTCTGATGAACACTAACCCTGCTTGCTAAAAGTAGTTTGTCACTGTAAATTTTGTCTCAATTGATTAATTAGCCTTCTCGTTACAGAACTACGTAATAGATCATAATTATTGATTTCTCAACCTTGATATTCTCATATTGTAATGCTCTCAATGAAGACCAGACTTAGACTATTAAGTTTTCAATACACGTACTCCTCTAAGGCCTAATCTAACTTTATTACAACTCAGTCTACTCTAACAATTCATTTTTGAACCTTTTGTTTTTCTGATGAGATGAAGAGGCTCTCGCAATAAATTTCATTTGCATCATCACTGTGAACTCTGTGTTTAATTTTGAATTAATGGAACTCTCTCAAAGTCTAAGTCTGACTTCATCTGACCTCTCATTTTGAACTTCTCTAGATTACCTCTGTTTTTAGTTGAATAATCACGCTGAGTTTATAGATGACTTCAATAATGTATTTTTTACTCTATTAACTTCATGCGGGTCAAAACAATACAATACCATCTCTAACTCAATTATCTGGATACAGTCCTAAACTTTATTTTCCAAAATCAGAACATCCCCGATTTTGTACATGAACCTTATATCGAAAAAGTTATGTTGAGAACAATTTGGTACGAACCGTGTAACTTAGCGCTCTCTATGACAGTCAGACTTCAAAAACACACTCATTGGATGTCGGATGTATCAGCTTCCAAAACACAATCGTGTAAAGTTACAGTACATTGTTGCTAGTAGTTCAGGCAAAATTAAAAAAAATGTGTATATTTTTTTTCCAATGTCATGTATCATGAATACGTACATCCTTTTGAAAAATTCCTTCCGAACAAACCCCTAATATTTTTTAGTGTTTCATCTATCCTAGAGAGATGGTTACCTGTATGTATTTGATAATGTTATCAAGAAGAATCGAAAAAGCATCGAATACATAGAATCGGTGGATACTTTTCACAATTTATTGATAATGGTATCCCCTCTCACCACTCTCAAAACTCTTCACCAATTTGTGTTGAAGTTTTGTTATTCCAAATGTCTCTCTTTACCGGACTATATACGTTTTTCAAGGGTTAAAAGTCAAGCTTCACGTCAGTGTAGCCAATGTAATCAAAAATACCCTTCATAATGAGTCCTCGATATGAAGATGAAGATTTTTTGCCCTTTTCTTGAATGTGTCGATATCTTAACATGTTGCAGGCAGATTTTGGAGCTTCCCTGATCCGCATGTTTCTTTCTTCCTGAACTATTTCAGTCGGACTGCGGGTTACATAACTCTTCCTTCTCACCGGTCGGGAGCACAACCGGGCATTATTTACAACGAAATGCTTGCATTCCGCCAGTGGCAGCTTAATTTTGGCGTAGCTCTCCACTTAGCGGTTTGCGAGATGTGTATCGCGGTCCGTAACTACGAGGAACGATCGCGATAGCCACTCTTGATTACATATTATAAATTTTCCGAATGACGTATAATTATTTTCCCCGGCGTAGTGCCCCAGACAGATAGAATAAATCAAACGTGGGAGGGCAGTCTGACAAACGTTAATAATTCGGTGAAACAAGACGGCCACGGTGGAAAATAACGAACTGGCCTTCATCAGAATGACTGCCGGGGTGTTCATACATTCCTAATATCTCTGCAGAACAGAGGCGTGCGAAAATGTGGGGCAGTCAACCAGTGGAAGATTCACCGTGAAAGATTTTAACTTTATACAGAATAGTTATATTTCGGAGGTTTTGTACTATATATCCCTAATTAAAAGAGATCAAAAGAGTAATATACCTGTCATGTTCTCCTTCTTCGAGAAACATGAATGGCTGTCTACTGTCGTTACGGTGTCTTGTTTCTATGCTCAGTGGTGGCCTTAGGGGGTGGCGAACGGGTCGATCGCGAGGGCCTTGCTCTTGATGGGGCCAATACAGTCATTCAAAACAATTTTGAAGAAATCGTTTTTGAATATTCCGCTTTGTCGGAACTCCCAAATGGCAAGTATGACATAATTGGGGCACCAGATGTTTGACCCACCAGATCAGTATGATGGAAAATTTTTATTCTTTTCGATTCTTCATTCACATTCATTTTTTATTGAATTGAAATATTTATTCACCTCATTGATTTCCGTAACCTTTTTTTTCCTGTGTGGCTTTTGTTAATTCGAATTTGGATAGCAACTATCGAATTGATTTGCCTTATACATAATACCAAAGATTATAGAGTATAAAGATGGAAACGAAGCGACTACAGTAATGTCAGCGACATCTGTTTTTCGAAAGTAATCAAGCTATGGTTAAAATATTTAATTAGGGTCATTTGGCATAGATTATATAGAGATTATTAGTAGGCTGTTGTCAATTTCGAAAGAAATACTTGAACAAATATTTTAGCTGAAAGATTATTATCTTTTCTCGCGTATTTTCCACAGAACTCGAAATCTACAAGAGTAGCACCTAGCTCACTACATAATCTTGATTTGTGTGTTTTTTTGTTATAAATTTTGTGTTAAAAACTGGCCGAACTTCGAAATGCATGGTGACTAATTGCAGAAATGATAAAAAGAATAATCTTGAATAAACATTCTTTTCGTTACCAAAGAGAATGGAAATGTAAGTTTTGAAACTCGTATCATGTAACTGTCTTGTTCATTGCTTTTTATTTTCAGTGTTGTCAAAAATATATTGTTCTGGATAATTTGTTTGCGAACCGAATTTTCTTCGGTCTCATTCATAAGATCAAAAAGTTTCACTCATAGAGGCAATGGTGGTCAGAAGAACGACTTATAGAGGTGGTGGTTCTCTTACGACCCTTCCAGCAGTTCGACTCATCTACTAGACCCTCTAGACTCATTGAGGTGAAAATACACTGGGTGAAAGATGTATGAATCGGGTCCAGAACAACTGTTTGACTCATCGATGTTCGATTTATCGAGAGTTTACGTTATGAATAAACCCTTGAAATTGTTATAATAATTCTCTAATATGTGAAGAAATTCTTGAAATGTTCTCAATTTCATAATTATTGTATTGTAGTGGATTTTACACAATCATTTCAAATGAAAATATAAAGAATCCAGAATCTTATTTCATTTGATTCAAAACAATATGTATATAGAAAATATCATCCTCATCAAAAAACGGAGCTGTGCTTTTGTTTTGTCGATCAGGATGTTTCTTTAAAAGCTCGACAAGGAATACTCAATTCAATGGAAATTTATGATAAGTATAATTCTAATTAATTAAAATAGTTTTCTGTACTGCATTATGTTTTCAGCGCCATCTAGGTGTCACAAGTAAGAAACTAGCCAAAAATCGTAGTCGGATTTTAGTACCATAGATGTAAGGGCGTTTCCTATCTTTCTAACTTTATAATCTCTGCATAATACTCCAGTATCGGATACTCAAAAGTATCCAAGTTGCACAACACTACCCCAAACTGTACCCCCAGGGCTCGATTCAACTAGGACTTGACGCCCTCAATAAAACTGACCATAAGTGGCACCTCTATCACCCGGGCAATCCCAGAAAAAGTAATATATGGTGGATTTCGCAGGAATCTCGATACAAATTTCATGAGAAACCAATGTTGGTTCTGCCATAAAAGCACAAGAGCACATCCCTTCCGCTAAAATAAAGTAAGATGAAACCAAATTTTCTGTGCAGAGATCACTATTGGCAATTTATTCGTTAACGACTTGCTACGTGAATTATTGGATGAAGTAGGATTTATAAGTATTTTTTCAAGTAGTGTTGTGTTTTTAGGTTGCATAATGCCTGCAACAAATAATCATTTGGGCTGACCTACAACTGACAGGATACCCTAGATTGCTCGATTTTCACTGTTTCTTGTACGTCTAGACTGGATAGGTAAAAATGTTGATAGAATTCCTGCGCTCGATTTTTGTGAAAACATCATTAGTTAAAACCGTTTATGGTTTTTTTTTTTCTGAGATAATGTTTCATGACTTTTGCATCAACGCAAATATCTCAAAACTATTGAAACTAAAGGCTCACATCCGATGAAAATAAGACAATATATCCAATATTTTCTATCTCTCACCCTCAGTAGGGCGCAGAAGAGATACATCGCAAACCGAAGGCTTTTTTTTATCTCTTATGAATAAAAAAAGTGAAGAAAATTTAATTGAGTGTTTGTGAACGATAATGGTGATAATGGGGTCGAAAAATTTTTCGACTGTTTTCATTATCTATGTGGTTGGTTGTTACCGATGTTTCGGCAACCATTCGCCTGCCGTCTTCAGGGTGTTGTTGGTCCTGAGACTTGTTCTGTCTGGACTTGTGCGCACCATACTTTTATAATTTCACAATTACAGTGCGGGGATTTGAACGCGAGTTAACAGAAAGCCAGAGAACCAAAAGAAGCGGCAGCAGAGCAACAACCAACAGACAATGAGCTGACCGAAACGGCTCACACCATATGTGACGGGGTTATCCGAGAAAATAAAAAGAATTGGTAACGGATACAACTCGAGAACAACATTAAAGACCGAGTTAACTCTCAGAGGAAAACTCACGAAGGTAAAAGCAGACAACGAGAATCAAAGAACCAAACATTGCATTCATGACATACCATTTGGATGCAGCAGATCCTACATTGGAGAAACTAAACGCCCTCTGAAAGTCAGAATCAAAGAGCACCAAAGACTGGCTCCACTGAAAGAAACAGATACATCCAGGCTAGTACAACACGCTTGGACCGAAAACCACAACGTCCAATGGGATAAAGCTGTAATGATATCAGAGGAAGAAGAATGGAGAAGAAGGAAATTGAAAGAAGCAGCATTAATGGCAAAAACTTCTAATCAGCACACCCTCTCTTGAAATAAAGAATGTTTGGGTGCCCATAATGAGATCTGAATTAAGGAGGACGAACTCGGCCCAAGGAATCAATGAATCCTAATATGAATCAAACCTGACCTAACATAACCTACTGCGCATACCAACTGCTCAGGTAGATAAAGTCAAGGTGACCACAATAAGTATAATTAATATATAACTTAAATTGTGTAATAATTCCCTCCGTCGGTAGACTAGTGGTTAGAGTGAGTGCAATTTCGAAAATTGCACCTCGGATAACTCGCGTTTGAATTGAATCCCCACACGCCCACAGTGTTATTGCGAAATAGAAAAAGTATGGAGTGCGCAAGTCCAGACAGAACAAGTTTGGCAAAAACCGATCCTTCTCAGGACCAACCACATAAATAATGAAAACAGCCCAAATAATGTTACAATGAATTGAGTGTCTTAGTCCAAAATACAATGTAAATGTAAAAAGTGTGGTTTGTGTGTTTCAACACATCTTCGAATTTTTTATAAATAAAGATATCGTGAAACGGTTTCTACTACTGTGAATTTCATGAAAACCGAGCCCAGGACTTCTCTCAACGTTATTGCCTATTCAATATAAAAGTACCAAAACCAGCCAAAATCAAGCAATTTGTGATACCTTGTAATATTTTCCTTCTTCAAACAATTCCATTGACGAGAGCTGAAGCACAAAGAAGAGAATGAAAACTATTTCAAGCAATTCAATCGATGAAAATGACTGACGATGATGCAATGCTTTCTTTATAGGAAAGAAATTTAATGGGTATTAACAAAATTCTAATAATGTTGATGTAGGTAGATCAGTTTCCTTCCATTAGAAGATATAAGACGATATTCTCTTTATTTCAGTCAAGTTTTGTGAGATACTTTCAAAATTCAATTTATAATTCATATTAAACATTCGTATTGATTACGGAAATTAAATTTATTTGTTTCGGAAATTGATCGTTGATCAGTACTGGCAACCACGAAACGAAAAATATAACTAAACATAATACTGTGGTGAATTCGTTAGAGCACGGCTTCTAGTACTGTATTGATCTCAATACGGTACTGGAATAGAGAATGAAATCAATAGATTTCTTTGATATTCTTACCTCCTGCTTTTAGCCGCTACTGTGTCTGACGAAGGAATCTGACAGATGCCGAAATGTTTATATACGAAGCTTGATAGTCTTGTTTCCTTTCTCATTGTCCGTAACAATTTTTTGAAACTATTTATCTCCTGACGAATAAGTGGCCAAGGTTCAGAGAGGGTCCATTGTTCTATAATTCAAACATTTGTTTCTATCCATGTCTCGTTTCAGATACTGACAGAAAAAAATTTTAATGATACTTCAAGAACAATGCAAATACCCCCATAAAATATTTGCAATAAATATCTAAAAGAGAACTTAGATCAGTTGATCCTAGTTTTTACTAGGATCCTACTTTTGTAGGAAAAATTTCTCGGTCTTTAACATTGTAGGATTTGTCAATAGGCAATGAAGCTTTTCAAAAATCAAAGGTCGTAAATTGAGAACTGAATGTCGTACATATTGTTACAAAATCAGATAATTCTTATTGAAAACCACAATAGTTATGTTCATGTAGTTTTTTTGCAAATGCCAGACAGGCTATTTGGTTTTTGTTTCATAATTTTTTTTTTCATTCAAATCATAACATAGTACATTGTCATTCTCAAAAATTATCGTTCCGTAAACATTTCAACAAAGAATTGTGTGAATGACATAATTCATTTAAGTTTCTCTTCTTGTTGAAGCATCCAGGGTAGGAACAGAATGAGTAGGGCTGTTACACCACTGAATGAGCAGACTGTATTTCTGACTCAGCAATAAAGGGGAGGTTTTTTTGAGGTTTTATCGCGTCTTATCTAGCCAAGAAGATTTCAGGGCTCGGCAATCGTATGCTAATCTTATTTGCTGTTGCTGATTTATTTATACCTTGCGTCTGTTCAGTTCGGCCCATTCCTCAGACATCTCGTTCTCGCCCCTCGACCAGAAAATGATTGGGGAATTATGTTAACACAATAATGTACGAAATGGGGTGATGTAGAATGGAGAGGAATGGAATCGTTCCACTCCACCGACTAGTTCCGGTCGACACATCGTCACCTAGTTATCGGCTTGCAAACATGTCTATCAGCTTTCTGAAATTTGAAACAAGAATCAGATAAAGCATTTTGATTTCCTGAATGAGGTACCCATTTGAATTGTGCCCATAATCTAAGTCAATTAATTGGCTCCTGACGCATTACTCTCTTCTACCTCCAGAATAAAAATTTTCAATTCACTTAATAATTTAAATACTTTCTCAAGTAAAATCATAAAAAATCCTGTTTTTCGAAAAAACACATTGGCAAGTTATATTATTTCAATTTGAGGCCTGAGTACTATTGTCAAGAAAAATTCTTGTCAGAGACGAGGATTTCCGCACATGCACAAATGTACAAATTCCACATGACTATTTCATGGGTAACAGAATATTCTGCACGCATTATGTATAGGTAATATTCGGAATTGAAAAAACAGGTATTTTATTGATTCACAAAATAATATCAACTTGATTATATCTGTTACATTATCCCAGATATGCCTGAATTTTTTTTTTTTTTTTGAAATCGGATATTTTTTAAAAGGAAACATGTTTTGAATGCATCAGTCTGATGAATTGGTGCTGCAACTTTCTTCAAAAATAGCAAAATATAGATTAGATAGGGTGTCCTTTTAAAAGGACAATAGGAAAATGCGATATAAATATGAACACATATTGCAAAATTTTTATTGAAACCAAAATAAAATATATATCGAAAAAATAACATAAAACACTCTATAATGAATGTGTTTATGATCGTTGCTTGTGATATCTTATAAAACATTCAATATGGAGTGCCACATCACATTTGACACATTTTGTTTTGACTTTTTTATGACACACACCACCGTGTCTGCTTCTTTTGGGAACTCACGAGGTAATCAATCCTATCAAATCGTGAATCGACGTTCTCAAGACTGGATGGCCTGCCACGTTTTCAGAGTTAGATTCCAGAAGTGCCAATATAATCCTTCTGCGAAAGGGCAGTTGTTGCAATTCACCATTCGGCAACCCATGTAGTTGCCATGCATTTTGTGCCATGATGTCCAAACAATAGCAAATAATGATGAAATACCACGTTTTGCCGCGGATGTTGGTTCTATTTGAACTAATGTATCGACTCAAATTCCGCTTCTGCCACAAGTTGACCACCTGGAAGGTTGTCAATTGAAACTTCAATATCTTCGCCAGAATCTTCATCGGTGAGGTCATTATTGGAGTTCAGAGGGAAAAGTATGGTAATTTGAGATTCCTGCAAAATCTTCCAGAGAAGACAAAACCGCATGAAGTGTTACGCCCCTGGAAATCCGAGAAGTCGAAATTCAATTCTCATATTCCTATCGTCCTTTTAAAAGGACAGCCATGTTCAAACATGAATTTTGAAATCCTTATAGGTAATAATGTTTTCAAGTTGATTCAATCGTAACTCTCAGGGATTTGTTAATGCAGTTTAACCTCTATCTGATAAATATTAATGTCAAATATGAAATAAAAATCACCTTGCTAGTTTGCATACTGCATACTGCATATCATTAGTAGACATTCCTGAAACAATCTCTCACAAATAAACAAAACAATTTAATTGGCTTCAACAGCTTCATAACTTTAAAGAATACTCTAGGCAGAGTTCCTACAGTGAAGACATCTATGGAGGAGTGTTCAAAATTCCACAGCCACACGATTTACAGGGAACTATCGACTATCCTTTTTAAAGGACAATAGGCATATCTGAGTATTCCGTTTTGCAGTATTCCGTTTTGCACAAAAACGATAGTGGTACCCCTGCAGGCACCTACGAGAGAAAGAGCTAAATATTTCAAACGAAATCAATGCCCTGAGTAAAATGATGCAGGGCCCCATCAGGAATACCGAACACTGCATAAATTTGTTGACTAAGGTTATTAACAAGTTTATAGAATATCGCACTGCTGAACATTTCGAAATTGTGTTAGTAAAAGCTTCCAAAGTAGCTCACGACCTTGAAACAGATTTTTCACCTATGAATACAATCCGACCAAGAAGAAAACCAACACAATTTCAATATGAACACAGCGATGAAGAAGTTTTAGTAGATCCAAAAACCGATAACCGAGTAGATCAAACAATGACTTCAGTAAAGAACAGGTTCAAATAGTTGAAACCATTCAACGACGTCTTTGGTTTTGACAAAACTCGTAAGTATTTTCAGGGTGGCATAACAGCAATTGCACACGGGGTCGAACAGCAAGCAGCGGGCCTGCATTCTTCGTGGTGGGGGCAGCCATTTCCTATCGGTCATGTGTTGCTTCACCCTGAGCCGTTTTATAAAAAAAATTCTATTTTACTCTTTTCAAAAATGTTTGAAAAAAAATTGTATTTCACCTATTTTTGTCCTAGTCTCAGGCTCGAATTTGTTGCCACCAGCACTCATGGTTCTTGCTTTGGTATTGCTTTCATGATATAACTGTTATCCTATCCCAGAAGCGATCAAATCAAATATCATCTATCTAGAATCGGAAAAAATTGGAAACTAGTAGTCAACTCTCCTTTGAGATATAAAAAAGCTATTTTGAAAAATTTTTTTTTTCGTGGAAGATGAGTTGAAATCAATTCAGTGAAAATTTGAGAATGAGAGAAGGTTTACCACTTTCCTGTCCAAAGTTATGAGCTTTGCGAATACGGAATTTCATTGTGAACCACCTTGTTTAAGCAACTAAACACATAGTTCTTCACAATTTGAGGGAACGTGAATGAACTCTGTGGGTTCGTCTCAATCTATGTCACTTCAGCCCACTGTAACGGTTCGAAAAAATTAGCTTTTTCTACAAGCGCTAGCTTTGAACTCTTTTCTCGCATACTTTTCAACTCGTGAAGAGTCACAATTCCAAACAGTGGCCTTCATGTGTGCTAGGAATTTATTTGAGTACAGTCGGTTGGGGTTACTTTGCCCCAACAAGAAGTTTTGAGATAACGCGTCGTTGCTCTCTTCTTTTAACCTCATCATGATAAATATTGATATCAGCCACCATTTTCTCATATGAAAATTACTTCGTTGACTTTTCATGTCATTCACTGAAAAAAATAAAGTTGAGCCAAAGTTACCCCCAAGCTCGTGTTTCTTCTACTCCCCTCCTAAAAATCAACTGAAAGAAGTGATTTCTCAGTTATGAGCAGCTGAATAACCTAAAAACACTTTGAACTTCATACTACCTTCATACAAACCGAAAATCATTTGATGCCTTGAGATCTTTTTTGAGATATATTCGGAAATTTCATTCGTTCAGTGGATTATCAATAGCCGGTATCTTACCAACCGAGTCAAATCGGCGAAAATTGAAAATCTTCCGCTGGGAAACACTCTAAGTACTAAGCACTAGAAGAAAAAGCTTTCTGTACTAAGTACTAAGTACTTTTCTAGGGAGTCATCTACTCGTATGTGAGGTTATTTCAATCGGATTGAAAATTGTTCTTCTTTAGCTAAGATGTTATATGTGAAATTGTTGGCAGGTCAGAAAAGATATGTGAAGTGTTTCCATAGCTTTTAATTTTTTATAGGAAACCCTTTGATATTCCTTATTTCCTTGAAATTTTTTCAGGAGGCGAGTTTCATCTTCGTGACAAAAATCAAATTCATGATAGAGGTCTGAAATTAAAACATTTTCTCTATTTCAGTATCGTAATGAGTTCATTACAGTACGAAAAGTAGTGATGTAGTGAAACTCATTACAGCATTGGTTTCAGTTATATTTTTCGTATTGTGGTTTTCAGAATTAACCTCCGATCTGATCAATTTTTGGAATCAAATCAATTTTAATTTCGTGATCTGTCTAATTTCATATCACCAACTGCCAAGATGCAATATACAATTCACTTATCTGAATTTTCATTTCATTTTCGAGAGTATTTCACACAACTTGACTGAAACAGAGAAAATATCGTCTAATACTCATTGCAGAAGGCAATTCCAACACTCATGCTTTCGAAAACTCGTTCCTTTGTCACTGGTTTTCGAATTTCGCATTCGTGTTGGACTACTAGCTCATTCTGCAACTTGTTTCAGAATATACTATTGAATTATCATTTATTTTCGTCTTCCCACTACAAAAGTCATTTCATCAGATGAAATTTTTACTGAAAACACAATTGATAATCAAAGACAGATCTTCACAAAGTTCTAAAGCACGTTCAATCAACTTACGAGATTTTTAAAACTGCACAATAACGTCACACACAAACGTGAGATATTTATGACTCGACTGAACATCGAAACTAAATCCTAGGTTTCAAGGCGTCAGCCTCGATCGCATAGAGATTCCATACGAGATTACTGCTCGCAGAAGTGCTCGGGAGCACAAAAAAACTTGGGGTGTGTGATGTTCTCAAGTTCAAAAATTATTGGGTTGTAGGAATAATAACGCACTATTTCTTAACTGATATAATCGCTAATAATTCCACCTTACAACTGACTGTTTATATGTCCAGTACAAATTGTATTGGCCAACATATGGTAGAGGGGATGCAATTCAGACCATCGAATACATTACAGATATCTCCCTCTTAAAATAAACAATATTTTCTAAATATATTCCTTATGAAACTAACCTACTGACTAAATTACATAATATGTGCAATTTAACAATCTATACCATAACGTTCAACAGGCTTCACAATCCTTTTGGGTCTTAATCTAAATACAGATTCCTTATCATTATCATTATCATTAAATTCAATTTTTCTACTTTCTGTCTCAATATCATTCTCAAAGTTTTCGCTTTCATCATTCTCATTATTCATTCTGTTTCGCGTACTCATCTCCTCATTCACTGAAATTCCAGAGGTGAAAATATCCGGTTGAATAGTTTTTCTTATTTGATTCGCATGACGTTTCCAGGATACCCTCAGCTCCGGAATTTCAATAAAATACGTACATTTACCAATTTGTTTATTTACTATTCCCTTAATCCAAGTGACCTTGGATCGATCTCTATAATCTTTTACCAAAACTACTTCCCCCAACAAATAATTCGATTTTCTTCTCCCCTTATAAGCCTGTTTCTGCTTAATCTGCATTGTTTTCACTTTAGTTTTGATATCGTTCTTATTCAATAACTGTCTTTGCGAATAAGGGTTCATTAAATCAAATTTCGTTCTCAGTGCACGTCCAAACATCAAATTGGCTGGACTAACTCCTGTTGTGCAATGAACAGTGTTTCTGTAATCCAGTAAAAATCTACAGATAATCTGTTTGGTATTTGACTCATGGTCTGCAGTGAGTGCCCTAACCAAAGCGCCCTTAACCAATTTCACACAATTTTCAGCAGCACCATTTGAAGAGGGATTGTATGGTGGAGATGTAACGTGTACGACTCTGTTTTTGTGAAGAAATTCCGAAAATTCTTGTGAAGAGAACGAACTAGCATTATCTGAAACCAGAAATTTTGGTAGTCCAAAGGTGGCAAATATTGACCGCAAACATTCAATTGTATTCAAAGAGCTAGTTGAGGAAGTCTCGCAAACTTCCAACCATTTTGTATAAGAATCCACAACTATCAGATAAAACTTCTTTTTGAAAGGTCCTAAATAATCGATATGTAGGCGTTCCCATGGCTCTGATGGGAACGTCCAACTATGTAATTCAATCTTACCATTATCTGAAAAGTACTTACTACAGGAATCGCATTTTTTTTGTTAGTAACTCAATCTCTCTATCTATTCCCGGCCACCAGAAATATCCCCGAGCCATTGACTTCATTTTCACTACCCCTAAATGTGTCGTATGTAATTCTTTCAGGATTGATTCACGTAAAGCTTTCGGAATTACAATCCTATGATTCCAAAAAATACATTTATTTTGAATCACAAATTCATACCTTTTTGCAAAATAACCTTTCAATTTCTCGTCAGGACATTTGTCAGGCCAACCTTCATTAATGTAATATCTTATTTCTTTCAGAGTCTGATCTCTTTCTGATTCCAACTTGATATTCGAGTAATCGATGTTAAATTGAGAGGTATTTGAAAAGAAATAACAGTAATCTAACTCTTTTTCTTCAATTTCCGAACTTTTATCAGTAATCGGAAGCCTCGACAACCAGTCCGCGTGATTATCTTTGGAACTTACATATTCGATATCATAATCGTAATTTGCTAATATGACAGCCCATCGTCTTAATCTGTTGGCAACATATTCTGGAATGCCCTTTTTAGGGCTGAAAATTGAGAGCAAAGGACGATGGTCTGTTCTAAGAGTGACATGTTTGCAAAACAAATATTGATGAAACTTAGTGAGGCCAAAAATTAGGGCATACGCTTCTTTCTCTAATTGGGAATACGATTTCTGAGCTTTATTCAAAGTTTTAGACGCAAAAGCAATAGGCTTCTCTACACCTGAAGGAAAAACATGGCTAATAAATGCGCCTACACCATAATTACTCGAATCAACCGTCAACCTCAATGGCAAATTAGCGTTGTAATGCACTAAAATATCGGATGATACTAACAATTTTTTTATTTTTTCAAATGCAACTTCGCAGCTTTGATTCCATTTGAAGGGTACATTTTTCTTAAGTAAATTATATAAGGGAAATAATATCGTAGATAAATTTCTTATGAACTTTCCGTAATAATTCACCGAGCCTAAGAAACTTTTCAACTGTGTTACGTTATCTGGTCTTGGGGCATTTTCGATCGCACGAATTTTGTCTTTACATGGATGTAATCCGTCTTTATCAATTACATAACCGAGGTATTCAACTTGATTCTGAAAGAACTTACATTTGTCTAAACTTAATTTGAATCCAGACTTTTCTAATATATGAAAAACTTGCCTCAATTTACATAAATGATCGTGGAAATTTTTACCAGTAATCAGTATGTCATCTATAAATACCGCAACGCCTTCAATACCTTGAAATAACGATTCCATGATTTTTTGGAATTTGGATGGGGCTGATGCTACTCCATAAGGTAAACGATTGAATTTAAACAAACCCTTGTGTGTGGAAATGGTTAAAAGCTCCCTGGAAGACTCCTCAACAACTATCTGCTGATATGCTTGAGAAAGGTCCAATTTTGAAAATTGCTCCCCGCACTGCAACATACCAAACAGATCCTCTATCCTGGGAATTGGATATTTATCCACCTCGATGTAAGGATTTATAGTTATCTTGAAGTCAGCACATAGTCTAACCTCTCCGTTCTTTTTCATCACTGGCACCACAGGAGTTGCCCATTCGCTGTAATCGACTGGTGTCAAGATACCTAAATCAACAAGTCTATTAATTTCATTCTCTACTAAATCTCGAATTGCATAAGGTAGTGGCCTAGCCTTAATGAATCTTGGAATTTCATTTTGATCTTTCAACCTAATAGTGGCTAATCCTTTATTGAATTTTCCTAAACTATTTGAAAATAACGAGCTGAATTCATTCAACAATTTAGAAACATTTTCGTCACTATTTTTTCCAACGAAGTTTATATTTTCAAATTCCACATTAAATTGATTAAGAAAATCTCGCCCTAAAATTGGAACTCCTCCATTTCGAATTACGTATAAATTTATGGTTTTATGAATATTTCTAAATTTCATTTTAGCCTGGAAATAGCCTAATGGTTTAACTCTTTCACCATTGTAAAAATATAAAATTTTGTCAGTTGACAACAATTTATTTCGAGAAAACTTATTGAAATATTCTCTATCTGAAAGTGCGGTGATGCTGGAACCTGTATCAATCTGAAAATTAATCATTATGTCTTCTATTTCGACCTTTAAATAGTATGGTGCAATGTTAACATCATTGAGAGAAAAAAGTGGTAATTCATCTTCCTCATCAGTATTTTGCATTGTTATGAAATTATTATTTTGTGTTCCCTTCTTATCATTCCTCTTCTTTTTATAACATACATTAGCTAAATGACCCTTTTTATTACAAAAATGACAGATAGAATTAGAATGATAACACTTATCTTTGGAATGTCCAAGTCGTCCACATACTGCGCATTCCTTAGGCGCCATCTTTCTTAATTCTGGTCGTTGAGTGGTCCTTGATTGCTTCCCCTGGTCCCCTTCTTCCTGGCGATTGCGTAAATACAATACTTCTTGTTTTATCGTTTTTTCCTCTTGAATTTGTCCATCCTGGCCATTTTTACTTCCAAACGAAGAAAGCGCCGCCATTTTGTGGTTTGCTAATTTCACTGCGTCCGCCAAGGAAATTGTGATTTTCTCTTCTAAAAGTCGGTCTAAGACAGGTCCCTTACCGAAGCCACATATAAATTTATCCCTGAGAGCCGTTTCGAGGTGGTTATCAAATTCACACTGTATTGCCAATCTGCGAACACGTGCTACCCATTCATTTGGAGATTCTTCCGGTCTTCTTTCAGATTCATAAAATTTAATTCTTTCCGCGAAAGGAGTACGAACTGGAGTGAAATGTTTATCGAATATTTCTACCAGCTGTTCGTAACTTTTTTCTTCCGGCTTCACTGGACTGCACTGATCGAACATAAGACGATATGGGTCTTCGTCCAACATATTGAGGAAAATCGCTCGTCTCTTTACTCCGGTAATGTTATTAGCCTCGAAATAATTATCGAGTCTGGCCTTATGGATTGTCCAATCTGATACGTTAAAATTGAACTCTTTGATTTTCCCGATGAGACCATACCGTTCGGTCGAATTATCCTCGTCGGGCATTTTGATACGATTTTTACTCACTATTTTCAATAACAATTTCCACAAAATCAATTTAGTTCGTTTTTTTTGCCTCGTCGCCACTGTGATGTTCTCAAGTTCAAAAATTATTGGGTTGTAGGAATAATAACGCACTATTTCTTAACTGATATAATCGCTAATAATTCCACCTTACAACTGACTGTTTATATGTCCAGTACAAATTGTATTGGCCAACATATGGTAGAGGGGATGCAATTCAGACCATCGAATACATTCTAAATCTTCTACGAGCACAGTGCTGTGTGCTGTGTTACAGCTCTGGAAACACTCAACCATAATTCAATATTCCGAACCAGGAATGTAAATGGAGAATATGGTATTCCCAAGAAGATTCTCAATATATGATATTCGATACTGTCGAAATGAATGAAGGATCTCATTTCGAATTTCACTGTCAAATAGAACGAGAATACTGAATGTGGACAGGTTTTCGACCCTATTCCAATGTGAAACGCGGATGCACCAGCAGAGAGTCAAATTTTTTTGTAGTGAAGGCTAAAACCCACCACTATCAAAACATTCAAAGCCCTCTATTCAAATTTAGCCAACCAGCTAGCGCCCTCTTCAGAGCCATCCAACCTTCCCATCATTTTTCGCCCGTTTAACTCGATATCGATTCGAGCATTGAAAGGGTTGAAGTGCTTTCTGTTGTCGGGAAATCTCTACTATTCCCGATTCTGAATATGAATTTCGGAATGAAGAGAAATCTGAAGCATCTTTCGCGGGGCAGTGAGGGTCCTTTCTGATGGCATATACGTTTTACTTCTTTTCTGGTGGGTTGTATAGAGAACTGGTGTATGGTACATTTCGTATTGAAAAAAATATTTCTGGTGGATTTGAATACTTCCGAGGAGGTGAATTTCCAGTCTGTTATGCGATATTTCTTTGGCTTACCCAATCTTGGAATATTTATTCATGATACAAGTTCAACGAGTTGAATCAACTAGTATTAGAATGAGTCTTCTGTACGAGTATCATGCTTTATTTTCTTTAATTCAATTCGCTGAATTTTCATCAAAATCAATGAAATATTGCCACTAATATCGTGTATATATATATATATATATATATATATATATATATAGATTGCTACAACTGTTATCTATTTCATAAATTTGACAGATGTTGAATAAAACCGTGGCAAGAGGGCAACATGTCATGAATATATTTAACCGAAAACAGTGCTGAAATTTGATATCCTACGAGATGTGGCAGAACGAACGGATTTAACAATACTTAATTAGAACAAGGATTTTTTCTCAACACCAACCTATGGGATCCGTTCATCAGATCATTCCTACTTTCAGCTGCCTATGTTGACAAGCGTTAGTGAAAGATCTCAAAAACTTGATAAATATTATAGGCTGTAAAAGAATAGTATATTCTAAAACAAGTTGCAGAATGAGCTTCTTTTTCAACACGAATGCGAAATTCGAGAACGAGCGACGAAGGAGAGAGTTTTCGGAAGCATCAGTGTTGGAATTGCCTTCTGCAACGAGTATTAGACGATATTTTCTCTGTTTCAGTCAAGTTTCGTGAAATACTCTCGAAATTCAAATAAAAATTCAGATTAGTGACTTTTGCATTGTATCTTGGCAGTTGGTGTGACTTACGAAATTTGACAGATTACGGAATTTTAATTGATTTGTTTTGAAAATTAAGAGGATCTGAGGTCAGTACTGACAACCACAAAACGGAAAATTTTACTGAAAACAATACTGTAATGAGTTTCATTACAGCACTACTTTTAGAACTCTAATGAACTCATTACGATACTGAAATAGAGAAATAGATATGCCTGCACCGCTTGTAGATATAACTGAAGAACGGTAAATTCCAGGTAGATACAACTGAAGAAAAGAGAAAAAGGGCACGTGTTTGAATGAAGAATATCAGACGTTATCTCGAAAATAATTTTCGAGCATTTTTGTGGGTACCTTAAAACAGGATAACTACTTTGAACGACTTTTTATCCAAAGCTATATATCTACGGTAAGGAAACGAACGAAAAATCCCATAAAAATATATATCCCAGGCATCAGTAAGAGCTTGCTGCTGACAACAAATTAGATTTCAAAATATATTACCTTTTTTTTAAATCAAATTAAAGGTGTTCAAAGTTATTCTAAGATCAGGGATACTTTGATCGACTATAAAGAAACCACGCGATTTCGATTCAACCTCCCTAAGAGAGTTTCTTTGAATACTTCAATACGAAACATATTCGAAGGAACTTGAAAATATTTATGTGGGATAAAATTTTGAACATAATAAACTGAATATAATATTTTTTCCGAAACAGTATCAGGCCTACATGATCATGAGAAATGAGTCAAAAAACCAAAGTTTTCCTGGAAAATATAGTTTATATAAACTGAATTGAGCTAATATTTTGTAATATTAGAAAAAATAGGTATCAGAAAACAATTAATAAGACTGAACTATCTAGTCCCAACGCCTCAGATATGGGCGAAGATGATTTATTCGCACTGAACAAGAGGACTTCTTCCTTTTCTGCCTACCTTGGGGTCTTGCCCAGCTGTGAACAATTCGGTGATCGGTATTATTTTCTCGTCGGGTATTTATTGCCAGGAAAACTCAAGAAAAGAATTTTTGTTTCTCAATTTATTTCACCAGGAGCTATCCCTGAGATTTCCCTACCTAAACTATAAGTTGCATATTTTAGTACACCATGTTTTTTTATGTGAGAGCAGAATATTTTACATAAGAAAAACCAAGTTAGTTTCAAACCTTGAGATTCATTGAACACGATCAAAGTTACCCCGAAAACGATGACTGAGAACATTGTTCTCTAAAAGTATGAATAGAACAAAATGTGTTGTAGCAGATATATTTCGCTAGCATGTAGTGCAAATAATCATTTAATGTTGAAGAATGAGAATCATTTGCATGATCATAATTGAGACAATATTAAGATATAAATTGATTATCTGGAAACATACTCTCTGCTCTGATTCCAAAAGATTAGTATGATATGTAATTTGGCATCATGCCAAGATCTCACCAAGATCTTCCCTTACCGAGATCTCTGTTTTTATGAAAGAAACGCGTATCTACCATTTCCGCACAGGAGTCCTAATTGCAAAGAAAAATACAAAAATCCAGAAAAGAGATTGAACAAGAACACAACGAAAGAGAAATTAGATACGAGATACTTAATTCAACTTATATTAATTAGTCTCAACAATGAAACTAAGTCGGCCATTTTGTTGATTGCACCATTTATAACTCGAAATTGGATGAACTGTCTGTTATGAAAGATTTTTTGATGAATTCTTCCACGGCGGGGTTGACATTGAATATATTGAAACTCTGGAATTTGATGAAATCGAAAATAAATAGAAAATAATTCATTTCATACGAATGTGCATGTGTATTACACCTATCTGTGTATTTTGTGTTGCTTAAACGTCCGAATCAAGACATTGACATTTTCTATCGAACACACAGAAATACAATGTGTGTTTCCAAATGACTTCATTAGCAGCAAGTATAATCAAAGGAAGTGTATTCAATCTAACATTCAAGCTAAAAATATAATATTAATATTAATATTTTCAAATCACTTCTTCTGTCCTCCCTATCTGCTATTCAGATCCAAGGGCAGATTCACCATCGAATTGAATCATTACAACTATTTGAAAATGCACATCATGAATTCCTTCAAATTTACTTCCTATAAGCAATATGGACGATCAACTTGATTAACGTCAATCAATTAATGCAGATGTGAGAAGAATAATTCTTCAAGATCTGCAGCAACTACTTCATGTACATCGGTTTAATTGTTCAAAACTGCTTTGGAACGTATGCCAAGTGACGATCAAAACGTTGTAATTAGAGCAGATAAACGACCTGTTGAAACATATGACGCCAATTCAAAGCAATAGCCAAAGTGTCAATTGCGATTGTAGATGAAAACTTGGAAACGCGTGATATTGTTCTTACCCGTAGCAATACTGGAGAATTGCAACGAATATATGAAACACACTGTTTATACGACAGCTTATGTTTTGAAGAGGTGATGATGGATATAACTTCAATATCAAGATGATAAATCCATTGAATGGTGAGTACAATTATGAAAGTTTGTTTTGGTTCTATATTTATATCTAATTCAATATTATTTCAAAAGGATACATGAAACATTACCTAGTAGAAATTTTATCATAACACAACATACATGCATAAAAATTCAAAAGTTACAACATTTAAATTTATTGTTTACATTCCAGAGATAATTTCAAATCAAAATTCTAGTCTAGATTTCCAAATTCATTGAGTTATATTGCTGGTTTTTTTATAATGCTAAAATTGAAAGATTTTGATAAGAAAAATGTAAATAAATTCTATGTTATTGTATGATGTATTAGAGTTAAGAAATCTAGAGGGTAAGGACTTTTGAGAAGTGAAACCAGGGAGACGAAAAAAGAATTGGAGGGGGAGGAGAATTGGAAAAATTTGGATTGAGAATTATTGAAAAACAAAAACTATAGTATACAGATACAGAAATTGATTAATGTTAAGTGATTTATCGAGATAATATAGAGTGTTTATGATATGAATGGAAATGATAATATATGAAGAATATGAATGAAGATATGGACTTACAGAAAAGAAGAAATAAAGACATTAGCCCAGTGAATAAATTTCAGGAGATTAGTGTTTTTTTGAGCAGACTGTGAACGTAGAAACTGAGAAAAGTGCGTTGATTCATAAACACTAACCTAAAAGTTAACCTATATTTTGAACACTGAACAAAAAAAAATCAACCATAGAATTTGTTAGTTATTTTTCATTATTATTATTAGAATCGTTTATTATCGGAATCAAATTTCATGTGCATCAGATATTCAGGGATTATTACATTCAACCAACTTTCAATAATAATATTTCAAAATCAAAATCTTTAAATTTTAATTAACATCAATTTTTGAACTCTCAATTGGGATAAGAGTTTGGCACAGGTAATTTTTCAAAATTCAAAAATCTATAATATTTTTTTTTATAATATGGCTCCTGAAATTCAAAATAAATTCAAAAATTTTAAATATAAATAAAAGGAACCATAACAGTACCTTTATTGAAATTTCAAATGTCAACTCGATATATGATTGTAGGCCGAAAAACCACCAAAAAGGAAGCTCGATGAATTATTATTCATTTCGTTTAATGGTTCGTTAAAATTCTGATAAAAAATTGCTGAGGTTTCGTCGATTGTTGCAGCATTACTGTGTGGGCATGTATTGTGAAACTAGCTGGCTCGGTATACTTAGTACTGCTCTAATCGATCAATAAAAAAGCAACATTACTATTATAATGAACGATTATGGCATAATGTTAGTTAAGAAGTGTTTTGAATCATTCCCTATCCCAGAAACTGAAGAGCGTAGGGGATCTGGAGGTGGGACCATCTTAAAGATGAATAAAGGTTTTTATAAGAAGGAAATATATTAGGTGGAATACAAAAAAGTACAGAATATACAAAAAATTTAATTGCATTGAAATAGGTGTATACATTATTATTCATACATCAACAGAATTCCCTTTATTCAAGAGGTAGAGTGCGAACTTTTTCAATAATATATCGATTGAGGCAGTACAAAGTCTGCCGGATCAGCTAGTATAACATATATTGTGTATATACATTTCTGAAATATCTGAAGGGAACAATAAAGATTATCATTATTATTATTTCTTTTATATCATCTACCGAGTTCGAACGAAAATTTTACGAATGAGGAATTAAAAGAAAAATAAACTCAAACTCTACTAATGCCAGTAGGTACCGTAATGAATTCGATAAAGCATTGGTTCGAGTAGCACATTCTTTATAAGAATGTTTCGAATTCAATACATAACGGTGCATAAGGGCATAAGACGATTCTGAATAAAAATTTATTACCCTTATAACTTCTTGATGAATGCGAATTGTTACGGAGTGGAAGTCTTGATTTGTGAGATGAATAGTAGAAAACCATGTACTGTTTCCATAACATACGGGTTGAAATATCATTTTATAACTCAACTAGGTATGTCGGAATGTATAGTGGTTATGAGCATTTTACGCTCATTTCCAAGCTAGATTAGCTACAGAAGATCTTGGGATTTACCGTATGCAATTCATCTTCAATATCAGGGTATTATCGGGAACGAGAAATGAGTATGCGATGCGAGAGTTTGGTTAGGTTTACATTCCCCACATTAACGTAATTCTGGTCCCCCGGATTCGAGTAAAATGATATATTAGCTGGGACTGCTGTTTTTGGGATCATTTCGGGAATGGATAACCTTAATTTAATTAACTTTATATAAACTGTTATCGCTGAAATAAATTACTTAACCATGGATGCTTCGAAAGGGTATCTAGGTTGGGTCAGTGGCTTAATTAATGGATGCTACTCGGAAGGATTCCAGTCATAACGGTTTGTTATTTCGGATGTTTTGTATGAATAATGGTGCCGAATGAATTAACATCCCTGTGAAAAGCTCCTGATCTTATTCAGAACGTTTGAGACGCCTGAATAGTAACTTGGCTTTATTATGGGTGTGTTCTAGCGTTAGGTAGCCCTTTTGATCCTCGTAAGGGGTAACCGGTTGAATATAGATGGAAACAAAAGTTTTTTTTTATTTTCGTTTTTTGTGTTTTTGTTTTTTATACAAGAGTATTTGTTCAAAGTATGGATTTTATAAATTGGGAACTATTTCATGTGTTCTAGTGTTCTTTGATTTCGAGATTTTGAGTTTCAATTGGGTAAATTCCAGATAGATGCCCCACTTTTTGAAATTGCTTCATATTTTTGAAAATATCGATTTTATCTGAATAATTTATATGAGTGTAGCTAGCTTGTTATTTGAGTTGAAATACTGTGGATATTTTTCTGACCTAGCATTAGCAGCTTTCACAGAACTTTGATTTTTGTGGAACATTATTTCTGGGGATAGATGCCTACAGGTACGTATAGTTTTGCCCCACTATGAAAATACTGAGAAGGAAAGATGCCTTCAGTCCGGGATAGATGCCTTTCATATTGTGTGATGCAATTAAAAAGCCAAATTCAATGAAATCTCCTATCGTTATGTCTTTTATAATCGTTATATAACTTAAATCAGCCTACTTTATGAAACTTCGAAAGCATTCATTAAACGAAAATATGAATTCTTTATATCATGAAATTTCAGGTAAGTATCAACAAATCATGGTTATTATAAAATATTTAATACCTTATAGGTTTCAACAGAAAAAAAAATACTCTTTTTAAAACAAAACTCAATGAAGAGGAGATCAGTCAGATAGTGCTTTAAGTTTTCCACATCTTGAGCAGTAGTTCCGAAAAATTTCACAGGTTTCATGAAGCCAGTTATGATACCTTATACATTGAATCCAGTTGGATTGACACTTTGTATTTTCATTCATATTTTTATATTTTAGTGGCATAACGTCTTCGTAATGTTCTGTCTCATCGGAAGCTGCTTCGAGTTATTCTGTGGTCCAAGAGCAAACTTGACCTTGTACTCGTTCTTTTGCTACAATCAGTAAAGAGTTCAGATCGGCACACAAACTATAACAGAACACTAAAAATATTTAAAAGAATACTCAGACTATACAAGGAAATGGGTTGTACAGAGATATAATAATAATAATAACATTTATTTTCAGAATTATCATCATCTAGATAACAAAGTGAAAACATGTCAGAAAAAACAAAAAGATCATTTAACCCTTAAACATGTACCCTATAAGCCTCTTTGAATTCAGTTAGAGAGTATGGTTCACAGTTCAATATAAACAAATATATTGCCTCACGATATGGATCATACATTAGAATATTTCTGATGGACTTAGGAAGTAAATTGTACAACTTGATTCCCATGTATAGTGTACCACGTTCTGTATTAGAATATTAATGAATTGGATAAAAATATTCATTTATTGTTCTTGTTACATTCTCATACATAATACTCTATAAATATACAAACCCAGCACTGTTAAGATGTTATTTGTTTTAAAAAAGCTTCTACATGATGATCGGTATTTAATATTGAACATTGTTCTCATTGCAAATTTTTGAGTTATCAAAATATGTTCAGCCTGTGAACTAGAGCCCCAAAAAATAATACCATAGGCTAAGATTGATTGGAAGTTAGCATAATAAATGGTCTTCAATACATTAATATCTACACAGTTTCTGATAGCTTTAAGAGAATATATCACTGAGTTGAGTTTTGGTACCACTGTTTCACAGTGTAATCCCCAATTTAAATGTCTGTCAACTGATATTCCGAGAAGTCTTGTATATGAGTTTGTACTTATATAATCATCATCTACACCGATACTTTCGGGGCACGTGATACTGGACCTAGCACTGGAGAAAAATACTACATTTATTTTTCCGGAGTTTAAAGTGAGTGTATTGTGACAACACCAATGCTTTATTGCCGAGACAGCAGTTCTTAGGACAACTGTCAACTGTTCAACATTTTGGGATGAAACAAGAACATTAGTGTCATCAGCATACAAGAAGGTTTTCATTTCTAGAGTATCTAAGTGTATCGAGGTCTTATTTCGAACTAGAGTATCCGGAAGGACATCACTATACACGACAAACAGTATCGGGCCGAGAATTGTACCCTGCGGTATTCCTGCAGATAATGTTACTTCAGGTGAAAAGAGCACTTCATCCTTCACATCCAACATAACCATCTGTATTCTCTCTGTCAAGTAACTTGAGATAAGCTTCAATGGACTACCCCTGATTCCCTTTTCTTCCAATTTCTGAAGTAGTATTGTGTGATTAACACAATCAAACGCCTTCGAAAGGTCTACGAATAGTCCAGCCGGAATATTATCCTGTTCAAGGGAAGAGAAACTCTTCTGAGTAAATTCAAACACCGCCGTTTCTGTACTTTTACCACTGGTGAATCCGTGCTGTCTATCAGACAAAAGATTAAACTTTCTAAAAAACTTCAGCATTCGGAGCACTAGAATTTTTTCAAAGATTTTAGCAAAGGATGTAATTAAGCTTATCGGCCTGTAATTGGAAAGATTATCTTGGTCGCCTTTCTTGAAACAGGGCTTCACTAGAGATTTCTTTAATGCTTCTGGAAAAATTCCGGCTTTAAAAGATGCATTGATAATGAAGCTAAGTGGGGTTACTATATCTGTGATATGATGTTTAACTACGGTGAAAGGAATACCATCATATCCAGAGGAACATTTATTCTTCATTCGATTTACAGTAGACAATACTTACAAATTCAGGTGTATATGTAGAACTCATTTTGGATGGGACTTCAGAAAAGTGAGCGTTGAAATCATTTGCAAGTTGTAAGAACTCAGAATTATCAGTATAGTCTGAAGAGAGTTTAGAAGAAGGCTTTTTGAGTTTTTTTGTTATCTCCTTTATGATATTCCATACTGCTTTTGACTTGTTGTCTGCTGTGTCAATAAATTTATTATATGCATTTTTCTTTTGGGAACTCAAAGCAGTATCATATGCTCTCTGGTCTAATAATTCAGGTTTATATCTGGACATGATGAACAATATATCAAGCTCGTGTTTAAGTGATTGTAACTCCCTGGTGATATTTACTTTCTTTTTCCTCTTAACATCTGTCGTTTTAAGTGGAGAAGCTATATTGAAATTAGTTCTTTTTTTTTCACAAATAAAAAACAAAAAACAACTGGTCATACTAAGGTGCACACTTAATGAACCAGTTTATTGATAAAATAAATATAATCGAATTTATAACTACTTCAAAAGTTCTACAACGGCAAATACCAGCCTTTGAAACTTTTACATGTTCTCGAAGTACGTTGCGGAGATAATAATATACACCTTCAAAACGCATCCTCACTGTACCATATTTCGTTACCAACTGAGATTAAAGGTGACAGTAGCTCATTCTTACACCATTAATTCCTAGTGGAGAGTTTGGGAAGTTAGATATTTTGAAAATGGGGCATCTATCCGGGTGTTACCCTATCAGCACCTCAGAGGTAGAGTGTATTGAGCCACATTTTTTCAGACACAAATTATCTACAATATTGGATTCACATTAGTAAATTCTAGCTAGGCAACACATTTTCAACTCCCTGGGTATGGAAGTAAACGTTGTTTGGAAGAATAATCGAACTGAATATTCTCTCGTCTGAATAATTTTTATTTTGTGACTGAACACACCTCACCTCTGAGGTACTGATATACAAATGTAAACACTTTAATTCAAGTAATAATTCGATGTAGTGGATTTTGACACAAGTTTCTTCTCAAGTTTGGAATCCTAAGTGGTGGTCAGCATAGTTTTCTAAAACCAAGAAATACTGAAACAGCCCTTCACTGTTTTAGTGGGGCGATCATGGAGGCTTTGGAGTGTGGTGATATTCCGACTGGATTATTCGTTGACTTCTGCAAAGCGTTTGCCTCAGTGGACCATTCAATGCTATTGAGGAAGTTGAAGAAGTGCGAGTAACTCAGAGATATTGAATCATATTTGGAGAACAGACAGCAGATAGTTTCAATGACGGTACAGGGTGAGACTTATCTACCATCACCAGCACTGACTAATTGGGGAGTTCAACAGGGAAGCATTCTGGGACCGCTTCTGTTTTTAATGTATATTGATGATTTACCTGAGTTGTTGGCAGCAAACGGTGTGTCTCCTTTCATCTATGCTGATGACACGAATATGCTCCTGATCTCTGACAGCGTAACGTCGCTGCCAGATGATATTAATGGGGCAATGACTCTTGAAGTGGTTTGGAGTCGTGAGAATCAACGTGTTAAAAACAGAGTGTGTTGTCTATTCAACAACCAGATCTAAGATGACACTTCGTATCAATTTTAAGGTATCGAGGCATCCAATAGATATTGTTGCTTGGTGTAGTGATAATCGACTCTCTATCAATGTGTTAAAAACAGAGTGTGCTGTTTGTTTAAAAACCAGATCTAAGATGACACCATAGAATAATACTATATACTTATATTAATACTATATACTTATATTTATCTATGGATGACAATTTCCATTAATTTTACTCTATCTAGTCATCCACTAGATATTTCTTCCCACTCCAAAACTCTTGGCCCTTATACCTCAAGGGGTGTCTCCATGGCGACTATAATATCAACAAAATATTGAATTAGGTCATCTTTTTATGCTGAGTGCTGAGAGAGACTTTTAACTTTACTGCTCTCAAGACAGTTTACTATTCTAGCGTGCAGTCTCTGTTGAGCTACCGTATTGTTTTTGGGGAGGGGGAAGGTGTACCACCACTGCAGAGCAATTATTCAAAACACAAAAAAAAAAGCAATCCGTGTCATGTGTGGCAAGGTTTTAGGGGTCATATCATGGAATGTTCAAGAGTACAGCATTGTTAATTTTCAGGTGTTCATTGTTTGTATATGAAAATGGTATATTTTTTGACAAGTATCGAGACCACAATGATACGAGGCAGATGTGTCCTTTGTTTTATCCAGTGCATCCATTCGCCATGAGTGAAAATGCCACAGCATACTGGTTCATTAGAATATTTAATTGTTTACCTCTAGAGATCCGAATGTTTGAGTTCAAAGGATATAGGAACGAAATCTTGAAGTTTTCAGTTAATGCTTAACCTCACATAGTGGACAATTTCATGGTGGCTCGTAAAACTTGGAGTCTTCGTGAACATTGATTTAGTTTTTTTTTGTACAGTTGTTTATGAAAATAAATTTCATTGTTATCATTAAAAGTAATCATTAATAGTTTGTAGGAGGGTTTTATAGAGGCACATGCATACCCACCTAGGCGGTATTTTCATGTACTGTGTAAATTTTATCACAGCATATATATATATATCTACACCTACAGGTCGTGAGGTTTGCATTTAATTAGTCGCCAAAAATTCAAGATTTATAAACTAAATCGATAGACCGATCCAAGGCAAGAGGATTGTCTTCCTAATAAAATACTTATTACTGGAATGGCAGAAGTTGATATAAACAAAAACATCAAAAAGCAAGAATTTTTTACCATTATAGCTGATAATATCACATCGAGTACCACATACACATTTGTTTGTCTGTTAACTTGTAATCGCTACTTCGTTGTAGAAGCAATCAAAATTCAAAAAGAAAAAATTCAAATTTAATGGTGAAAACATTGCTCACGATATTTTGAAATTATGTTTTCACCATATCAGTGAAACGAGTCTGGATATTCGGATAGGTATTTATGTGATCTCGGATGGAGAATATTAAGAATGAAAAACGAACATTTTCACGAATCTTAACAGTTTTTCAGGACTCGTTGACCAATTTTCAACTCAAACCTGCCAATCCTACCGGGGATAAGATGGAAAGCTCGCACTACGTGAAATGTCAGTTTGTCGATACTAAATTCGAAATATGGTGAGCGAGAATTCCCGCGGGTCTGTCAGATTGCGGGGGAAACTTCAACTTGACCCGTGCTTAGTGTCGCGCTGTCCTGTTCTCGAGGGACACCCTTGTCACTTTTTCGAAAGTATTCGATTTGAATATAAACGCGTGGATGTTCCAGCAATGGCGTACCAATACGATAGGATGTGTTTGTATGATATTTTGAAAGATCTCATCTTGGTTTCATGCAGTTATTTTAATCTGTTGCCAATTAACGTACAGGGTGAGTCGTTAGAAAAGATGCGGAATGTTGGAAATTAATTTCTAACATAACACGTTGATGCTTTAATCGAATGAAATGAGTTTTTCCGGAATATAGGTTTTCATTAATGTGGTTTATCTTGTAGGATCTCATTAAAATCAATTGAAAAGGATAAATACTTTTTTCGAGTGCAGACATGTGCAAACGATTCAGAGAATCAAATTTCTGCTACATTCTGTCCAAAGTTTTTCGAGTATCAGTACTCGAAAAAACTTAAGTGACATGTTTCCAGAGTTGGCCTAGCTCATTTAAAAACCTTAAAATGGCTTAATCATTCAACAAGGCGGAATATCAAAATTTAAATGAAGTCATGAAGACCCATTTTTCTATTGTGACTCAGTTGCGGAATATACCTACTGCTCTACAAGAGTTAGAGATATTGCATTCAATCGTTTTGAGAAGTATGTTATTTTCGAGATAATCCTTGTAAAATCAATTGAATCCCAATAACAACTCGAATAGATCCAATTAAAAATCAGTATTAGACATTTCGTCAAGCTAGTTGCTTTTTTTTTGAGGTTTGGTTCCTTGAATATGCTTCATGAATGTTCTCATTTTGAAATGGAGTCAGTGTTTCGATACCTTCGATTTCAACAGATTTTTCTGAAAATGCAAAGACGTGAATTACAAACGCTGAGGCTAATAGGGCTATCGGAATGCTACAGGGTGGCCTAACTCAGATTGTTGTAGCGAAAAGGCTCCAAGTCAGCCAAAGTTCCAAATCTCGAATTCGAAATAAGTTCAGGTACAAACGTTCCGTATTGAAAAAACCAAGGCTTGATGGGCTCAGGACAGTTTCATCACCGTTTCAGCGAGAAGAAAGCCCACATCTAAGTGTAGAATGCTACGGAATAATCTTCAAAATGCAGCTAGGGTCCAAGTTTCCATCGAAACCATCAGACGAGGTTTGAGAGGGGTAAATCTGCATTCTACAATTCCATCAAGAGGAGTTCCATTAACACATGACCATAAGCGTCAAAGAAAGGAATGGGCAAGGAAACTAATCAATCGGAACGTCGCTATGTTCATCCATTCCGAGGGGGTAGTGTTATGGTTTGGTCTGGGAAATGTTTTTACGGGCGTACAGATCAACACATTTGTCCTGGGAATGTGACCGCCTCGCACTATGAGGAGAATATCATTGACAATGTTTTGCCGAATTTTCAAGCTGCTATTTTCAAAACTCCTCAATTTCTAGACGATAACGCTAGACCGCACAGTGCTGTCGTTACTGAGAATGCACGCGAGGAGCTTGGTATTCCAAATTTACCAAAATTTCCGCAGTCACCGGTTTCATGCATGGAATATGCTTCAAAGACGATTTGATAATCATCAATCTACCCATGAATCCTCAAATGATCTGAGAGAGATTGTGTCCCGTTTATGAAATCAAATTCCTCCAGAAATGTTCAACACCCTCGTGTGTAGTATGCAAAAAAGATGTCAAGCTGTTAATGATACTCGTTGGGGCCATACATTGTATTGATAGTCTTGAAATGCTTTAATTACACGATTTTTTCTAACTACCTTGTATACGCTGTAGACCTAACAGCTAAAACTTATTTTATTTCCTGCAACTTGAAATCATATTTAAATGAATTTTCATCTTTGAACCTAATTCAAACCATACATTTTTGCAATTTGAGTCAATACATAACTCACGTGGAGCAGTTTTATTCTAGCAAATTTTGAATTGGCGATTTCAAATTATATCATATTGAATTTCATCAACAATCAACTTGTAAACTAAATTAATGTAATCGACGGATTCCCAGACGGCACCCTATATTCCCGGAATATTCCTCCAATCTGCCATTAAGCCAAAAGATATTGCAATATGCGAGGCATATGCCAGATATATATCAAATATATCTGCTCTCAAAGGAATATTCCAAATATATGCCATCCCAGATATGTCTGGTATATGCTATGGGAATATCTATATGATATTCGTTTAGAATATTATTCAATAGTATTTATTGGTATATACATGAATCTTCATGGAATATTACAAACGTTACAAAACCCTTTTTGAACGATAATTTTTTAAAGTGTAGGTACTACCACTACCTCGATTTTGCTTTTGTTCCGAACTCATCAATAATTAATGAGTTTGTTATTTTCCAGTAAACTGTTAAAGAACTACAAACTTTCTATATAGATTATATTTTCGAGGAATCGCAGTTATCATCAAGTTAATTATAGTTGGATTCGAGATAAAAAATAACACTTTCATTCGCTTAATAATTTGATCTTATTCATTAAACTGAGTAAACAATGGAATCAATGATTTGTTATTTATTTATATGATTGATACAATGAAATGAAACAGCAGGCAACAAATTAAACGTTTTTATTTGTGAAAAATGGACATGCTATACTATATCGTATATCGACTGAGAGTCGAGTGACTTTTTAAATAATTGAAATGTTCGATGAAACAGAAAAAGAAGTCCATTATGATTTTGATCTTATAGGAAAGAGATCAAATATATAGTTTGAATAAATGGAAAAACAATATATGATATTCGAGCAGATATGTGAAAAGGTCGTAGACAAGTTGTCAAAAATTATATATGATAATCAAATATTAGTCAGCAGAGGTGAGAGTAGCTTATTCCACTGGAGGATCGAATCACTTTTGCTCATATTTTTGTTTCCATGAAGCTGCCATGTGTTGACAGAGATGTCTGGAACTTAGAATCTTTCTAGTTCTACTTCTTGCTTTTCATTGAACCAAATACATTGCATTTCAAACATTTCAGAGCCATTGTAGGTTGAGGAAGTTATGTGGCCACTTCGAACCATATTTTCGCCCTTTCTAGATATTTCCTTGAATTTTATCAGAATATCTGACAGAAATACCAATGACATTATTTCTTTACAGGAATAAAAATACTGCTTTATAAATAAAAAATTAACTATTTTCTGGCCTCTACCCATTCTTAACTCCTGCAATTTCGTTCCCTGAATTTACCGATAAGAATATCAAATTTCGATTTTACTGAGATTTGACTTTTTCTTATGGATGTAAACATTACGTCACGACGTACAGTCAAAATATGCATATTTTTGTTTTGTGATCTTGGATTGAGGTTATTTGTGTTCTGTGATTAGCAGTTTCAGTTTGGCGTTCTAAACTTCCAAAATGGTCGTCACGTCACGGTGGTGACATGAGACATGACTTATGGAGCTCCATGAGTTGAAAGAGTCTTATTGAAAAATTATTAAATTGTGTGTGGAGTTGAAAATATGTTGTTGTTTGAGTATTATGTGATGAATAGTTTGTGATGCAGCCGAGAACATGATAAAAGATAAGACAGGCAGACAAGAGCATGACTGTAGGAGCGTGAATATCAAATCAGCGTTGGTAGGTACTCTTATATATTTGGAATGCTTGAAAAAGGTTTTCGTAATATGCCAATCACTTGTCAGTGCTTTATCTTTGGTTATGTGTATTTACGTTTTTTCCGGTCAAAGAATTGAGGACTTTACAGTGAGGAAGTGATAGAAAGGATATTTCCTATATTTTAGTTGGGTTGGGAAAAAGGCAAAAACTAACTTTTCATCCCTAATAAAATTGTGCAATGTTTTCAAAGGTATAATATAAATAATTTCAGTGATCATAAAACCCATTTTATGTTTTATTAATATTTTCAGAGGTTCTTAAACAGAATGAAAATACTAAATTTGTTACTGAAAAATCGCTCCACGTTGTGCAGATAACTTAACCAAAATTTTGCTTTCAATCCAAACGTAAAAACTACAATAGCATGAGTGGAGGAGCTTCTCAGGTGTGGTAAGTCTCACCCAAGCTGTATATCGTAATTTTGTTCCTGCAAGCAAAAAGGCTGTACAGGTCGAAAATATTAGTGGCATCAATACGGATTTAGGCCCTAAAAATCAAAAAGAGGGATCGTCTTCGAGAAGGAAGGTTGCCTCGATATAAATTGCCAACACTGCCTACTAAAATTCAAAGTGAGTTTATAAATATTAAATAATCAGAACAGATTCCACTATTACTATAGCAGTAGAGAGCCTCTTATCTTGAAAATCTTAGAATCACTGGTTTTTTTCAGGGCCAAAATCAAAGAATTCCCAACTTGCTGTGAAATAGAGAAGGAAAAAGGCGAGGGAGACCAAAAGCTACCTGGATGAGCGGCATACAGAAGACGATGTCTGAGAGACCGGGAGAATGGGGGTTGATAGAAGGGGCTGGAGACTGGGAATTGGAAGGCCTGGGATGTTATAAACACGGATATCTATATCAGCACCCCAAAGGTAAAGTGTGTCAAGTCACAATATCAAAATTAGACGAATGAGAGATTTTTCAGTTCGATAATAATTGTTTCAAAGAATGTGTACTGCCATTACTTGGCGTCTTCATAAACCTAGGGAGTCAAAAATGTGTTCCACTAGCTAGAATTTACTAATGTGAATCCAATATTCTAGATAGGTCGTGTCTGAAAAAATGTGACTTCACACACTTTACCTCTGAGGTGCTGATATATAGATATAAGGTCGGTTTCACAAAACTTTGTTAATACCGTTTAATTAACTGGAGCCACCACGATTCGTAGAAATTTCAAAACGAGTAATTCGATTTGTGAAACCGACCCATAATCTGATGAGTCGATTTCGAATGGCTGTTTTGGTTGGTTAACGGTTAACCGCTCGGTTCATAAATGACAACGTCAAACGAACTGCGCTTTCGAATTCTGTTCAAATTTTGGAGAAACATCTGATTTGAGACGTCACCAGAATGTCATTCGAATGCGGTTGATCCAAAACTGACGGACCAATCTATGAACCAACCAAGAACCAGTCAATCACAAACCAAATAATGGAAGTTCACAGTTCAATATTTATATCTCTTAAAATATTACCTCATTGTGTTTTCCCTATTTTTTAGTTTAATTCATCAAATGTTAATTTTTACTTATTCTTAGTTCATATGCCTTGCATTGTTTTGTAAAATACCCAGTTGATTTATATTTTTACTTTATGTTCATTTTTATAATTTAATGTGATAATTTTGTTAATTATTGTTATTGTACAAAATATTCTTAAAACTGTAATAAATTTTTTTGAAACAATCTAATCAATGCATTATTATTTAGTACCGCTACAAAAATTTACATATATTTAAATATATACAAAGATATCACCAGCATATGGCATGTACCAATCAGGAGATAAAAAGATATTGCCAGCATATATGTAAGGGAGATATTCATAGATGAATCTGTATGGCATATGCCATGGATATATTTTTGAATATCATGGGATATTCCTGGCAGATGTTTCATGGTGACCTTGGATATTCCTGCTATCTGCCAGGCTTATGCCCTGGGAGATTTGGAATATGTTTGGAATATCTCAATATGCCAGCGGTATATTCATTGAATATGCATGGAATATTTCTGTTCCGTCTGGGTTAGAGCATATAATATGGCTTCTAGTTCATCCAAATATTATCATACTTTCAACATTGATTATTGGAAAAAAAAACATTAAGGATCACTCAAGTCGCACCCACACTATTCTGAATGACATTATTTGGCCTACGTCAGGCTGATGAAATTGAAATTCCCTCAAACTGCCTTAAAAGGTATGGTTTGTTTGATCTGAGTTCATTAAACGGGTTTAAAGCATTAGTTGGTTAAATTGGCCCTTAGTGTAGCTATTATAAATACAGAACATGTCAAACCAAAGAGATCGTTCTGCACTGTAGAAAATATATCCGAAAGCTCGAATAATTCCATAATGCTCTGGGATATACAGATAATGTGAATTTTCATGGAAACATGAGAAATGTTAAATTCGAATGAGCTCCGAAACTAGTAGAGCAGTGACTCGAACACTCAATGCGAATCGATAACAAACAAGGGACTGAAATGTTGGAATGGCAAATTTAGCCAGAAATGGGGAATCTCTGCTGAGGCGCAAACTGCAATCCACACAAGTCGCATCCGAACGAGAGATGCGATAGTTAGATGGTTCGAAAATCTATGTATTTGAAATCTATTGCGAAGAAAATAATTTCTATTATTGCTTATTTTGAAAATAGGCCGATAACTTCACGTCAATTCTTTCAATTTTCTCTTTTTGTGAAAATTATTTTATTTTCAAACCAGTCTTGACTGAAAAGAACCGGGATACCAATTTTCAGAGGAAATTATGCTTGTCATTCATTGGGGCAAAAGAATTCCTCGCGTCAGATTAGAATAAGACTGTCGTATACATTTGCAACACATATGAAATCACCAAAGATTTTAGAGTATTCTTCATAATCTTTGGAAATCACCTATGTGCTCTACATTCCCACCCATTCGAATCTGTCAGACTAGCCGTTTATCGATATCACTCCCCTCTAAGGATTTGATACTGCCACTATTCCACTAAAACACGGCCCTCTTCGAATTTACTATAGAAACTTTATACATACTAGCTGGCCCGGCGAACTTTGTTTCGCCTCAGAGATTCATGAAGTTGTATCAACAAAACTGGTACTTTTTCAAGTAGGAGGAATATGAGACAAAATTAAGGTACAAAATATACACAAAATTTTATTACATTGAAATAGGTAGGTATGTACATTGTTATTTAGATGAAAAGACTTCACTTTATTCAAGAGGTACCTGATTATTATTTAAAAATTGTCTCATTGTTGTATCTCATGATGAACCACATTTTTAGTTTTTTCGTCATAAAATTGTTCGTAATGTTCGGAAGAAAGAAAGTTGTGATAACACATGGACTCAGATGTGTTAATATTATTGATAAATGTAGTTCACCGGATTTATATCAAATATAATACTTACACGAAAAAGCTTTCAACCTCAGCGACATCTACTGGCGTTATTCAGAAAAAGGAAAATTATTTCCTACTTTTTTTCTCCATTTCATTAAAAATTTCATTGTTTTTATGTATTTTATGTTAACTCCACCGTGAAAGAATCCAACAAAAATCTTTCATTACAAAGAGTTCATCCAATCTTGAGTTATAAATGGTGTAACCAACAATATGCCCGACTGAGTTTTATATATTGAGATGATGTTTCCATTACGATCTGAGACCTAGTTTTTTTCCAACTTCCTATTTTTGTTCTTACACTACCACTGTCCGTTTTCCTGCACTCAATAGTATTCTGTTACAAGATTCAGCGAGATTTCTTCTATACGGGTTGAAAAGTATTGTGCTTCTTGCGTTTTTCCATGTCCGTTTCTCTACTGACTAGAAAATAATTTTAAATCTCTACTGACTAGAAACTAATTTTAAATTCAACACTTATGTCCTTCTAATGTTAGTTCTTAATGAGTAAAATAATAAAGAAAAAACTTTAACAACTCTACTTCAGAAAAAAAATGAAACTCAGCAAACCATACCTTGGACGCATAAACAGTAACAACAATTTTAAATTTTAATTCGTTGAAATGAACTTTCTTTTTTCTCTTAATCTGTGGTGTCCAGACGGAAGTGAAGAATTAACAAACGGAGTTAAAAGGGCCAGTTAGTTTAACTGGAGTTTCCTTAACAGGGTTTAAAGCATCAGTTTGTGAAATCGGGCCTAAGTCTTGTTACCAATTTGAGTTTATAAACCTCTAGGGATGAAATAATTTAAGAATGGCGAAAAATTCAACACCCGTTCATTGACATTTAAACACTTTCTGCTTCAGCCTCTTAGCCACCCCCTAGCCCTTAGAGATAAGTTTTATAAGCAACTAGTTAGAGATTATTATTAATTGATTACTTTGGTACTTCTCGATTTCAGAAAGTTATTTGATACCTATTTTATGAAATGTTTTGTCAAAATTGGAATACCATTAGATTTCTGCTCGTGTACTTCAGAAGTCCATCATCGGACCACTTTTATTCATGACATCAAGCGTGTTGATGAATTGTTCAATGGTTGCATCGTTATGTTGATGACATCGAGTTTTATCAGCGTTTTCTATCTGATGAATTCTATCAGCTGATAGGATTTTGAGAGGTTTCGAGCAAATGCATTCATGGCGCTTTGCACTCAACATGAAATTGAATTCGAATTAATCCAAACATTTGGCCCAAAGGTTCAAAAACTTCCAGAAAACAAATTTTAATATCTCGAACACTTATTTCCATTTTGGTTAGACGAATTTGGGTTTTTGTGATGTGCTCTGGTAATTCGAATAAACATTCAAATTGGTGGCTTTAGCATTGTATCTTGGCAGTGTGACTTACGTAATTTGACAGATTACAGAATTTGAAATGATTGGATTTTGAAATTAAAAGGATCTGAGGTCAGTACTGACAACCACAAAATGAAAAAATTAACTGAAAAAAAAGCTGTAATGAGTTTCATCAACATGAATTTTAGTGATGTAATGAACTGTACTGATATAGCGAAACTCATTCATCTAATTATATATCGTGAATTTCCTGGTTAAATCTTCGTAAAATGTTAGTTGATTAGCTTTTACCGTTCTATTTTAATTGTATATTATTTTATAACAAAAAAATTACAAGATAAAATAATTGAATTTAATAACCACAAGATGAAGAAAAGAAAATAAATAATGAGATAAACACCAGTCACAGTCACTCAACAAGAAAAAAAAAAGTCAACTCTGGTCGTGTATAAACTAACTGATTGAGTCTAAGTTTGAAAGAGTTCAACGTGAGTGAGAGCACCAACAACATTATGGGGAAGTCCATCCCAAGGTGGAAGAATATTATTTCACCATGGTCTATTCCACCTCTAAAAAATCCAATTGGAGAGGAACGTTTGGCGCTGTTTGGTCCTGAAATTCTCTTTCGCCAGTTTGAAGCCATGTAGCCGCTTCTCAAATAAAGGTTCACCAAAGAATTCATTTAATCATGCATGGTTTATTGTAGAGTCATCTTCAATCAACTGGAGTATCTGACATATCTCAAAAAATTAACGCACTTGGCTGGATAATAATAAAGGACAGGGTAAAATGGCATGACACTTTATACATAATTACATTCCATATCCCCAGAATTCCAGAAGTTGTATGAGATATATAAGAAATCTGCTTATTTCAAGGCATATCATATCTGGTCTCAAAAAATCCTTTCCCAATGATGGTGTTGTTGAGTATATTAAAATACCTTCTACCTATCAATCGGTTTTTTCTTTGACTTGCAATCGAGGGGTTGTTTCTGTCTTCTAACTAAGCTGTACGACACTGCCCATGGAGTTTGCTTGTAATCGTACAAGAATTCAGTAAAAAGGAAGTCCGTCAACTTCGATTTCGTTTTCATATTACCGAGTATTTAATTTGACTCATGTTATTATGTTTGGTTTCTTCTACTCGAAGAATTGACTTGAATGTCCTTACTCTACTTGAAATCTTAGTTAATATTTATGCATATTAGACTGTTTCAAATAAATCGACATTTTTTTGTTTTCACGAAACCCCCCCTAATTATCTTCAGGGTATCGAAAAGAGACCTCTATGAAAATATCAGCTTCAAATAATAATTTTTAGAGGTCGCTCATCAATAATAGCAGGAAAAAAATTCCTTTTTTCAATAAAAAATTCCTAGAGCAGAAACCAATAGACGGATTTTATTGTGTAATACATTTTCGTGTAGACAATCAGATACTCTACAAAAATGACTGTTACGATATTTTGGTAAAATGGCCCCATCAAAAGTTATTCGATTCGATGCTAATATTGAGGTATTTTTGAAAAAAAAAATATTCCAAAAAATCGATTCTGTTTGCTTTCACGGAACTCTATTTCTAATTATGTTCAGGGTATCGAAAAATGGCGTCTGTGAAGATATTAGCTTCGAATATTAATATTTAGAAGTCGCTCAGCGATGACTTCTATTTCCGCTGTTGATAGCAGGAAAAACTTTTCTTTGTTCATTAAAAATAATTTTCTTCACAAACCAATTGACGGATTCCATTGTTCGATACATTTTCGTGTAGGGAACTACATACTCTACGAAAATATCTCATACGATATTTCGATAAAACCGAACTTTTTCTTCAAAAATCCCTCTATATTAATACCTTATATTGAGGTAGTTTGGAAAAAAACGTTCAAATGAGTGGTTTTATCGAGATATCGTAATGAACATTTTCGTAGAGTATCCAGTTCTCTACACCAAAATGTATCATACAGTGGAATCCGTCTATTGGTCTGTTAACAAAAAATTTTTTAATGAAAAAAGAATTTTTTTCCTGCCATCAGCAGCGAAAATAGAAACTATCGATGAGCGACCTCTAGATATTAATATTCAAAGCTAATATTTTCACAGACGGCTTTTGTCGATGCCCTGAAGATGATAAGAAGGCGGTTTGCGTGAAAACAAGTAAAGTCGATTTTTTTTTTATAATTTTTTTCTTCAAAAATACCTCAATATTAGCATCGAATCGAATAACTTTTGAAGCGGTTGTTTTATGGAAATATCGTAAGGGACATATTTGTAGAGTATCTGATTGCCTACACGAAAATGTATCACACAAAGAAATTCCCCTATTGGTTTGTGTTCTAGGAATTTTTTATTGTAAAAAGAAAATTTTTCCCTGCTATTAGTAGTCAATATAGAAATAATTGATGAGCGACCTCTAAATGTTATTATTTGGAGCTGATATTTTCACAAAGGTCTTTTTTCGATACCCTGAAGATAATAAGGAGGGGGTTTCGTGAAAACAAAAAAAGTCGATTTTTTTGAATCAGTCTAATGCATATACAGGGTGTCCCATAACTTAGTTTAAAGAACGTAACAGCACGATAGAGAGGATCAAGTAGGGGCAGCCTTACCCATTTCGAGGCCCTGGGAGGGAGGTTTTCGCGAGGCCCTTTGAGAATCTAGTTTCACAAAGCGATGGCAGTGATAATATAAAGCTTTTTAAACAAGATGCTCTGAAATCACCCACCTCTAGGTTGAACCCGCAAACAGAGTATTAAATCTTTGTATCAAACCAAGCTTGGACACAAGGCGGTGCTGCATCTCCTAGAATGAGATTCCAGCTATGACTCCCACAGGGTGAAAATAGAACATATTTGCTGCATTTTAGTAATGATTAAACTGACTGCTCCGATTCTTGTAATATCAAACTGTCAGCTGTGGATTTGTCGACGGCTAGAAAATGGTAAATTCTAAAACAAATTGCAGATTCACGTTACCAAAAAAAAACCATTAAACCAGCAAAGAAAAACTGTAATAATACCATCACTAGGAGAAAACAAGAATTCCGGATTGTAATAATAGGTACATAATAGACAACAATATATTTATTATATTTCTAAGGAAAGGAACTTCAACTAACGGTAATGAAAGACAAGTGCACTCTCTTACCTCAAAAAATCCTTAATTTTTTCTTTTTAATATATTATTGTATACTTTCGGCTGGTCTGAGGAAAGTTATCTAACCTAAAACGATAGCTAAAGAATCAACCCTTAACTGGTATGGTGCTTTAAATTTACGTTCAGGGTATGGTAGGCTCAATTTTGACCCTGTGTATTCTTTCTATCAAGTTCAAAAAAAATTAGTTTTTTATTCATCAAACTATACAGTGAAAATGAATTTATTTTAATTCAAATATACTGAATGATTGAATAATAAATTTTTCAGAAACTGCGGCAAAATACTAATTTATATTTTTGAGAAAAAACAACTACGAAAATGATTAATTTCAGCTCGAATAACGCTTTGGTATGAAATCCTTGAAAAGTATATGCTAGTAGAATATGAAGAAACGAATTCAGGAAAATTCTAACAAACATATGTTTCTCATACACTGCGCCAAAATAGTAATTCATATCTTTGAAAAAAAAACAACTACGAAAATTATGAATTTAAGCTAGAATAACGCTTTGGTATGAGTTCCTCGAAAAGTATATGCTAGTGAAATATGAAAAAACGAAACCAAGAAAATTCTAACAAACATGTTATCTATGGTACTATTTCTTTATATTTCCATATCGATCACAATGTTGGAACAGTGTTTTAACCAAACATTAATTGTTGCAAAAATTTTTTTTTACAATCAGCGCATGAATTGAAATAGTGATCATCGTTTTTTGGACATAAGAACCCCAAACTTCTTTTTGGAGTCTAACAAAATCTTTGGCAGATTCCACTAACTGAGGGAGGAAGAAATCAGAATCACTCCATATCTGGCTATGGTGGAAAATGATTCGAGTAGGCTCAATTTTGACTCTGCCATACCAGTTGAGGGTTTTAAATGAAATAAGAAAGTGTGTTTCATTATTCTACGAACATTTAATAAAACATAATTTGGAAGCATTCATTTAAATTGAACAGAGATGATCTACTATACAGTAACTACAAACTCATCTTCATCTCCTGATCTATAGTTTGTTCAATTTCTCCTGTTATATCTATAAGTTTCAATCGAACTCGCTTTCACTCAGACCGTGAGAAACTCTAGTGTTATGGAAAACAAAGACGATATTTTTCGATTCACGGTGAGTGTGTTACGGAAAAGTCCCTTTTGTGAATTAATTCGGGTCATCAATGCGCTCCCACAATTTGTTTCCATTTTTGTGCAAAGCCTTCGCGTTGTCGATGGGCTTTTGTACATTCATAGCCGCAGGAGATAAATTAATAAAGGGGTGGCGCGTGAAACCGAGGCCGTACAAGCGAGGGGTAATTGTTTTCACCGGCAACGGAATGTCGCATTCACTACACTCGGGAAGGAACTTATTATGATGTGGGTTTATTTTCAATCTCAATTCTGTTCGGCAGAGCCACGTCCCTCCGACAAATAATTAGGTAGTGGATTTTTTTGTAGAGTTGCCGCGCTTGAATATAAAGTGAATTCGGCGGTTTTCAATGCTTTTGTGATGCAGGGGAATTGAGTTTGTGTTCAAAATGATTAACAATTTCAGGATGTGCCTTTGTTACATTGTCATTCAGAATGAGTTGAATTTTTTCATATTTATATTTATCGTATTCGACATCGAAAAATTTTCAACTGTACACATAATATAGTATATATTCTTTTGAATAAGAGAGCTAAAATAATACAATAAATGTTGAAACAAAAAGAACCTAAGCTGAGGTAAAAAAAAGAACGGGGTACGATAACATTCTTCGTATGATACTATAGTATCATACGATACTATCATCACTAGTATCATACGATACTATAGAGCCAGGGGAAAAAACCCCAGCCGAAAAAACCTGTCGCTCCGTTAAAAAAATAAAATAAAATTGTTGTATCTGAATATTCTATATAGAAGGACATCACGATTATCGGAACGGCTCTTCGGAGGAAGGATTTCCAAACACAAACTCCAACCTGAAAATAAAAAAAGACAGAACAGAATGAGAATTCAATTTATACTTCATCAAATTGATCTGAAATTTTTAACCCATTGCAAAAATGAGTTTCATATATTGTGTATGGTCCTAATGCCATCTTGGAATTTATAAATCGAACAATTATTAATTAGGTGTTCCACTGTTTCCTCTGATTCACCACATTCACAATTAGGACTATCAACCGAATTCCACTTGAAAAGCATGCTATTGGTACGACCATGACCTGTTCTTATTGGATTAAGAAGAGACCATATTCTCCTGGGAAGATTAAAACTAGGAACTTTATTCGATGGATCAGATATCAGATCTTTATTAGATAAAGAACATACATCCTATCGGATTTCCAGATTTCGTTGTAGCTGAAGTTCGAATTCAGAAAGTTATTCGACCAAATAGGTTTACGAGATTTCAGTCTTGGAATTCTATTTTCTGGAACGTAGGAAAGTATCGGAAAAGAATCCGAAAATGAATTGAATTTATTCCAAGAATTCCAAGTTGCAGACTGTCTTCGAATATGAGGAGGAACTATATTTGATAGCACTGGTAGCCATTGGATAGGTGCAGATCGGATGGTTCCAGTAATAATTATTCTCATTGAAAAATTGAGCTGTGCATCGATTTTCTGAACATGAACACTATTGAGCCAAACAGGGCAACAATATTCAGCGCTGGAAAAAACCAGGGCAAGGGCTGCTGTGCGAAGAGTAGTCGGGTCAGCACCCCATGACGTACCAGCAAGTTTCTGTAGAATGTTATTTCTCGTTTTCAGCTTCATTCTTAAGTCATCCAAATGTGCTTTGTAATTCAGAGAGGAATCTAATTTAACACCTAAATATATATATATATATATATATAGTTTGATGAATTTCCGGTAAAAAAAATTCAGAACAGGGTGAGGAGTAGTTAACTTTCTTCTATCTACTCAACATGCAATTGAGTACATTTTATGGAGTACATGTTCTTGTCGTGGAGAGTATCATGATGTTGCTTGAAACGTTGAGAAACCCTGCTTCTTTGTTTCATCAGTTTCATAGCTCCTCTTTATTTAAAGAAATCTGTGAGCGAAGGCACGGTTCATTTTTATCAGAGAAAATATTTCTTCTGAAAAATATATTCTTTTTATCTTGTGAAAAGAGTAAACATTGGGAAATAAAGTAATGAGAAATTTACATTGCTTTTCTAATTACCCAATCCTACTCATTGTTAACGAGATATTCTTGATAGTGGTGTATTTGTTGAAACATTATTTGGGCTGTTTCTATTATCTATATGGTTGGTTGTTACCGATGTTGCAGAAAGCAGTCGCCTGCCGTCTTCAGAGTGTTGTTCGTCCTGAGAAGGGCCGGTTTTTGTTAAACTTGTGCGGACTGTCTGGACTTGTGCGCTCCATACTTTTTTCAATTTCGCAATTACAGTGTGGGGATTGGAACGCGAGTTATCCGAGGTGCAATTTCCGAAATTACAATAACTAACCACTAGTCTACCAAAGCAGAAAATGATTATACAATTTAAGTTATAAACTGCTCGTCACAATAGTGAAATTTGGCATCAACTTTCACTTCTCATAATTTCTGAAATAATGAACGCATTTTAAATTCCAGCCCAGATTTTGTAAGCCCTTTTCATCGACTATCGAATCATTACTTAAAGCTCCTTGAAGGTTGATCAGGATCAAAGATACAGGGTGAAACAAAATCTTGTGCATGTTTAACAAAAATTCTCCACCCCGCGATTTTTTCCGAAGACCACGTTGCTCCTATTTCCTGCGGTAATTTTATGAATAGCAACCATACCTCGAGATGTTTTTGGCAATTACCACAGGGATTTCGAAAAAAATATGCACTTTTGTTTTGAACTGAATCGAAGGCTCTATTCCCCAATTTTTCATACGGAATTTAGTGGATAGGATGCCGAGGCGACTGGTTGAAGTCTTAATGGTCAGAGGAGGCCCAACAAAATATTAATAATGTATGGTGTTTTTTGTTGTTGTTGCTAAGCTGTATTAATGTTCTATTCGGTAAAGTTTCAAACTTTTATCATAGATTGTGAGTTCAAAAGTAATGAATTATTGATTGTTTTTGGGTAACTTGATTAACCTCCTACAACATGAAGCACTGCTAAAAGGCTTCTTCGAAATGCATCAAAGCCTTCATTTGTTAAACTTTTCCAAAATTAGTCAGTTCAAAACAAAAATTTGAAAAAATATATTTTTCTTCGAAACCCCTGTAAATATTGGCAAAAACTCAAAAACATCCCAAGGTATGGTTGTTATTCATAAAATGATCGCATGAAATGAGAGCAACGAGGTCTTCGGACAGAATGTCGGGAAAAAGAATTTTTGTTAAACATGCACAAAATTTTGTTTCACCCTGTATCTTTGATCCTGATCAATCTTGAAGGAGTTATAAGAAATGATTCGATAGTCGATGAAAAGAGCCTCTAAAATCTGGGCTGCAATTTGAAATGCGTTCAGTATTTCAGAAATTTGGAGAAGTGAAAGTTGATGCCAAATTTCACTCTCGAGTGACGAGCAGTTTATATTAATTATACTTTTTGTGTTTGAGCTCACCTTGACTTTTCATACCTGCGCAGTTGGTATGAGCAGTATGTTAGGTTAGATCAGGTCTGGTTCTTGTTAGAATTAGTTGCTTCCTTGGGCTGAGTTGGTCCTTCTCAATTCACATCTCAGTATGGGCACCCAGACATTCTTTATCTCCAGAGAGGGCGTGCTGATTGCGTTAGGAGTTATTGCCATAAAAGCTGCTTCTTCCAATTATCTTCTTCTACATCTTTCTTCCTTTGATATTATGGAAGATTCATCCCATTTGATATTATGGTTCTCGTTCCAAGCGTGTTGGACTAGCCTGGATTCATCTGTTTCTCCCAGTTGAGCCAGTCTTTGGTGCTCTTTGATTCTGACTTTCAGGGGGCGCTCAGTTTTCCCAATGTAGGATCTGCCGCCTTCACATGGTATTTCATAGACGCAATATTTGGTTCTCTGATTCTCGTTGTCACGTTTCACCCTCGTGAATTTTCCCCTAACAGTATCCTTGGTCTTGAATGCTGTTCTCGAGTTCATTCTTCGGCTCATTGTCTGTTGGTTGTTGATCTGCTACCGCTCCTCTTGGTTCTCTGGCTTTCTGAAGTATCTTCTTGAGGTAGCCGTTTCCCTTGAGGGTTTCTGTAATGTTGTTGAACTCCTCATCACGATCTTCTGGACTAGAGCATATCTTGGTTGCTCTGTCATATAATCATCTAGCTACTCCCAATTTGCTGTTCAGATTGTGGTTGGATTCGAAATGGAGATATTACCCGTGTTTGTTGTTTTTTTCTAGACTTGGAAATTTCATTCTGTTTGTGAACTAGTACATCGAGAAATGGTAGTCGGTTATTTTCTTCTATTTTCATTGTGAATTTGATCGATTCCTCTATGCTCTTCAGATATACTAGGAAACTGTCTGGGTTTTGCCTCTCATGTTGTCAGATTACGAAGGTGTACTACTAATATTATAATTGAGAAAGTTTGTGAGCATGTGAAGATGTTTGTGACGCGTTAGAACGGATGCAGATGAAACTTCTCATGAATATAGTTTCTATATCTGATTTACACAATTTATGAAAAAATTGTGGTATTTCAGCATAAAATAACCACAAGATATTAATCGAATCAGAAAAATGCTTAGGTTTGGGAGCTATTCGTGAGATTTCATTATGTCGACATTATCGATACGTCGAGAACCTTCCATGTTAATCTTAAGGTGATATGCAAGAATCACCCTCATGCTTTGATTCACAATGGACGCAACCCAACAAACACATACGTGAACAGCTTCTGGTATTCTTCCTAGAAATCAAGCTCTGGATAAATAATATTGAAAAAATCAATAACTTCAAATGTGGCTTTTACATATTCACATTAAACCAAACAGGACCTGAATCAATCCAGACCGTTGTTATTTTGTTTCACACGATCGCGTTCTTGAAATGATTAAGCTTTTGTGCTTTTGCAAAATTTTAATTCAGATGTTTCTCAAATGAAAAAAAATATTTTAAAAACCAATGACCAATAATTTTTGATGCATTAATTTCTTCTACTGATCCTTCGTCAATTAAATTTTAAACATCTCAACCCATCTGAATTTTGTCCTTTTTCACTTGTATTCTGGAATTGCATTCGTATACTATTCTTGAATACATATGAAATCGCTCAATTGGACAGTTATTCTCAAACTTTAAATCTTTAAACGATAAAACACACTAACAAAGGAGTGAAAATCCGACTGCCCAACCTCCAGAAGGTAGGTTCACTTTGAATAACGCTATTTGTTTCTTTGTTGAAAATAAAAGCAATTACTTCAATCAAATTTTTAAGTTTCATCAAAAATAAATTTTGTTACACCGATAACACCTTCATATACAGGGTAGCCATTTGAAAACGAAACAGACGAGATTACAGACGAAATGAATTTTTTCGATAGAAATGCTCGGACAGGTCTATTTCTGTTATGAACGCATAGCACTTCAACCCTTGCTATTACAACCCTCACCCCCAATTTTTGAATAGTGAAGATGGGATGAGTAATACCTCATTTGAAACGTATTTTTATACTGATTTCAGCACAGTAATTGTTTTTCCATTTTATCCTTGATTAAGCATTTGAAAATGAAGTGGTGTTTTTATGGAACTTGTAGTGTTTTTTTGTGAAACACCTTTCAAATGAGGTATCACTCACCCCATCGTCCCTATTCAAAAATTGGGGGTGAGGGTTGTAGTAGCAAGGATTGAAGCGCTATGCGTCCGTAACCTACATCTTAAGTTGTCCCCCTCGAAACAGAAATCGACCTGTCCGAGTTTTTCTATCGTTAAAATTTATTTCGTCTGTAATCTCGTCTGTTTCGTTTTCAAATGGCCACCCTGTATATAACCAGAAAGACATACAAATAATTATCGACACTTTCCACTTGTCATTCAATGTGATCGGAACTCTTGCCAACGCCTATAGTTCCAGATTTGATGATAATAAGTACCTGAAAAAAATTCTGACTGCTTCGAAAATTTGTCAACTTGATTCAAAATTGGACGGGGATCAACACCCCCCATCCCCCTCGTGGGCATGTCTCTGAAGACGAAGGTTACAAAGCAACGAGAAAAATTAATTTTACATCGTGACAATGTTATTGTCATCAGTTATATCCAATTTGACAGTCAACTAGGTTCACTTCATTTTTTGTGCATTCACATACCTGAATGTTTATTTCATTATTCTTTATGAATAACATTGATTTTCAGATACCTCTGGATTTCTTAAATAAAAATGATGATATTTCACTAGAATTGAAAATTGTTATATTTTTCCCTCCGGTGATGAATACCTACTGATTTTTCACACTCATGCTCATCTCCACATTTCTAACAGGTAATTTCACTCTTCTCCCGTTATAATCTATCGGTAATTACTCTTCCTGAGTTCCAGATGAATGCGATCTCAAACCTCCTGGATTCAGTTGATCACCTGCAGAATACGGTGTAAACCTCTGTGATATGGTTCCACGGTCAATTACACATGCAACCGGTGGAAGTTCAAGTCTTGCTTCATCAGAAGCAATCTTGTTTTCCATTGGCTTTTTCTTTAATGTAGTATGCATTATAGAGAAATGGATGTATTCATCGATCTTTGTAATAGACATTTTGTATAATATGTGGTAATACGAGTGTGAGTCAAATTTCAATAGAGAGAATTAGAGATCACTAGACAAAAAGGGAATCATTACCAGTTATCTCTATTATTGTTTCTCTCACATTGTTTCGAATGCATTAATTCGAAATGGAACTCCATTTGTTCCTTGATCCTCTCAAATTATTCTCCCCCAGCTGAACGGGCAGGTATGAATGGCAAGCGTTTCCTGTTCGAGGAGAATTGGCAATAATTCCGGCAGAATTTACTGGAGCATTGTTTCGATGTTTACAGATCGCGGGATTTTTCGGGAGTATGGAGGATCTGCACCGGAATCCTCGAATGTTCTGGAGCTTCAATGTTAGGGAGGTTTTTCTTGAGTACGCCGTCTTCGTGTCTCGGAATGTAATTATCGGAGAACCAAGAGAATACAGCAGGCGACATTTATTCCACAATGAGAATATTTGAATTTATCAGAGTATGATGCAATGATTCGAATAAATAATCGTGAATTCACTGAAAGCATGAACACGCTTATAAACTGGTCAGAAGAGTAAGATTCCAGTTGATATAGTTAATAATAATAATAATAATAATAATAGTTTCCAATATTCAGAACAAATGAAAAATTCAAATATCCTGAAGTTCGAAATCACTGTGATAAGTATGTGCAACCATGTACTACCAGTGACGTAGACGGTGACCATCAGAGTATCGGCACGAGGTAGGAGGAATCGTTGGATCACCATTTATAAGTTGATGATTGATTGAAAATGCTTTCTTTCTTTTATCCATCTTCTTATGACATTCTTCTATGTTTTAATATGCCTCATGTCTTTCAGGTCTTTCGGGAACATGTTATAAATGCGTAGAGCTAGGTATGTGAAGCATCTTTGTCCAATTCTCTCTTCAGCTCTAGGAGTGGCTAACCTCACTCCTAGTTCTGTACCTGCATTCGACTTTTCTGATTGCCATTTCAATTTTTCCAGAACAGATGACTATTAACATCTGGGATACAAATAATTGGTGGGGATTCATTGCCTGTGATATGGTATATAATTCGTCCGAATGAAACAAATGTGGCTTTCCGTAGATTACACGGAGTAACCATTTCTGGACCACTTCTACTCTTCTCATCTGACATTCGTATGCTCCACCCCAGGCAATAATTCCATAATTTATCAGCGACTGGCACAAAGCTTTGTATATAAGCTGATGCTTATATACAATGCTCCTCTATTTCCAGGTTTTTTTTCAGGTATCTGAACTTCGACAAAAGGCATCTTAAATTTCTCACCAAATTATCTATGTGTATGTTTCATTTCAGATGTCTATCGATTGTAATTCCGAGATATTTGATGGAACCAGTTTCGGGTATTACCGTGCAGCAATTGACTCTCAGAGGACCTAAGTTCGAAAGACCTGACTCATAGGACATAAATGGTAAGTACATTGTTAATTTATTTATCTCGAACCACTGTTTTATTTTGTAAAGGTCGTTTTCAGCTTCGGATTCTACTTGCCACGAATTTCCCTCGTACAATATGGCAGTGTCATCCGCAAAACTAATGACCTCTTCCTTCTTCTCCATCAGTAATGAATCATTTATATAAGCTAAGAATGAGATTGGTCCCAGAACTGTTCCTTGGGGTACTCTACATTTGATGTTTCTCATTTTACTAGAAAACTAATTTATTTTTACAAATTGAACCCTATCTGTTAAGTAGTCTTTCAATAATTCGTGTGCTTTGCCCCGGGAGCCATTTCGGTAGAGTTTTTCTGAAAGGTTTGTATGGGAAACAGTGTCAAGACCTTCTCAAGGTCTGTGAAGACACATAGATCTGCTATATGTCCTATCATATTCCTCAAAGCATCTTCGGTCGATTTGTCTTCTCTGAAACCGTACTGATGATCAGATAGAACTTTATTTTTATCTAAGAATTGAACAATTCTGACCTTCAATAATTTCTCTAGGATTTTGGCTGCATTCGATATAAGACATATCTGTCTATAATTTGTCATCTTGTCCTTTTCTCCCGATTTGTAAATTGGTCTGATAATCCCCATTTTGAATATTCTCGGAAACTTAGCTGACTCGAAACACATATTCGTCATTAACACAAGGGGTTCAGCTATTTTTTCTTGGATGTTTTTCAACAGTTCATTTCTAATTTCATCAATGCCAGGAGATGCTCCGTTTTTCAGTTTTTTATCACCTCTTTCACTTCATTTGGACTTGTTGGAAATAGGAAAAATGTTTCACCACAAAAAATCTCACCCTCTTCATTGATAGATAGTCAATAACGAAATTGAAATTAAACTTTTGCCAGCCACGCAAAAACTTTAATCCGAAATTGAAATTAAACTTTTGCCAGCCACGCAAAAACTTTAATCAATATGGGAACTGCAGAAATGTGATATTAATTTTTTTAACAATATACATGAATTGATGCAAGAGGAAGCTGACTCCTAAAGAAAAAAATGACGTATTTTGTTAGTTTCTTCAAGTATCGGTAAAATCAGAACGCTTTTCTCAAAATAAAACTACACAAAGCTTTTTTGAAATATTCATGATTTTTTATGACCGATCCGACAACCACCCGAAAGGATCAACTTATACATGCGGGTGTTTGAAATGGTCGCTGCGCTTCGAAATGATCTCCAGGATCATCTTCCGCACATTTTTTTAAGAATGAAGACTGTGAAACAAAGTATACGAGTGTCTTAGTTGATAGTTTAAGAGTTGTTACAGCCAACTGCGACCTGATGGTCGATTGTGCCCACTCCTACAGGTCTCTTGATCAAAGCATTGTTACCTTTGGATCACAATGCCAAAGCATTCTGTGACTAGGTGAATAGGAGTTTCTTCCTCCACCCCACAGAATCTACACTCGTCAGTATCCGATACGCCCATTCTCAGCAAGTGCTTTTTGAGACGACAATGCCCTGTAAGAAAGCCATCGAGGAGGTGTAGTTAGTTCTTACTGAGATCCAAATCTTTTTTGGATCTTGGAAATTCAGAATTCCGAAGAAACTTTTTGGAGTGATCCAACACTAGGAATTCTGCCAGAGTGTCTTAGGTGATTATGAAATAATTTCAGAGATATGAAACATGAAAGAAAAGTACATGATATCACGAAACACTGAAACGGATGAATATTTCCAGTAGTAATTTCAATACAGGTACCACTTAAACAGCCATCTACATTCTCGGAAATAACAAAATATAAAATACTTACTTCATGAAATTGATAGAAGTTTTTTCATTTTATTTTATGATTTGAAATGTTATTTGGCACTAACAATGCCAGATCATACATAAGAATTCAACCAGATGGCATGAGTTCGTAATCTGAACAGATCATTCTCAATATGGGATCAACTTAAGCACCTTTCCGAAACTAAATTTCAATCTGGTGGCATTCACAGTTCAAAAGTTTTATGAAGAAAAAATTTTTATTTTGCCGAGGAAACATCTCCTACAATATCAGTGTTTGAGCGATGACAAATTAGACTCAGGTTTCAATGTACATTAACCCGCAGAAAGCTGGCTTTCTGAGATTTAACCCTTAACCACCGTAGTGCAAAAACAGTAGCACTTTCACCGTGGTGCGGTCTGTGAGACCGCGCGTCCAAATACAATCTTAAAATATATTAAACGCAGATATTTTTATGGAAATAATTGTTTTTATCAAGATCTGCTTTCTAAAAAAAGAATGAGCTATTTCGTTTCTCTTTATTCAAATTCAAAATTGTACAATGAGAAGGAAATATGTCGAAACTTGAATTTCAGTTCATGTTCTCAGGACCACCAAATATTATACAATGAATGGAAAACGCATCTATAAAATATGAAAATATTATGTTTCCCCAAAAATAGAAATATCAAGGATTACAATGACAGAAAAGCATTCATTTAATCCTGAAAAAAACACGAAAATTGCAAGCAGTGAACATCTCAAATATTACACCTACAATTTTTACAAATTTTACTAGTTCATTCAAAACAAGTCGACTTATGACAAATTATGCAGAGATATAATGTCTTTCTTTTAATTCTGGGTGGGCAAGTGTGACATGTTCGTCTTTTTTCCAAGTTTTTTCCATGACTTTATCTTATTCCAAGACAGGAATGGATCACACCGCTTTTTTCAAGAATCCGGAAAAAATCACCATCGGTCATTTCTGAGGACGAATGCTGGTAGAACATCAAGCACACTTTTCATCGAAAGCATCAACTCTTCTTTTTATCGAATTGTAAAATACAATAATTTCAGGTTTTTGCGAAAATTCATCTGAACACTATGTATGCATTGAAGATATCTATAGCGATGCTTTGTTCTTCTTTGGGACGTAACATAATAACCTTATATCATTTGATAAGCTATACAAAGTTGAATTGGATTCTCTATTTTGTTGTGGAAGAAAAGCCAATCGATAAGCCAATGGTATTTCAATTATATTTTTTTATAATTCCGAAGTAAATTTTCTCTTAATTTTTCTGCCAATTCTAATCATGAAAACCAGTTATCAACTGTTATGTTCCGGTTCGTGTGGAATATGGAACGTATGTAATTCATTATTTAAGTTTCAAACATTACGAATGATTTCCAAATTCCAAAAATTGTTCTCCGAATATACATTTTTCTTGCAAACCGTTACTACCAGAATTGTCTCATTGCAAACATTGATGGGAGATGCGACCATTCGAAGGTAAGGAAGCGATAGTGCGATAAAATTTAAGTGTGTATAAGTTAGAGCGAATCAAATTTCTGCCGCGGTCTCACAGACCGCACTACGGTGGTTAAGGGTTAAACTCAACCTGTATTAAAACAAAAACAGTTTATTTATAATACCTACCTATACAGAATTCTGATCATACTACTCAGTCATTTAAAAATTTTAAACTTCGTGGATTTTCTTTGAATTTTAACTCATGGGAGATTATTGATGCCTGCTGCACCAGCATTATAAATAACTATTTCCGAATTTAGATTAAGCAAGGGATCCAACTGAATGTGTATGACTTTATTAAACTAAACCTGGTTTTTAATGTTTGTTAAAATGACTTGCTAATCAGAGGTGATGCCGTCAAATATAAAATTCACTCAAGGTATGTGATATGTACATTCGTATATATGTTATCTCAAAAATTCCTATAACTTCATTTTCAGGGAGAACTGCATTTTTCTTTCTCATTTTTTCTTACTTCGATTCGGCATTTTCCTCTGGCATTAAAGTTGCTCTTAAGTGCGTTATGAAGTAAAAATTGAATTCCACTCTTTCCCTCTTCGATGGCTTCATCGGAATTCGATATATAAATGGAGGTATCCGGAACACGGAGAAGTTTCATCCAACTTTGAAGTTTCGAACATGTTTTTCCACTCGTGACATGGGAATGTCGGGAGTTTACTCGTGAAAAAGTTGAACCTCTTCTCACAATATAATAGAGAGGTTGCATCACTTCTTCAAATTCCTTCTGTTGAAGGGATATATAAAATTTTCAATATTTCGGTTCCTCGTGAACAGCAAGCTCTGCGTATTCAGATATCGATTAACATGTGTTGTGGAAGGAATTTGTAATTTTTCTAGGTCTCGTTCGACTGCGAAAAAGATTTTGCTGTGTACTCGTTGATGATTTGTGTGACCCACGGTGTTAAACATGGACAAACAACTGTAAAATGATATAGTTAGTGACACTAGAAGTAACAACAAGGACGAAGAACTAAAGAAACTTAATTTTTTGACAATACGGTAGTCTTACGTCAAGAATAGCACTATAAATTTAATGTCTTATAAAAAATCTGTGAACTTTTCTTGTTCTTTCTCATAGAACAAGTCGAATTTCTGATGTAAACATTTTCGTTCCATGAAAACAACACTTATTCTACCAAAGATTTATACGACAATTTGGTTGTGGTATTATTTCATATGGTGGGATGCATTGGGACTGTCACAGGATTTACGTATAAAATGTTTAGAAAATTTTTATAAAACATTTGATGGAACTTTTGGTTACATCTTCAATACCACATTATTGTATAGATGTTTCGTTGGTGAACCTACCATAATTTCTGGTTGGATGAATATGCATAGCGATTAGTGATGAACATCTGTTAATGCTGATATTATCTCGGTACGAAAGGTAAAAGCTCAGCAACTGCAGTATTTGAATTCGAGCAAAGACTATATTCATCTCTTGAGGAGGAGATGATTTCCCCTCTGATTGTGTTGATCATAATCTGCTTTTGCGTAAACTGGGGAAGAAAGGAATTAGAGGCATACCTCTCAAACTAATAGAAAGTTATCTTCATTTCAGAAAACAAATTGAAGTTCTGGAAATGAATGGAGAAAATTTGTTGTCATCAGAGGAAACCTTATTTTCTTGGGTACCCCAGAGTACTATCATGGGACCAATACAGTTCCTAGTATACGATGACGACCTCCCAGATGTTTTGAAGACGAAGGCAGTCGATCTTCAGGAGATGACTCAAAATCAGGCAAACTCTCGTGAACTTCTGGCTAATGAGGCCACCAATCTGCCTTTTCAGATACTTTATTGGCTCACTATGAACATAAACGCATATTTGTATCCTGATGATACAAATGCGGTTATAGTTTCCTATGATATCGATTACGTATATGAATGTCTGTTATCTGCCCAATCAAAAATTGAGGTATGGTGTAGATCAAATACTTTAAATCTTAATGCTGATAAAACAAAGATATTTTTCCAATTCAAGATCGAAAAATAACCTATTCAAAGAGCATCAAAGCCAAATACTGTGATATACTCACCAGTTCCAGCATAAAGCTATATATTATATTAGTATAAGTATATTATATTAGTAGATAATCACCTGAGTTGGGATCAACATTGTGATAGTTAAACATCTTAACTGGATACCGTGATCTAAGAAATGAAGGCTTTAAGGAATCAAGAGGATTTTGGCACATCAAAGACCGTCTATTTTACTAACTTCCTATCTCATCTTTCATACGGTATTATTTTTTGGGGCCTCAGTTCACATGCTTATCACATTTTCGTGGATCAGAAGCATGCTATAACAATAATATTGAATATGAAGTTCAGATCATCCTGTAGAGGTGCGTTCTGCCTTCAAAGCTAATAACATCTTATATTAACTATGCCAGGCCTATGTATTTATGGAATTTTACTTTTTGTACGTAAACATCTAAATTATTTTGCAGATTCAAAAAATAATAACGCAACAAGGAGAACTCATGAACTCTTTTTTCCGATACATAAATTTTCGACTACCGAGCAAATCACTCTATATGAGGGAACTGAACTGTAGAATCGAAACTTATATAAAAAAGATAAGTTTATATAATACATTTTAGTCTGTATAATCATGTATCTGAAATTGTGAGCCATATACCTCCAACGAATTCATAGATTTCTGCAGAGAAAATGAATGAATTCTAAATTATTAACAAGGATGGTTGTGCACACCAGAGAATGATAAATCAATAAATCGATAGGTACTTCAGTGTGAAATTTTTTATTATTCCCGCACATTCCCATCACCCACGTATTCACAAACTGGCTTCCTTGCTTTGCTTCATCCACAGAGCCCTCAATGTGCCACTTTCCGATTTTATGTAATTCGAAAGATAAGGTGAAAGAGTTATAGTGCAGTGGAGTTTATAAGTTGCGATATGATAATTCTGATGTCTCATATGTCGGACAGACTAAGAGAAGATTGGACGTCAGAATGAAAGAGCACTTGAACAGACCTCAGTCGTCAACATTTGGTGATGTAATTGTTTATGTTAGGCTTTATTTACACCTAATTGTTAATTGCTGCGATGCCCTTATTCTCGAGGATAGGTGATGGTTTCCTGGACGGGTAATGAGGAATGTTCACAGGTATGCAAAATCGATCGAAACTTCGTCACAGTATAACTTATATGTATATGAAATCACTAGTTTCTGTTTCAGTCGAATAGACCTAGTATTTCGGATTTTACAACCCGGCTACGTACTGAACCTCGCAAGTCGTTGGATGTAAAGTGACGTCACACAGATCCATCGAAATCATGTTTATAACCCGATATCTCGGCAGCTATTTGAAGTATTCAAATAATTTTTAGACACAATATTTTTATTTTCTACGGAGAATAGGAATATGTAGAAATTGAAAAATGTGAACATTCCTCATTACTCTATTTTGTTCATTCATTACCCATGTAATAATCTCATTTACCCTTCCAGAAAAACCCTGATGATGGTCTTCATATAGACCGAAAGCGTTTGGTTTTTTAAATAAAAAAAATTTCACACTGAAGTACCTATCGATTCATTGACTTATTATTATTATTTGACCAAGAATTTTTGCTATACATGGACAATGAATCTGTTTGATTTTTCAATGATATTTAGTCATAGTAAAACTGATTCGTTTCAATATGCAACCAACATTCACAACCATAACACTATAACAGAACATCAAAGCTTTTACACGACCTCAATACGACCATTTGTTCAAATTGTGTTCTGAAGAAAACACTCTTATAGCAACTCCCACTTAATCGTATCACCTTTCTCCTCAGGAGTGAAAAACTGAATAATAATCGATTTTTTTTTCATTTCCTAGCTCTGATCCTTGATTCATATTCACGATCATAGCATTCTTTGCTCTGAGATTTGAAACAGCGTAGAAATTTCAATAGCAAATGTGGAAAATACTGAAAAAACTGGCGTGAAGATGTTTTAATTTCGATATCGCATTCACGATACTGCAGAAGTTATAGCGAATAATTATAACTAAGGGTCAAGCAAATTAGCATAAAAAATAGTATGCCTGGAAATTATTGATATAGTTCAGGAAACTGATTTGATCATTCTTTCAGGTCTCTAATGAGAATAGTTTGAGCTTCACCCCAATTTCCCAGTAGAGCGTTTGTCGTCACGTTCGAAAAACCTAAACTAAGCACTTTATCGAAAACTTTGTGCAATTCGAAAATAATAAGCGTCAAATTATGCTTCTGAAAAGTACTACGACATTTTATTTGAATAGTTTCATAAAAATGATACTTCGAAATATGGCAAATTTTTACACTTTTCGAGATAACATATTTTTTTTTACTATAAAAAGTGTAATGACCATGAAAGTACGAACTTAAGAACAAAATGTCATATGATAAGAGTTGTAGACCATCATTTTGTGATAAAAACGTAACACGACCTCTCCAAATCACAATGTTAAATCGCGCAGTAGTTCACACTGCTCGTAGCTAGCGCTGTTGAAGTTGCTCAGCAGTCTCATGAGTGTGGATAATGTTGGGAAGGACACTGACCTTCATGTTATTTTGTTTGTTTCAGCTCCTATGTGTACCAACATTTTTGTTACTACACCCTCATATAATTTATCTAATCCTAGGAGCGAGAAAAAAGTGTTGGATTGCACAACAACTTCCTGAGGAACAAAGAGCACCTTTTGGATGTACAAAAATCATGGAAAGTTTTCGTTGATGATGAATTCCATGATTTTTTTTTTACTCCAAAAGTGCTCAACGCTCCCCTTAGCAGTCATATGATCGTTTTATGGACGGTTGTTTTTATTAGGCGGTATCTTTGATGTGAAATTCTTCAAGAGGCAAGTGCAGTTACTTTTAGATTGCAATAATTATTGTCCATTCTGCAATCATGATATTTTGTTCTAGAAGAGGGAAATATATAATCTTTTCATTTGTATTTCCATTGTACAGAAAGAGTATTTGAATTCGAAATTTTTTGAGACTGTATTCAGGGAGCATTTTTAGTTTTTACTGCCTCGTATGTTATATTCCACCTGTTTCTTTAAATATAAATTTTGAATTATATAATGAAGGTCAGTACAGTACTCATAACACAATTTTTTCTCCTAGTTCGAAATATTGGCGCAATGAAATGAACACATCGATTTGACGTTTCAACTATTATATTTCAGTTTATTTATTAGAAGTGTAGGAGAACAGAAACGTGGTAGTCTTCCCAAACTGCCGATAGAAATGAAAACTAAGTAATTTGTGAATTGTATAGTGGAGCGTCGAATATTAGATTATTTTTTCTCAATAATTTTGTAGTTATGAGAAATAATGAATGACCAATCTGAACTTTTTAGATCCTTGATTCGAAGGAAAATCAACTCCTCAAAAAATTTAGTCTCATACACAAAATTCACAGAAACAATACAAGAAGAATATAAGGAACCGGACCGGAGTTGTATGTGTAGTGCCTCTTTATATTATAATTTGTTAATTTTGATAATATATCTGTTGATTTCATTTTCTTTAGTAGCTTCGTATTATTCCGGACAATATTTCAGTTTTTTGTTCAAAAAGTCATTGCTTGATTCGTTCAATGGTCCATCATTATTCATATATGATTAATATGATCTTCATTTTATTTCTTTCCTCATTTTGTTTATATTTAATTTTCGTTATTTTAATGTTGAAATTTTTTCATGGAATGTTTTCTGTTTCGAAAACATTTGCCGTTTCATTTTTCACACATAACCTCATGTTGTTGACGTTGAAAAAAAATTTGGAGTAGAAAATTTCACAAATTTTACTCTGACCCCTCCCACTAGAGAACAAATTTGGCGGACACCCCTACATAAATATGAGAAAAGAAATAGAAAGGAACGAAGAACTGATGTCTCCTTCCCAAAATTTTTATTTTGCCCCCCCCCTGAGAAAAATCCTGAGGGCGCCCATGAAGACGATGTTTTCTTTTCTTCTTGTGGTGTAGATCTGTTTCGAAAACAGCTTCTAATGCTTCGAATGGCTGCGACACAACGTCATCATTTTTCGCCAAAGGCAAAATGAAATTCCTAACGACGCGTGAAATCTATACAAACCTGCTGACTGCTGCACAATTGTTCTGCAGATAAGGAAAGAAATGCGTGGTAGTAGCCCCTCATGAAAATAATTTCAAGTTATCGAATGTATTGTTGTACTAGATATTTAAAAAATTGTGACCTCAAACCTCAATTGATCTTGCAGCACAACGATAAAACTCGCTCATGACGTACTTACAGGTGAAGAAAATATGTAATATATAGTTCTTAGTAACGAGTTGTTTTGTAGTTATTAGTTCATGAGTCCCAAGTTTGTTATTATAGTCGATTCAGTTGATTTAGAGTACTTTACTGAACCACTAAAAACATGAAGGAATAACAGAGAATAAATAGTGCAAGGGAGAATAGACAATTTACGTCTTGCATGGCTTTGCCAGACGTTAGTAAAAACAATTTTGGTGCTCATAGGGGCTGGAGCAGTCAAAATTGAAAAAAGGTCAGTGTCCTCTCCAACAATAACCACACATTCAAGGGTCTGCTGAGCTACTTCAACAGCACTAGGTACGATTAAATGATCAGCATCCTCAGTAGGATGATCTACTGCCCGATTTTTCATTTAGAATGAGAATATAACATTTTGTCCTGAAGCTCGTAGTTGTAAAGATATTTTACAATCGAAATCTGTGTTTTTTTCAGAAAGTGTAAAAATTTTCCTTATTTCGACTTATGATTTCTATTCAACTACTTGTGCAAAATATTATATCGTAATACCTTTCAGAAGTAGAATTCAATGTTGAACACTTTCGTATAAAACAATATTATTAATTAAGTGCTTAGTTCAGGAGCTTTTTGAGAAAAATCCAAAATAGTCCTAAACTCAAGCTACTCTTATCAGAAGCCTAAATAAAAGACTAAATCTGTTCTCAGGGCTCCACAAATTATTTCCAGACAAAAGTCTAATTTGCTCGGCCTGAATATCAGTGTACTGTAGCAACTAATACCGAAGCCATTTGCGTTTTTCAACAACATAGTATTGAATCATTGAAATCAGGACACCCTCTATAAGACTCACAGTGTAGACATACGATGTTCCCTTCCTCTAAAGAATTCCACTGACCTCAATGCAACTACCAGATATCGTGTACGAAGCTCCACGCCCTCGAATAAAAAATGAATAAATCTGAGAATCCGGAAAACACCAAATCTGCATATTACACAAGACATCAATAGTCGTATTGGCTCTCCAGGGAGATCAATGGGATCACTTCTAGGTGATTGATCGAGGTTCGATTATGTAACACAGTCGAGTTGTCTGCCACTCCGTTCTTTCCGGCCCCTTGGAGTAATGCATAAGCAATCTGCGTAGCTAACTGACGGATATGATTTATGGCAGGTACAGGAGATACAAATACACCGCAACGTTGCGTTGCGGCTTGTTTTCGGGAAGCCAGAAGGCCAAGAGTGTTCGCCAATCGCAGCCAGAACCCAGATCACGCAACAGTCCTTAGATTGTGCGTGTTCAACTTATTGAAAACAATTATAGTTTTGATTTTTCGTTGAATGGAATACAGTGATCAGGCAGAAATGATGATTTAAAACAAAAATGAGCAATGAAGGAAAAATTTCATATTGTTATTCAAGGTCCTGTTATTCATCCTCTCATTGCTCTCACCTCCAACATACAAAATAGTAAAAAGAAGAACATAAAATGGACATCACGATGGCATTTGATGGTGTATGTCATAAGTTCCGAAACCACCTATGAGATTCTCATCATGAATTTTAATCGACAAACTTTTTTTTAACATTATTGAAATTCATGAGCAGTTTTTGTTTTGATTCATTATCATTATTGTCACTAATGAAAAGTAATATTTCAGAAAATGACAATAAATATATTGTCAGCAAAGAGATCCTTTTCTTGAACACATTAAACAGTAGACGGCCCTTAAGGCGTTTCTGGAGAACTGGACACTGGGCCTATTCGAAATCTGAAATTGGGGTTTATGATATCGTTTGACATTATCTACCTAGCTTGAATATTCGTAAAGGCTGACCACACTCAGTTGTACAGGAAATGCAAAAAAAAGAAATCACTGGACTGAACTGCAGGCAGTTCAGTCCAGTGAGAACATCTCCTGAAATATAACTCCTGAAGATGCCAGACACTCGAACGGGCGAAACGTCGAGAACTAATCTACGACGACGGCCTAAATGCTCGAAAGAACATGTCACATTGAACGATGGCCGCGAAAGCCTCAACCAATTCATCTTGTGTTTGTCAGGCAATTATTCTTTATAATAATTTACCACCAGCCATCATGATGTTGAAAAGAGCAAAGTTCAAAAAATTGATTAAATGTAAATAACTGATTAGTTCCTATTATAATGTTAGTGAATATTTGGTTGATGACAGCTTTCTGGATTAATATTTTGAAATTTGCATTATATTTATTTTCGTATTGATATTGGCCTGTCCTATACATATTAATTATTCCATAATGGACTAATAAAGCTTATTATTATTATTTACGGTAGGAGTAAAATGAATTCGAAACCCATTTCTTTTCATCTTATAGAGGGCACCACAGATGAGCATGCGATGAATAAGAAATATTTTTGATTTTTTTCAACCTCAAACATGAAATTCTACGGATACATTAGCTGTGTTTGCCAAGAAATATGTCATTTAGAAATAATATTAAAAAAGCTGTGACTAAAGTTTAACTCAAACACCCTGTAACTTCGTTAAAAATTAATTTTCGAAAAAATATTGGTATCGAAATCACCACTAAATTTCTTACTAATCATGTCCGGACACTCTCTGTATATCAACTAAAATATTTAAATAACATTGACGAAACTCTCCGACTTCATCTCCTCATCACTCCCGTTCCTTAGTATAAGTCCCCTCCACCTCGGCAATATGTTTTTCTACAGTTTAATCTTCTCCAACGCCATCTTCTATTTGTTGCTTCACCAACCGGGCATTAGGTCGTAATGAGTTCCGCCATGCCTTCGGCGCATTTAATAAAGAAAGCTGATTGGGAATCAAATGGAGCAACTGCCTGGCCGCCTGGGAAATTTTCCGTAATGCTAAGCCTCCCCCAGAGCTCCCGCGTGACTAGGACCCGACCAGAAACAAAAAGTTAACGCCACACTCATCACGGAAGAGTATCTACTTTATCAATTATCGCAGTTGCACCCCCATTACGGGATTACGGTTGCCGCGAAGTTGGGGCGAGTGGAAAAATTGGGGGGAGAAGTTCGAATGGAATGAAAAAAAAAATCTTTGTATTGGTGGAAAGTTTGAGAGGAGCGGACCGAATGGGGTGTATATATTCATTTCTTATTACAGTTTCGCATATGGTACTAACTTTTTGCACTAGAGGAGTTTTCTACTTCGCAGAAATGTAATACAAATATTTTTCAGGAGGAACCTACTAAACATATCTCTACGTTACGAAGATTGAGAATTCGCGACGAAAGTACGAATCAGTTTTGCTTGCTGTTTCTAGGAAAAAATTAGTTATTATTCAACCCAAATGTCTCATAATCGAATTTGTCACCATTAAATTGAACTCAGTGCTTGGCTAAACTTTCATTTGTGTCTTCTGCTGTAACTACTAGAGGTGATTCGATAAAACTGTGTTATATAATATTCAGTTCAGTCAATCAGGGTAAAAATAGTGGATTGCCTCCGAATCATATCATTAGCTTCGAATCTGATGAAATTTTCGAAATATGCTCTACTCATCTAGTTCGTCAAAATCTATCCTATGTCGATTTATATATTATGCTTTTTATTTTTCAGGGGTGACAACTAATTGAATGAACTCGAAAAAAAGTAATTCCTAGGTTTAAATAGAGTTTTATGGAGTTGAATGAGAAGCTTCATATTAACACCGTATAAACCCCAATTTCAGCATGAAGTGTGTGAAAATGGGGCATAATTTATATTTTAGATTAATTTGAAATGAGCTGTTGCTGTTAGTAGTTGGTACTCTGAGTCAACTTTTTTTTTTCGTTTTTTTTAACACTTTTTCTATTGAATCCTTAATCAATTGAAGTGAGAGCTCTGGTACTTAGTGAAATATGATTTTGGGACTAAGCTTTCTCAGTGCATTCTTACATAGCATCTGGTATAGTTGCGAAAAATGCCAATTTTACAGCAGGTATTTCGCTGCAGCTGCAAACATTCATCAGCCGTAGCTCTTTTTCTAAAATAATTACTACACCTACGTTCCTGATGACTAATAACGGAGACTCCACACCTGACATAATTATGTGCAAACGAAATATCCAAAACCATATGAAAGCCAAACCTATACCGGACCTAACATCTGACCACTTAGCTATAACGTTAACTGTCGATCTCAGAACACCAATGCAGATTAAATATGAAACAACACAAAGAAACTTCAACTTATGCTACTCACAAGAAGTAAATAAAGAAATGAGCTAATATTTAAGACAAGACGAAGTGATAACGCCAGAAGGAATAGAAAAGTTCAATAAACAACTAACTCTTTCTATAGAGGGGAATAGCCCATCAGCCAAATTTAGTCCATTTTTACATACTCTACCCGAATTCATATTTAAAATGATCGAAACAAAAAACCATTATATAGACAGAACTGCCATAAGACCCTCAAACAAAAATATAATAAGTTGAATACAGAAGAATACAGAACACATCTATGGTTAACTTCATGAAAAAACATTAACATAGAAAAGCATCGCAACTATTAGAGGAGAGATAAGAAAACAATCAAATTACAAACCATCACAAATAATAAAACTTAAATTTATCATAGATGAATTCAAAGTAGTAATCATCGAAATGAATACCATTTTCAATTCCCAGGCTCAGAGTTCTTTCATCATGAGGTTGGAGAAATGATATTAGATGGTATTCATTTCGATGATTACTATTTTGAATTCATCTATGTTTCAAAAATGTTCTCGATGTGCCTTCGTAAAGGCAAAGAATTTTCTTTTTCTTAAATTTATCAGTTGATGATAAGACAATTGATAACTAAACAGATTTAGAAAACGCATTCAAGAACCACTTCGACGAACTTTATAAGGAACGCAGGATCGATCACAACAGAAAATTCGCAAATAGAGTATCTAAGGAAATTACAGAGATGCTGAAAGGTCTGAATTATTATGACCCACCAGACATAACAGAAAAAGAATATAATAACACCAGGGCACGATAATATTAACAGAAAACATGTGAAGGAGATAGATACTCATATAGAAAAAATGAGCCTTTAATTACAATAAACATACGTCAGCACTAGCTTAACATTTCAAATTTTGAACATACTCTCTTCCTTATTCATCGTGATCAGCTTATCAGCTTATGTTTTCGAGATTGATGGAAACATCTGCAAATAGAAGTACTCTTATTTACCTGTGAGAAATCTGTTGAAAAATGCGATATTCTTCACTGAAACGCCTTTTCTATGAACCAATTGAACAAATTTGAGATCAGCATAATTAAAAGGAGCAGAAAGGGGTCCTGTGTATTTTCTGAAGGAACGGTAGTTAAAAGTAATTCATCTGGGAAAATATATACCCTACGTTCAAAATAAATATCATACTTTTCCAGAATATCCTCCTAATCGGGCTATTTTTATATTGAAAGAAAAACAATACAATTACAGTAGAATGGGTATTTACCCATGATGACATAGAATAATGAATCGCCATTCAGTTCATATTGACCCGTTTCCTCGGGAAAACATATGGATTAATTTTCCAAGTCAGAAACTCGGAACGTTACACCGAGGGAGTTCTAAACAAACAAGATACTTCCAATAATTGTTCCAATGCCGGAGTCACGTAGTCACGTGAATTCGGATTATTCCGAACTTTCAAGAATTAATGATATCGAAGATATAGAAGTTCTTGCGATGTTTTCTGGCTGGTATGGTGGGGCAAACACTGGTGGCTTTCCTGTTTAGAGTGCATCCATAATACTAGAAAGTCCTCAGGGGTTTCCGTGCCCTCAGGAATGAGCAATTCGGTAATTGATTATCTAACCGAAATTGCCATCCCTTGGGAACAGTTATCTGCGATGCAACATAATGAGACTCTATAATTAGAAAAGTTTAGAGATGAATAGTTCGCGATGAAGGTTGCTCTGGGCTATGATTGAATCGTCACGATGCTCTTGCTTCAATCTGACCAAAATTAAAAAAAACTTGATATTCGTGAGAATTCAAATTTGTCCTTGACTCTTCATAATTTTACTATAATAATTCAGTACCATAGTACCCTAAAATCTAATGAAAAAAATTGTACAAGGTCCGGCAGAAATGACGACAAAAAATGAAGTTAAATGAAAACAATAATGTGTATTGAATATTTCCTATCCCACGGAATGATTCAATACATTCCGTGAGATTTGCAATTCATGTATGATGAATCACTTCTCAGGGGCGGGCCGAAGCTAAATTTTTGGGGGTGGAAATCCATCAAAAAATTTCTAACGGGACATTGAATTGACCAGAATTCGTTCTATATTTTGCTATAATATTTGTTTCGGTTAAAAAATTCAAAATGATGAATTTCAATACAGTGAGGAGTAATTAACTTTTTTTCCATCTACCCCGTACATACAATTAAGTAGATTTTATTGAGTTTTTTTTTCATAAAGAGTATCTTGATGTTGCTCGAAACTTCGAAAAACACTACTTGTTTGTTTCTTCAGTTTTGTAGCTTTTCTTCATTCTGTGAAAGAAGTTAATATTGGGAATCAAAGTGATGAGAAATTAACGTTGATTTTCCAATTACCCAATATTCAATAATGTGAGTTTCTCTCTTTTATGGAATTTTTTTTGTGAGGAGTACCTTGAAGTATGTTTGATACTTTGAGACAAACCTTTCGTTTCATTCTTTAATTTAGTTCGGTAATTTCATTATTTGGTGTATCTCAAAATTTCAAGCATCATAAACAAAATATTTTTCACAAAAATGCAGATTTCATAAAATGAAAAAATATATATGATAGAATGTTGGGTAGATGAAAATTCAAAGTAAATTACTTACCACTTTGATGAGATTAAAAATATTGAAACTGCTCATCAGTAACACGGGTCCATTTCACAGAATAAAAGGAACAAAATTTCCAGATAATATATTTCGTTTGATAAAAAATGAGCCTCACTTTTGCTTACAGATTTTATGAAATAAAGAAAAGCGAAATAACCCCCGAGTTTACACAGAAAATATGTGTCAAAGTGTGTGTCATAAATCAAGATACTTCTTCAATAAGAAACAGATCCCCGATTTGGTAGGGAAACGGTTTCAACCTGAATCACTCATATTGAAGAAACAATTTTGAACAAAATTTCCTAATTTGAGTTGGCGATTTCGAACTCTTTCGCAGCGTTCATCACAATTAGTGTTTGGAATTGAGGATATATTTGGTATTTTGAAAGATTGTTTTTGTGCCTTGTGACTTCCGATATTCTGTGGTCACTACCTATAATATTCTCTTTTAAACTTGTTCTCCTTCGTGCAGTTTCTGTTCATAATTTATTTAAAAATTTTTATAAGACAAAACATAACTCAAAATTCATTTTGAATCTTTTTTAGTTCATTATTCAAATTTATGTACACATATATTTATTTGCAAAACTATAACACAATGTACAAAGAACGTACCTAATGATGATTCTGCTTATCTGAAAGTAACAGCTCAAATTTATGATACCAGATGGTTATTTTATGACACAGTCTATGCGACGTAACTGAAAAATTTACATCTGGGTACCTTTTTCTTGAGGCCGAATCTCTTTCAACACTTGATGGTGAAAATATTTGGTTAAATACCATTTATTGCCTGCTATACATATATTGTCAACTACTGATTGCAAACTTGTTTTTTCTGATTCAGATTCCTTCGTATTTCATAACTCTCTTGGAATTATGTTTTTCAACTGCTTCGAAATTTTACCTACTGCTTTGAACTTTTTCCAACCCTTTTGAAATTTTTGCCAATTCCCTTGAAGATCTTCCAACTGCTTTGAAAATTTGCCTACTTCGTTCAACATTGGGGGGGGGATGATCCCCCCTCATATCTCCCCTTGGGCCCGTCGCTGTCACTTCTTACATATGACCTTCGTTGGTGGCTTTGAGGCGAAAGCGAAAACTTATTACCAAACAATGACCCTTGAACTGTGTAGAGGAGTTTGATGAATCTCGTGGGTGTTCTAAGATGCCCAGTATCCCATATTTTGGTTGTTCACGGTTCCACACAAGTTGAAATGGGCGTCATCGCTGGTGAGCAAAAATTTACCCACCGGAATTGTGTCCAAAATTCTCCGACAGCTCTTCCTCAAAATTTCTGGTCTCTGGGTAGCAATTCCTCGACTCTAGCCATGTTGTAAGGATCGAATTAAAGATCGAGCTGCAAATTCGTCTCACTGGTCGTTCTGATGAACCAAGGGCACTTGCATGTTTCTTTGCAGAACGATGAGATTCTCTAAGAAGAGGCATGCAGTTAACTACACAAGAATCAGCTAAGATTGCGTATCATGCTTACTGCCATGGTATGACGACACATGGAACACAGGCATGAGGGTTGGCATCGGATGCGAGTAGAATATTTATCCTCCAGAAAAGAGCCTTGAAAATAATTTTTAATATAATAACCGGAGACTCATGCAGACCTATCTTCAAGAGAGAAAAAATACTAACCCTTCCATCTATTTATATACAGGCTGGCCATTTGAGAACTAAACAGACGAGATTACAGACGAAATAAATTTTTTCGATAGAAATGCTCGGACAGGTCGATTTCTGTTTCGAGGGGGACAACTTAAGATGTAGGTTACGGACGCATAGAGCTTCAACCCTTGCTACTACCCCCAATTTTTGAATAGGGAAGATGGGGTGAATAATACCTCATTTGAAAGGTATTTTTATACTGATTTCAGCACAGTAATTGTTTTTTCATTTTAAGCATTAGTTCTCGAAATATTCTTGACTGAGCATTTGAAAATGAAGTGGTGTTTTCATGGCACTTGTAGTGTTTTTTTGTGAAAAACCTTTCAAATGAGGTATCACTCACCCCATCTTGCCTATTCAAAAATTGAGGGTGAGGGTGGTAGTAGCAAGGGTTGAAGCGCTATGCGTCCGGAACCTACATCTTAAGTTGTCCACCTCGAAACAGAAATCGACCTGTCCGAGCATTTCTTTCGAAAAAATTTATTTCGTGTGTAATCTCGTCTGTTTCGTTTTCAAATGGCCACCTTGTATTTCGAGAACTAATGCATAAAATGAAAAAACAATTACTGTGCTGAAATCAGTATAAAAATACCTTTCAAATGAGGTATCACTCACCCCATCTTCCCTATTCAAAAATTGGGGGTGATGGTTGTAGTAGCAAGGGTTGAAGCGCTATGCGTCCGTAACCTACATCTTAAGTTGTCCCCCTCGAAACAGAAATCGACCTGTCCAAGCATTTCTATCGAAAAAATTTATTTCGTCTGTAATCTCGTCTGTTTCGTTTTCAAATGGCCACCCTGTATATGAAGTTTCAAAGCAGGTTTATGCAAACCGATCTGAGTATATAAGAAGTGTAGACAAACAAACTATCAACACAAGAAATAGAATGGCTCTGGAAATCCCACTGTGCAATAAAAAGGTAACCCAGAATTCTTACAACTACTGGGGAGTTACGATATACAACAGGTTGCGGAATCATTTCAAAGACCTGAAACAGAAAATTCTATTATGTACCTACCTGTTATATATAATTGATTGTGAGTTTTATTTTTACACAGTGACGTTTCATGTAATACTTTGATAAATATTAAATCCTATTCTATTCTGAGAAAGGAGTTCTTTACAGCTTGAACCTTTGCAGGTGTTCTGGCTGTAAGGTAAGGAGTCTGCCATTTTTCCTCTTGCCTTTGATTAATCCACCGGAAGTTTAATTGTTATAGGACTGCGAACAGAATCGTGTCAACCGAGGCAGAGCGTTGTGCGCTCAGAGCAGGCGGTTTTATATTTTGAAAAAAAAACACTTCACAACAAATGCACGTTTTTTAACCGATTACGACACAACCCATTACAGTAGTAACAGGTGTTTTGTTGCTTTGGTTTCCTCAAATAATAGCTATACTGTTCAGAAAAAACAGAATATCTGACTGTGAACATCGGAGCAAGATTTCAAGTTCTAATCAGTGATGAAGTTGCTTTAAATAGGTAGATCGTTTTAAGTATCTTGGAGTTACAGCGACCAAAGACGGCATAGAAAGAAAAGAAATGAGAAAGAGAATAAGAAATGGCAAAAGGATTATAGAATGCCTCAACAGTTTATGGTGGGACAAGCATATTTCCTTTAAGACTAAAATTCGATTTGGCCAAGCTTTTGTGGAGTTAACTCTTCGTTATGGCTCTGAACACTTGATTATGGGTACTGAAATGAAGCGCAGTGTAATAGTAGTAGAAATGTATTATTTGCGAAGAAGTGCTGGTATATCAAGACTGGAGAAAAGAACCAACTTTGAGATAAAGCTGATGACACGGTGTTAGAAAGAGATCTAATAATCTGGCACCTTTTTATTGGAATCTCTGGAAGAGCGACTTTCCTTCGATTAAAAGGTGGATTATCATAAATTTAGAGAAGTAAAAAAAATATATAATTTGTGGGTATCGGCTAGTTGCACGAAGAACGATACTTTATGTGTTGGATAATTCTTCCAGGGAATTCCTAGTGATCAAAATGAAACGAATCTGACTAGTTTTTGACAATATAATAAAAATAAAACAAAAAAATAATGATCGAGTTTCTACACGAGTATAACACTTAAGTTTTTTACAAGTTTTGTGTCCAAATCACAATCACTCACTTTAAAATGATTAATTCGATAGCTTCCAACAACTGATTTCCTACTTTACGATTATCCCTAAAATTAACGAAAAACTTATTCTTGGAAGGATTCAGGACTCCAGACTGCTCACAACTTGAAGCTCAAAATTTCTCATGCAAACGGAAAAATCTGACCTTTTTACTCTGCTTTTTTCCAAAAATCTGCTTTCCTATACTAACTCTACAAAGCGATCCTTTCTCTATGCCCTATAAAAAAATAAAAAAAAATTCCATACACCGTGTCTCTACACGCACTTCCGTTTCGGTTCGCGATATTCCAACGAGTACGTGATTTGGAAATACAAAATTCTACTTTAATTGACCCTTTTTCACTACTATTCCCGGAATAGCTTTGTAACACGTCTTCGTTTAAGACCTAACACTTTACTTATTACTCACAAGAAATCTACAAGTCTCCGCTTGAGACTTAAAAACTAACTGTGAAATTTCCTATTTCACACCCAAAAAATAAACCGAACAAGCCGAATTTCGCGAGCACGTCGAAGAGAACCTTTTCTGTTCTTATCTTATTATCTTTGTAATACTGAATGTGAAATTTTTCCTCCACCTTTTGGGCGGTACGTTATCCAAAAATTGCCTCCTTCCAAGAAAAATCTTTGTTTTTACCCTCCTATTGACCAATTGCTACATCTATGTGCGTTTAATACCCACAACACAAATATCTGCGTTTTTTGTTATGTTTAATGTCATGAACTTATCCCGAACCTGAAAACTATCAATCAATACTCTACTTGATTCTTAACAATCCTGAATATCCTAAAGTACTTGCAAGTGTTCATCCTTTTGGCGCCGAACTCCCCATAACTAACACCATGAGGTTTTTGTCACCGTGAGTAGTCTAATTTTCGCCCGTCTTATCATTCGAAACTTTCCATAAATATGCCACATACTGTATCGCAACATGGGGATTCTCAGATTTCAGGCGCCTATTTGGCCATTCGATGGCCATGTGTTCTTGTTCTTTGTTCCCAAAGGAATAATCTAGAAAATTCAACGTTTCCGATTATTTCAACACATTTCTCGATATATTTACCCATTTATTACAGATACAAGGTTTGAGATGGTTTGGACATGTCATAAGGATTCCTGAAGATCGATGTATAAAAAGATTATTTGAGTAGACTCCTGTTGGCCGCAGAAGGAGGGGCATACCAAGAAAATCTTGGATAGGGTTCATGAAGAAAATTTTGGCAGCTTGGAACTTACGACAAGAAGATGCATGGAATAGGGAGGCCTGGAAGAGGAAAACGGGAAGACGGTACTTAGCTGTACCTCAGGCTATGACCTGTATATTTTTTTATTATATTGTGTTGTACTTTATACTCCCTAATGTAGAAAATAATTACTGCTCGCATGTAGACCTTTGAGAAGACTGATGTGATGTTATTCAATAATTAACAATGATTTTTTCGGTATCACTAAAATACAATCAGTTCTGAAAAAATTCTAGAGAATAAGAGCTCATTCTGCAACTTGTTACTCAATACTAATATACCCAGGGACCTTAGTCAAAATTATATGACTTGGACGGTTCGATACTATGAGAAATATTGAATATCAAAAAAGTTATGAACAGCGAATGATTATCCACTTCACGCTCACGTGGCGGTAGCCACTCATTTTTACTAAGGTGTAGAGTTTGTGGAGTAAGAACTCAAACTAGTGGTTTTTGTCGTATTTAATTTCTAAAGATTCTTTTGAAACCAACTTCGAACCTCATCAAGAGCGAGTTCTTTCTTTCCAAGAAGTTCCTCCTTACATCTCGATGAGAGGACAATTGACGTGTCGTCACAATAAATGCACAGACAGTTGCAATGCTGGATGCTCATATCATTCACATATAAAAGAAACAATAATGGTCCTTAAATTGACCCTTGGGGAACACCACACTCAACTTTTTGCTCAGTGGATATTTCACCTTCCCAATTTACCTTCTGGTATCTATTTTCCAAATATGATGTCAGCAATTTGAGCACAATCCCTCTGAAACCATAGAAAATCAGCTTATTGAAGAGAATTATGGGATACCACATCAAAAGCCTTGTTCAGATCAAAATTCAGCATCTCACTATCAATTGCCTCCATCACTTTCGTGATGACATTCATTGAAGCAGAAGTAGTAGTTCGGCCTCTCCTATACCCATGCTGGTTGTCATTCCATAAATTCTTTTTTTTCATCCATTTCAACATTTTTTCATTGATGATCACATCAAAAATTTTCGATATGTAAGGTAAAATTGCAACCGGCCTGTAGTTATTGAAATGATTTTCGTCACATTCATTTTTATAGATTGGAATGATTTTTGCTACATTTAACTCATCTGAAAAATATCCTTCTCGCAAGCATTTATTAACCAATACAGAAATAGGATAAGCGATTTCATCACTGAGTCTCTTCAAAGTTTCGATGTTGACTTCATAAATATCTTATGATTGTTCTGATTCAATCGATGATATTCTTTATTTGGTGTACAATCAAAAAAAAGACAAGATTTTTTTATTCAAATTCAAGTTCTTAGTTATGTTGTGACTTTGCTGGGATGTTTCTAGTTCTTCATTTATTTTCCTACCGATATTTGCGAAGTGATCATTCAGAGTATTTGCGTCAAGATTTGTTTCAATTTTCTGCCTCTTTTGTTTAGAATTTTGATTTTTCATTACAGTTCACAATGCTTTCATTTGATCTCAATAATCTTAATCTCTGAATTCATGTAAATAATACCTAGATATCATATACATATTTCTAAACCCGCCGACTATAAATGAAATGTTATGTGTTAAAATCCAGCTAACGCCCCATTTTCGATTCCTTTGTGAAATAAAAAACCTGACAAGAAATTCCGGAAGCGCCAAACCAATTCAGGTTGTATTTCAAGATCAATCGATACCAATTAGGAATGAAAATTTCAATTTATTTCCTTTCTTTCAGACGTTGCCTGCCATTGTTATCCGAGGCGTCCTCGCTCCAATTTAATTGGAATCAAATTTCACCGAGGAAACCAGGTGAGAGCTTTCAGATCGAGAAAAACAAGAAATCTCTCGGCTGCTAGGAGTTTCATGCTAATGGATACCCAGCAGTTTTTGCTACTCTTTTTTATTGGATGGAGAATTCTGCACTGAATATAATGGGAAAAACGAGGGGTGAATTCGACTGAAATTTTGAAGAGGAACGAATCATGATGTGATTGCTGTCAATTACCTTCAATTAAGGAAAGCCGTTCGATTCTTGAACAGTTTCCAGTTTCATATCCATCTAAAACCCCATGGAAATATGAATGTTGAATTCGAATGAGCTCTGAGTCAGTAAAACAGTGTAAAAATTTGCAATACACATTAGTCGCATCTGAACGTCAGATGTGAAAGCTAGATTGTTTGAAAAAAAATTATATTCGCCTAAATCGAAATAATAGAGATTTGAGAGAAAATTCAAACCATGAAATGGTACTTCGGTGGTCCAGCTATTGCAAAGATTATAACATCTTTCATTGTTGCCCTTGGAGATAGGCCGATACCTTCACGTTCGGCTCTCCACTTTATGCCAATATAACAAGTATGCCCGATCTTCTCCAAGATATGAGATTATCTATTTATGATTGAACAGTTGGCACAACCTGGATTATTCGAACATTTAAGTTCAATTCGTCGTTCTTTAATTTCGCATGTTTTATAATTTGGTTTTGTTTTCCTTTTTTTATTCATAGAATTAACTACTTTCATTTTCTGCTCGTGAAATGTATTTCTGTTCTTTCAATATTCCTTCTCTAGAATTTATTTTATTTTCTAACCAATCTTGACAAAAAATACCCTGAATACCAATTTCCACAGAAATTATTGGTGTCATTCATTGATGCAGATAAACTCCTCACGGCAGAGTGAAATATAATTGTCGTTTTCATTCAGAACAGATATGAAAGCACCCATACCGTGGTTGGAGTATTACTGATTCGATTCCATACTTCACGTACCATAAGGTGTGATTTACATCCCCACCCAACGGCCCAGCCGTTTATTCGATATCACTTTCCTCTGAGGTTTTGATTTTGCCACTGTTCTATTAGAATATTACCCTGTTCGAATTTACCATAGAAATTATGATTTTTCCAATTCCGTTTTCCCGTTCCGTATGTAGGCAGTATGTAGTAGGTGGGATACCCCGTATACAGTAACGAAAGAGAGTCAGAAAAAAAGTAATAAGCATCAGAATTATAATGCGACAAAGCAATTCAGTGCATCACTCCATATCACCGAATAACAACTGAATCGATTTGGTGAGAATGGAGCATTGTCATTATTATCGTTGTCAACGTGAAGAATCACCGTTCAAGCGAAAGAGTTTTGCGAAGTAGAAGAAATTCTAGATGGTCGTTTTCATTCTGAAAATCGTAGCTAAAGTATAAATTCATTTAATTCGCTGACGCTGAATAATCACGTTTTGCGAGTAAAAAGAAAGAGCATTTCTTTGAAGAGGAAATATTTTTCCGAGTGAAAAATCATATTCATTCAGATAAAAGCGTTATTTTTTCTTGATTAAAAACACAGAATTCAGCTGACTCAAAAAATTATCTTCTTGCTTCATGCAATGAAAGGATCGTAAACGACTTGTTCTAGCGAATTTTTCTCCGAAAACTTCTTAATTATCGGTCTTGTCAAGTCAGACGTTAGAAACAGATGTGATGTTTCCAATTATGCTTTCCCGATCTGTATATTGTGTAAATCACAATATTTTAGTTCATCGGCTCACAAAATGCTTGATACAAAAAATCACACTCTGTACTTTTATACATTTCTCACGGAAATTTCGTTCCTGACATAAACACTACATGTGTTCTTTTAAGGAATGCAATTGCCCCTCTGCATACATGTCACATGGGTCAAAAGAGAATTGGAACTGTACTCATTCATTCTTTCTGCAAGTTCTTTCGAAATGCGTTCCTGCATGCCTGAGATCCAAAAGAATAAATGCTCTGGAGATTATATTTCTCGTCTTTTTGAATTATTTTGAAACCTTCTTCATTCTGAAACTTCAGTTTGTACCGGATGAGTACAGATTGACAACGAAAAAGCAATTTCATCAAAGCTAAACTTATCGACGAGAATTAATAGAACATGAGAGAGAATATGAGAGAAATTAATTATTCCGATATTTCAGGAACGGACTCATTCAAAGTTTTGATTGAAAAATTTCTTATTATTTCATTTATTTATAAAATTTCGAGAAAAATTAAACGTTTTTCATCCCGAATTTCAAATATATGATTGTCCAACTTTTCAGATAGAATTTAATCAAGCATTTGGTCAAAATTTAATGTATCAACAACATAAATACTGGTGAGACAAGTGATTTGTCTCGTGGAATTCAATAATGAATATGCAACGTGAGGATTTTGAAAACTCAGTAGAGCAGAAGGTGATAGATTTGCACAAACGTAAAGTGACCTAAAGGTGAACAACAACAAAATAATCAGAAGAAAACACGTTCCCCAATATGAATATAATATGCTGAAAACATTTTCACAACTGGAATTTAAATTTTCATTATTCGTGACGTCTGTTTTGTATAATCCCTGAATATTAAAATGATCAAAAGGCCCCTTTTTCACAAATAGAGAATATCTTGGAATGCATGCTGGTGTATCTTACATGTAATCCCCTATCAACAAACATTTTTACATGTATAGCTCAATATGTATTAGTGGAACGGAAGATAGTAATAAGAATCTTCACAGAAACCTGAGAAGAGATAATGAAGTATCTATCCTAGGATGAATATGGAAGCCATTGTGATATATAAACATAAGAACAATATGAACAGAAGGGAAGAAACTCCTGGTACATAGCGCATGGTTGCCGGTGTAGGAAAAGACCAAAATCAAGCCAATACGAAGTGATGGACCAATCAACATCGCGCGCTTAAACCCACTACGTCCTCCCGCCAATGATCAGGGTATAAGTGGGACCAACGGATCGAATCCCGCATCACTTTCGGAAATTCAGCGGTCGAGTTACAATCTAAGACCAAGAATCCTCTGAAGATGCCTACCGCAGTTGTGGGCGGAACGTTAGGTGAAATAATTCCTAATAAACCACGGCCAATAAGCTAGGAAGACTCTCTCAATGTCAATAAAGGGTGTCCGGGGAATAACTGTACGTACTCTTACCAGAGATAGAGTTGTACTAGGTGATTACTGATTGACTATAAAAAATTAATCTCTGGATTTCCCTAGAAAACTACAGAGTGATTTTCCAACTTCATGGAAATACTTAGACCATCATGAAATCCAAACTTAGGGACGGATATTATTGATACTTTGGAGGTAATTGGCACATGCTAAGGTCGAGTCAGAAAGATATTAATTATTTCATTATTCCAAGGTCGGACTTATTAATCTTCATTGAAAATGTTCAGGGTAAAACAACACTCTGTATTTCGAATAACAAATATTTGCTTCGCACAGAAATAAAATTTCCTTCAAGATAATATAAGAATTCCTATAACATATTCTGTGTTAAGCTTCAAATATTTTACAACTACTGTTATTGTTTCGTAACGGAATGTGTTTATTGAAGCTCTGAATTTTTCTGACAATTTTCTACCAATTTTATCGCATTTTATATTCAAACATCAGATTTTCAGTTCTTTTCATGGTGAAAAATTCAATTTTTCGAACTATATCCAAATTCAAAAATTCAAGAAAAAATATTTGTTGATGTGACAACTTTAAGCAATATCACAAATTGAAGCATAATTTAGCTTCTTTCTAAAAAGCAAATCAATTATTTGTAATTCGTTTTGCCCTGAACACTTCAAATGAAGATTAATGAGTCCAGCCGAGGAATAATGAAATAATTGATATCTTTCTCACTCGACCTTAGCATGTGCCAATAACCTACCAAGTTTCAATAATATCCTTCAATAAGTTTGGATTTTATGATGATTTTAGTATTTCCATGAAGTTGGAAAATCACCCTGTAGCTTTCTAGGGAAATCCAGAAATTAATTTTTTATAGTCAATCAGTAATCACCTAGTCCAATTCTATCTCTGGTAAGAGAATGTACAAAATCAAACGATAAAATTTCTAGCTCCTTCAAGGATGGAGTTTTGGTCGTTGGGCCAGCAACCCAACACCAAATAACTTCACAATGTTGCTGAATTTCTCATTCAACAAGCCTCGGAATAGGACTGGTAGTATTCAACGACGAACGAGTGAATGAACTAAATATGAGAATGATTACTTGAAATGTACGGGGACTATTGAGCACCAGGAGATCATTTCTGCTGGAGTTGTTTGTTAACGTAAGAGTTGGATTGGAGATCGAAGATGAAGTAGCAGGTCAGTTCGAAGAAATACAAAGAATTGAAAGGCTTGATGAAGAGAACTGGGTATGCGGCATCAAGCTGTTTCTTGATGATATGTATTTTATATTGCATATTTTTAAGCCCAGAATATACAATTTAATAAGAGTATGTCCAGTTATTCCCCGGACACCGTGAAAGCCTGAAACTATTTAGATCATACAGTTACTAATAAACTTTTCCAAGCTCAATATTGGTGACCTGTTGGTCTCGCAGAATACGTTGACCAATTTTCTCCACATCTGGTCCCCTTCCCCCGTCCTCTCAGTCATTTTTACATCATCCCGCAATATCTATCCGGCGGACGTTCTTTTCCCCATTCGAAGCCTCGTAAATCAAACAATTTGCTCGAAATTTGGCGGGTATGCGTGTGCTGGATTTCCTCGGAGACCGTAGGGGCCACGTAGTGTTGGCGGCGGACGACAGAAGAAGGGAGCGAGAAGATCACGTTTCGCCGAACGCGTGCCGGCCCCGGGCAGCCCTGAGCAACAGCTATCGCCTAAACAATATCCGCTAGATTAAAAACGGAAACAATGGAGTTGACAGCTCCTGACAGGTACACGGTTCGAGGAGAGGGTTGCGAAATGAGTTATCTCAGCGATTCCGTCGTATATCTTTTCGTGAAAGAATTTTTTAATGTTGCCACGTCTTTTCGTTTTTCCTATGGCATTAATAATTCGGCAGCGTTATCCGGTTTTTACCGGACTTGCTGTGGGTGTTCGAGATCCGGTCTGAAAACTCCAAGATATTCTGTTTGCCCTCACATCTCAAATCTAGGATGGAAAATGTTGCCAAAGCAGTCGCAGTAATACAACTGGAAAAACTCCAGCAAGGTTTTCATTATAATTAATGACTGGGATTATGATGACGATATCAAGGCTGAATATGAAAATGGTCTGAAAGTTTGTAAGAAAAAGATTATTGTGAATTCGTAGTCGTAGTGTGTCATATTCTTGTCACATCATCATTAAACATTTCCTGGAACTTTCTATCCGGATCTCGAATTATATTGCAGTGGGTAGCCAAATAAGCCGCAACTGTCATGTATGGAACTGAATAGTAAGAGGACCAAGCTCGGATTTTGTCCGATATGGAGCATTTACAGGTAGGCAATTAACAAGCCATTCCAATTAGAAGGATAAGAGTCAAGTTCGGGTCATGTAGCCTGCTCCGATCAGTATATGTATAACAAGAAGGTATATTTTTGAGGGGAGTAAGAAAAGTTGTTCAGAGATAGATACACTCAAATCTGGACGTTCGTTGAATAACATATCCCATACATAAAAAATTCATGAAATGTTTTCCGTTCGTTTCAAGTATTTTTCTCACAGCAATAATAAATTACGAGGAAATGCTCAGTTTGAGGAATCTCTACACTCTTGATGCGTTCGATGTACCCAATGTTCGTTTTTTGAATTTCAACTAACTACACCGACTGCAGGTATCTTTCAGTAAAAAATGCATTTAATTCAGGCTCTACTGGTCTGATAAATAGGGAACGCAATGTTTTACCTTTCGATTTATTGTTAAAATAACATTACTTCAGGGATAGAGCGCTAAGGGAAGTGCGTTTTAGAATAATCGATATTTTCAGTTAAACAATATTGGCGTATTCTCAATGTAGGTATATAAACTGATATATTTTGCATTTAACGTTGTATTGTTTATAAGACTTGTCATATTCAGTATGAGTAATATTGAAAGACGACTGAAGATTAAGTTCACTTATTAACTAAATTTGAATATTTGTTGTGAATTTATTTTTGTTAGTTTTTTTTTTGGTACTTTGAATCTTTCTGTGTAGTAAACACGTATAGAAAAATTATTGAAAGGAGTCTGAATTCTGCTGAAACTTCATAGGATTTTCTTTTATTCTCTAAAACAATTTTTTTGAATACCTTTGGATTGGAACAGAATCCCTTGCGGGCACTGGTACACTAGTACCAGTCAAATTGTATGAAAAGATATACTCTATCAAATGCATTCATCAAAATTCTTGGCCGGACATCCAAAACGTGAGTGAATTCGGCCGAGCATGGACCGAGTTTGATTCATGTTGAAATGACATGATAGAATATCTGATCATTTTCGAATGAAATTATTCGTTTTTCCTTATAGAATTTATTACTTGAATGTGATCCTTCGCTGAGTTCAACTGAAACGAACCAATTCCTGTCGAAAGATGGTCAATTCGGTATTGACCGTGGTGGAACTGGCCAGCCGCTTGGAGCAGGTCGGCCACTTGGAGCTGGCCGGCCGGGAGTTAACATCACCCTGGTAACAAAATATCGTATGGTAACTCCGTCGCGTAACAATAATTGTTGTTGAGCATCGAGTATGCGATCTATTAACAAACTACGAGGATGTTACCATGTTAAGTTTTTAAGTTGTTGAGCAGTTCCGTCCAGACTTGTTGCTCGATGGAGTTGCGACACAATGTTTTGTTACATGTCTGTTCGAGCCTTCAGAGGTCCATTATAGTAAGGGAGCCTACGATGCTAAATTTGGATAAACTCCAGCGCTTAGTTGCTAAACCTCACTTCAGGTCCGGTTTTGCAGGTAGTTTAACATTCTTAAGTGACACTCTCTAAGCGAAGACCTATTGGGTTGCGAAGCTTAGATGATGAAAGGAAAAAACACAAATTCAAATCTTCTAGTTGTTCGCAATATATTTCTTCTTACTCTTTTCATGCAGTATATTATTATCACACGTCGACCTTTTTCAGTAACGATGAAAAATTGGAACATTCGATATTATATTGAAAAAAAAATTCCTGCCAGCAAGAACATGTCGCCACAATATCATCTGCCCTCTTCAGAGCCTATTCCTGTTAATGGACTTCAATGTCGGAGGGATTCGATTTCAATGCGTTGCCGTAAGCTGAGGAGTCATTTGCAATAAATGCATGAGACTTGAATACAATAACACAAGGCATGAATAGCATGAAGAGGTGGGTGGGTTAATGGGAAAAAACACAAAATGTGTCAGACGAGTTGGAAGCTAATGCAGTGCTCGTATAAATGGCCTATCCATTGGTATGATAAATCGATTCGCCGCCACAAGAAATGGAGTGAATATCGTACACACAATGCCCACCTAATGCATCTTTTGAATAAATAACTCGAAAAGTTGCTTCATTCTTTTACCGTATGTCATAAATCATGAACTAACCTGCTTTACAGCAGTAAAATGTGAATGGTGGACGATGAAGAGTGGGAACTGAGCAGACAAATGATTTTTTCGACCTTCCAGGAGAGCAGGACTAACATCCATCGTTTAATAAAAATATGCATTCTCATCATGCATGTTGCCTCGTTTCCTTTTGATGATTTGATGGCGAGCGTGTCAGTTGAAACTAGAAAGACGGTAATATGTCAGCTCCTTGTGAATGAAAAAGAAAGTTCATGAATTTAATTGATGTTGAATGAAAAAAGGAGGCAGGATTCATTCATCTCGAGAATAAAACGAACATTGAAATTTTCTTTTGACGCTTGAATCAATGCATTTAGTGAATAACAGCACCTGAACTTTTCAAAATATTCAATCACTTTTTCAATGACGATTTTGTCTCTGAGCTGTATGCGATGATTATTGCGTCTCCTCAGCATCATGAAAAGAAATCTCTGAGCTTGTGAATTGAAGATGGTGTGCATTTCGATGATACTCATTTTTAATTTGTGAGGTTAATTTCCGACACTTTTGGGCTCTACTGATTTCAATAAGGTTTCTGCAATTCACTAATTCCCTTGTCTATGAAATATCATCAGTGTTTTTCTGACGTTTGATTTGATAAAAGATTGACGACCTTGAAAATAAGGGGTAAATAAGGAGAATCGAAAATACTGGCTAACAAAATCTAATTTTTTCATCCCATTTTATTGAGCCTATAACAAACAGTAATTACTCCAATAATAACAAGTGTGACAGTGTGAGCCTTCAGGTGAAAATGTTCCCTGACGGTTCTGAATTATCGTTTAAAGTTTCGAAATGCATCCCACCTCAAGATCTTAGAAAAAAACACTTTTTCGAGGCACCTGGAAAAAACCATAATTGAGAAAGAATAATTTCAGTAATAGATAATATTAGCTCCGTTTGCGTAATTCAAAATTGATCCGACAACAAATGTTTCATCAAAATTCGATTCAATTAATTCAGAAGCAGAACTGCTACACCTTCCAACTACTAGCTGCCTAAGGATAATTCACAAGGTGTTTCAGGGTCATGAAAAAGCAAATGCATTGATATTCTGTTGAAAACAATTTGAAATTGGGTTCATTATTAGATGGAAATGAAAGAAATCGGTAGCGCCCCCAGTACGGATTTGAGTTTCCAATATTTCTCAACATCTTCTCGTGACGAGATCTCTGCGTCACTGAATAAGCTGAGGACTTCATATAGCCAAAAATAGAACAAGAAACAGCCGGATCATCATATTCCGCATGTTCTGCACCTGATCCCTCTCCTTCTTGCAAAACACAATACTAATAAAACTCTCACGTCTCTAGGCCGCCATTACGCGGAGGATGCTGTGGTACATGTGTTTCTCCTGAACGTCGTATTTATCTTAAAAATGCATAGAGTCGGTCTGGCAGAATCCTTCGTGGCCCGCATAGAACTCATTTTATTGTTCTATGTGGTGTCGGAAACTGGGACTGCTTAACTATATCGGAAGTTTATCTTCGGCAGAGGAGATTCTCTTCTATGATTCAAAAGATTGCGTTGGACCTTCTGGGGGATTGGGAAGCGAGAAGGGGTTGCAAACATACAAGGTGTACAGGATTGAACTCAGGGGTTGAGCTGAAAAATTTCGGTTGAAAATGTTGGGGGTAAGTACGAGAACAAAATAAAATGCTAAAACGCACTTTTGACTCCCCACAAGGGTAGATATTTTTGTTTGTCAACATTGAAGATTAGAGATTAAGATATTATCATCCAAATATGAGAGAGGATGAAAATGGAAAAGAATCTTAATCTATGATAAACTGTCATCCTACTTCAAGGGCATACACAATAAATATATCTGTTCTTAAGAACAAACTGAAGATTTCCTTACCAATAATATGGACTAGTGAAAATCTGGATCATGAAGTAAACTGCAGGAAACGTGCTGCCATCGAACCAACGTTTCCTGCACTTTACTTCATGTACTAGATTTTCACTAGTCCATATTATTGGATATTTTCTTCGGCGGATTATGAAAGTCGTTAAACTCTTTTCATGAAGATTTCCTATTGTTAGAATATTTTTATAATGTTTGAGAAAACTTTTTGTTGGCCAAAAGAGCACGACGTTGCAATTGGAATTACGGTTATTGGCTTGATCTGATGATTGTTCAGTTATAAATGATATATTGCACCCTCGCTATGAAAGTGACACAACTCAAAATCAATTTTGATATGTTGGAATCTATAAAACATAAAGAGGACCCACTGATGTGAAAAAAAATTTTCTGATCTAATTCATAGCATAAACCGACAAAAGTAAATTTTGAATTGTGCCACTTTTGTAGCGAGGGTGCGATATATTTCCCTGTTTAAGTATCTTTATGAGTTCAACAGTATTAAGAATAGTGCTGTAATGGAACTTATTACAGCATTGTTTCAGTTATATTTTTCGTTTTGTAGTTGTCAGTATTGAACACTGACATAAACTGTCAGATTGCGTCAGTCACACCATCTCTCTAAATAAGTTACTTTGATGAATTTCCATTTTGATTTCTGGAGTGTTTTGTAAGGTTAAAGAGATCACTCCGTTTCACGTTGGTTGCCAATTGTTTAAGGTTAAGGAGATAAATAACGTTCGGTGATGATCTTACAATAGATGCTCCAGCTAGTCAAAATATGAAACCATCTCACATTTATATGAGGTAGAAGGAGATAATATGCTTCTACTCCGGCTGAAGATAACTAAATTTGAACATACGAGATTTATTCCTTCCTTCTGTCAATAGCAATCTACAATATCTTCTATTACCAATCGAACATCAAAACATGAGGACAAGAATATGTACAATTATGAACAATTCGCTAGAAACATCATTCATGAGCCTTTTTCATTCTTACTTAACTTCTCTTGTTAGTACAATGCCAGGTCAGGGAAGTGACTATCCCTCGACTTCTTCCAAAGTTCAAACTCCTGAATCTCCAGAAGGACGTTGTAGTTCTGCCAGATAGAATGGCGTTGTAGGAGATGAAGGTTGTATTTCCCCCGACGAGAAGCGTTGAGGGGCTAATTTCCCTCAAGGTGCAGATATCGAAGGCTTGAACACTTTTAAAAGGTATTGAAGGCTAAGCTCCTTCCGAAAAATAATTGAAAGTTTAACTTCTTCCAAAGAGATGCTGGAGGTTTAGTTCCCTCCAAAGAGATGCCGGAAACTTAGCTCCCTCCAAAAAAAACTATCGAAAAACACTTGTAAATTTTTTTTGTTTCGTCAAGCTTCCACCATTCCCCGAGATCTCTGATAATCTTAAATAACATGCAGAAAATTCAAGAAAATTCACTGAAATACTGGCACAGATGATTCGGGAAATTGAAAATCAGAGGGTTACGGTTAATGTTCAAATAAAAAAAATCAATTATAACACAAATAAATTGATCTAGAAGGAAAGTTGATTCATCAGATGGATGAGGAAATCAGATGAAAAGTCTCACGATGCTCAAAATGGCGAAACTCAAGCGTGTCTCACCTCACATGAAACATTAATAATTTGCAAAAATATGTATATGGTTTTCTCATCAACTTCGTACTCACCAATACTTAACAATCGCTATATTTAAATTAGCACACTCGAAAATAAAAGACAAATCAGGGCCTCTTCAGGAGCAGTGCAAGAATAGCGGGATATCAGAGAGAGAATTTCTCATCAGTCGCTCGCCTAGGGACTCACATCGCTCTCCTCGCCGCTGACGCGTACCACCGGAAATCAAGTTCCCCAGCCGATTCCCGATCCGAGACGATCCGGAAACTCTATATCTCTATAAATCATACCGTTACACACTCACTTTACCCGTTAAAAAATTTCGAAAACGGAGAATATTTTTTTATTGAGTTAAACATACAAAATTTACAATTTCGTCTAAACGTTAATCAGAGAAGCATATTTGATGAATGAGATACAATAAACAATACTCAAATTCAACACGAAAGTAAATGAAACACCTTAGAGTTAGGTCGAATTTTCTAGATGAAAAACGACCCAAAAGTTGACTACGGAGGGTCAATCTCTAAAAAACGAGAGTTAATATGGGAAAGGGTAGAAAAGATCATGGACAATTTGTTGTATATCTTACTTCCTCAATAACTTGAAATGTTCTAGGTCTTTTATCTAGTACCATCTCCAATCTCGACACGGGGCATGATAGGCCCCGGACTAAGATGATGGGCGCCCTGGGCGAATGGTCTAATGTCACCCTTTTTCAACTTTTTTTTATGATGATCGCTTAATAGAGTTTTTTCAAAACAACTACGTTTCACGATATAATAATCATTTATTGATTTAATATTCACACTACAAACCCTGATTGGACATTTGAAAAGTCAGATTTTGAATGTAGAAGTAAGAGATGATGAAACCAAGAAGTTTTTTCAGCTTTTATCTTTACAAATTCAAGTGGGACTTCACAAAAATCTGTCAATCATAACAAAGAAGCATTAGAGAACTTAATATACTGCCTGAAAGTGTTGAGCATCCCGATAGCCTAGTCTAGTCTAGTTATTTCTTTTTGCTGTGCAGTTGGTGATTCTTCTTCTAATTCAGAGTCAAAAGCGTTCATCATCGTGAGAGAATATTTTATTCTAGCACAGTTTTCTTGGTAATTTTTATTGATTACTTGTTGGCCTTCTGCCACAGATTTATTTATCATCTCTGAAATTTATGAGAAAAAGACAGTTCTGCCAATCAATATTCTTCAAACAGAAATTACTGAACGATATTGATGAAAAAATTTAATTGAATTGGATAAAAATCCTATGAATCAATGAGAATATCGATGTCGTCTGCTCTTGTATAATGAAAATAATTATTTATTTATTGATCCTCTAAGATATATTAACCTCAATGTATAGGACAGGTCAGAAAAAAAAATATAAAAAATTGCAGGACTTGAAAAAAGGAATTGTCCAGAATAGTCAGCAACAGTGCAAGATTGAATACATTTTAGTAGGTGATTAAATAATTCAAACCAATCCACTGATATTCTGGCGAATATTCGAATCAAGTTTCATGTGAGGAAATGCAAAATGATTCGTCGTTTCTAGTATTGTAGCTGTGAAATCTAAGTTTTGTGAAGTTTTTTTTCATTCTCCCTGGAATACACCAAGCACCATAAAATTCATAAACATTCTACTGTAAGGATTTCTCTTCCTACAATGAATAAATATTATTCTTTGTTATCATAAATAATTATTCTAAAACATTTTTTCTGATGTATTCATGGATGTAATGAGAATTCCACTAAATTCTTTCTATGCTACATACATTTTGAAGTGCTGACATTCATTTTCAAATTCTCGTCCGATCTCAATTCAGGGTAAGATCCATAGAGTTTTGTCAGAGTCAGCGTTAATCCTGAACCGTGCGTTATAAACTATTGCCAGACCCATAGTATGAATAATACAAGAATGCAGAAGACCAACATAGATTTTGCCTATTATAAAACAGTAATAATACAGTTAAATTTTTGTTTTCCATTTTCTTCATTACCTAAAATCTCGACTGTGAAGCTACACTGTCGCAAATTCAGTGTTTCTATCAAACACGGAAATTAGCATGGGGCCCTGATTTGAGGCCATTGTTGAAATCGAAAAGAGTGGAAGAAAGTATAAGGAGTTTTTTGTCAGCATGTTAACTAAATGGATAGAAATTTTCATGTGCCGTTGCTATATGTCGTCATTTCTATGAAGTTAACTGAAAGGTTTGAAAGTAGAAGTTTTATATAAAGATTGTGTCTACTAAACAATATGGAATACTGATGAGGTCAAATGAGCCCCAAATGGTATGAACTTGCTCAGATATTGATCTGGCGAAAAACTCGAAATAATGTGAATCTCAGACCAAGGATCCTCTGAAGATTCCTACCGCAGTTGTGGGCAAAACGTTAGGTGAATTCTTTCCTGATAGACCTTGGCCAATAAGCACGGAAGATCCTCTTTATTTCAGTGTGAAAAACGCTCAAGAAAAAGTAGATTTATTTCGAATGAAATAGTAACCTATTCTAATTCATCAGTTCGAAGTGAATAAAATCACTTCATCGAGTTCAACGCTACTGGTTAAATTGAGATTCTTGAGTTATTTTGTTATTAGGCCGCGAAATTGTTACGAATCAAAATCAACTCGGGAATGAAATTTGTGAAAATTTCTCTAAGATTTATAGAATCGTGCAGGAATAAAGGAGAACCTCTTTCCTTGCGAAACTTTAATCGAGTGTTCGACTTGATAAATGATATGATGGTTGAAACATGACCCAGAAATCCCTCCAACCAGCCCCAATGACCTGAACATGCCTTTCGTGTTAACACGGCCTGTTTTGAATAATTGAGACTTTCAGTCAGATTGCTTAGTTGACGGTTGTAACATTCCGCACAATATTATTCAAATTTGATGCCAAACTCGGAGGTGACATTCATTGCTTTATCGCGCATACGTATGCAAATGAATATCAAATTCAGGGTCCTATCGTGCAAAATCTCCTCTATTGTGAGCATATTCGAACACCTCGGTCTTGTCATCGCACATTCTGAAGGTATTATTCGGAAGGAGCAATTGAAAAGAATAAGGAAGCATATGCGGAACGAATTTTTTTCACAATACGGCGAAATCTGATGGATGTCGAGAAAAATATTGCCGAGTTGTCTGAGTAAATGCAGAACGAGAAATTGGAATTCTGTTTCCTTGTTTTGTTGTCGTTTCATCTATATTTCTCATTGATATCACCCGGTACGACAAAATGTACTTACGTTCTATTTATAGACCCAACTTTCATAGAGAAGAACAATAGGTAGATATATGATTTTATTTTCAAATCACATTGAAAGGGTCTGTTTAAAGTTATCTAGTATTCGTTGTGGAATCAGGGTCGTAGCTGAGTACATGAATGTTGATACATTGGAAATCTTATATCATGCCAATTTCGAATCGGTTTTGAGATTTGATATAATTTTCTGGGGTAGCAACTCAAGGGTGGAATCAGTATTGGTTGTGCAAAAACGAATAATGAGAACTATGTGCAAAATGAGGTTCAGGGAATCTTATAGGGGCAAATTTAGGATTATGAATATAATGACTTCATATGCCTTGTACATTTATGAATGTCTTTTATTTGTATTCAGAAATAGTGATAAGTTCCCAAACAATGTTAATCACAGCTATTCCACAAGACAGGGGCGGCGTTAGCTATTGCGAGGCCCTGGGCGTGAAGTCTTCGCGAGGCCCTTTCTCCTTCGTGAAAAGTATGTGATGCGAAAGTAAGTCCGTTTGTTTTGTATAAGTTATTGTCATATTTTATGAAGATACAAAATCTGAGTTTTAATTGAAATATAATATCATAATATAAAAAATATATAACTTTCGAAGATTCACAAAATTAACAAATACAGAAATGATAATTTAAAATTCATGTTTGCGGCTTTTCCTAACACTGAAATCTTCAATTAAAGTATCATAATTGATCGAATGAGCTACGTCATTTTCTATTGATAGAATAGCAAGGGCTGAAAGCCAATCTTTTGTCATCGAATATGTTTTTATGATTTGAAGTCTAGAAAAACTCCTTTCAGCATCCTTTGTGAATAAATCACCGTTAATGAATATTTTCTTATAATGATATTCGCTGAATCGCCGTGCATTTTCATTTAAGGGAAATTAATCAACTTTAACCCGAACTGGACCTTTTAGTACAATCTCAGTTCGGTGTTATACATCAGACATTGTCATACATCACCTGGGTCATTTTGAAGATTCAGATTTTTCATTCCAGCTGTCATGGATAAAGACATAGACTCGTGCTCAGATTCTTGTTGTTGACTGGATTGTGTTGAGGGTGGCACCGGACAGCTAAGAGATAATGATTCACTGGCGTCGCTACGGGGGAGGGGTAATGAGGGTTATTAACCCCCACCCCCCCAAGAAAATATTTACTTCCGAAAAATAAACTATACAATCATTACATAGGAACATATCATGTCCTCAAAGTTCCTGCTTTCTTTTGATTTCTCGTTTCCTTTTTGAACTACCCGACTCCAATTTTCTACCGGCATCTCGATCACGCGAACTCATTTCGAAAATCTTGTTGAATTCAGCACAGAGTGTCAGAAATAATTTTTAAGTAACACACAGTTTTTCACACTTTTTCGGTTCTTCACTATGAAAATGTTCATTCCGCTCTAATCAACCGAACCAATTGAACCACAAGTCTTAGACTTTGGATCTCCAGCGGGGGTTGAAAAAGAGACGGTTAGTGGAATTCCCACAGATGGTGATAATGAATGATGAAAGAAGCTATTTTGAAAAGAAATTTTCGGTTTCGAAGAGAAGACCATAAATATTAAACTGATTATTTCTATGCTCCAAATGAATGAAATAGAAAGTTTCTTGACAAATGGCGCCATCTTGTTTGCATATTTCTATTGAAAACAGTGGTTCCTGGTTCCTTACGATATTTTTATCGAAAATTTCTCTGCAAAATCCACCATATTCATGGAATTGTCCGAGCGATTGAGGAGTCACTAATTATGAGTTTGATTGAGGGCGTGAAGTCCCAGTTGTATCAAGTCCTGAAGCACAGAGCAGTTAGTGGTAGTGTTGTGCAACTTGGATACTTTTGAGTATCCGATATACTGAATGAAGTATTTTGTATTGGATAAATTCATTGGATGGTTGGTATCCAAATTTATTCTTACAATAGCCACACTGAAAACAACGGCTTTAGAAACTAACGAATTGAATTAATTTCTCAATTCAATGACAAGAAACAAAAGTACCAAACATTTCCGCATTTATTATACTGTGATAGAGACCGATAACCTACATCGATAAACATTGTACCTAAATACTAATTTCCACCCAAATTGTGTTGTGTGCATTCTTTTCTACCTACTGATCTGGTGGATCGGACATCTGTAGCCTCAATTACCCATTCGGATGGTCCAACAAAGCGCAATATTCAATTCTTCAATTTTGTTCTGAATGAATGTATTGGTTAACTAACTTTTTCCAAATTTACCCTTATGTTCAAACCTTTATAAATGATAAGGGATCTAAATCAATCTCAAAATTTTCTCGGGTTGTTGTGCGAGGCCCCACTAAGAGAGAGGCCCCAGGCGATTGCCCTGTTCGCCACTCCCTAAAGCCGCCACTGCCTCAAGAAATAAAGATCTCTTCTATCCATATCATAGGTTAACACTGAGTGAAAAGGGAACATATTTTATGTGTATTCGAGTTTTCAATGAATTGCCGCATCGTATTAAGTGTGTCGAAAGTGTATTTGGATTTAAGAAATTGATAAAGAAAATGTTGATCCAACTGGAACCTTATAGTCTTGACTATTATTTTGGTTCTCAAAATTTGTACTGAATTTATTTATGTTTGACGTCATTTCATCTTTTATGTAATTATTTTTATATGAAACTTGAAATGAAGAAGATTTATCTATCTATCTACCTATCAAACGTACAATAATGACGTTATTTCTCTACTCATGTGTCAAATCCTTTCATTCCGCCACATCCCGTAGAACAAGAAATTGTTAGAATATTTCATTCTAATTTCCGTCCAACACTGTTTTCAGTAATATATATTGATGTTGGCCTCTTGTCACGGATTTATTCTTGTGCACTTATTCTTTATTCTTTTGTCTTTCTGCACTTGTATCATAAAAAACTATTCTCGATTGACAGGATTATCGAAAGATTCTATTTGTCCTCCTAGGAGGAGATGTGTTGCTATGCAACACTTTCTTCGGTCGGCGACAGGTTTTTTCAGGAACTTCAGGTATTTACCAATATTTATTTCATGTTTGATCGCTACTTGCGACTTCATGATTGAATATCGAACCCACACATTAGAAGATTTCCATTTTTTCAGCACTCACTGCCTTCGGCGGGTTAACTCAAGCTCGTTATGAAATATGACACTTTCCATCTTTATGAAATAATATACTATTGTATACCTTTCTTAACCTGCCCTCTCATTCATTCAAATTAATATTTCTGTTTCCCCATCCTGAAATCAATTCTTCTTGCACATCTTCTCTATGCTCAAGAACACAGCCCAAATTTTGTGGATAGTTCTGTTCGAATTTCAAATTGATTATCGGGTGGAATGTTTTTTGCATCCACGAATGTTGATAAGTTTTGATACATTACTTTGTTCATTAATTTAAGTGAGAGCTAGTAATGAATCGATCAGTTTATAATTTACTGTCTTATCTCCACTCCTTTTCATATGAGTATGTTGTCAACTATATCACCTCTTCTTTCGAGCATTCGGGACGTCATCTTTGATAAGTTCCCGATGTTCCGCCAGTTCGAGTGTCTGGGTATCTTCAGGAGTTATATTTCTGGAGATATTCGTGCTGAATAGAGCTGCCTCAGTAGAACAGAGATGCAGATTGTAAGTCCATATGAACTTCATTCCTTCGTCACGGTAAGCGATCAGTAGTTCCTGAGATATTCGCAATTGGGAAAAAGCGAATCATTTTGCATTCAAAACAGAAAACCTCGAAGACAAATAGTTATATCTTGAAGCCATAAAAAGCATATTGAAGCTAAATCAATAGGTTATGTGACATTTGCATCGGTTAAGCTCGGGAACCTTTTTTCATGCGTGTAGAGGAAAAATTTCGAGAATTTTCTCTTTGCTTTATCCGATGATGGCACTACTACTGGTAGTCTAAAAAATTGTGAACCAATAAAAGCAGAAACAAAAGTCCATAAGATCATTTTCCACTGTGATATACAGGGTGAGTCTTTAACTCGTACATATATTTAAACCGAAGAATCCTGAGGTGAAAAAAACACTTTTTTCCATATATATAAACAAATTTCATTGAATTGAACGTTTACCGCAGAGTTTGATAGCCTTTGCATGTATTATATTTGATATAAATTCGGTGAACTACATTTAATAATAATATCAACGCATCTGAGTCTTTCTTCCAAACACTACGGAAAATTTTATGATGAAAAAACTAAAAATGTGTTTGTGAGGTACAACAATGAGACAATTTTTAAATAATAATGAGGTACCTCTCAAAAAAGTGACGTCTTTTCATGTAAAAAACAATGTACATATCTACCTATTTCAATGTAATTAAATTTTTTGTATATTTTGTACTGATTTGGTCTTATTTACCTCCTACTTGAAAAAGTACCAGTTTTGTTGATAAAATTTTATGAATCTCTGAGGCGAAACAAAGTTCGCCGGGCCAGCTAGTTTTGAATAAACTGTTAATTGTTTCATGAAGAGGCCAGCGAAATGTGAAACATCGTGAATATCTTCGCTCGATGAAAGACATGTGGGTTCATATGCGGCTCAGTCAGAGAATAATTTTGTCTCCTTTCATTTTGTTCGTGATTCCATCCGAATAAGTGTTATAAATGGACTCAAATTCTTATCTTTCGATTACCTTTCTTATAAAAAAAACCCTCAAATAAGGGGGTAAGTATATTTCTTTCTTTACGCTTGTGTGGCTCAATTTTTGTGCTGTTGTATTTTCGGAATTTTTATTACGAATGCTTCCGCCAATTGAATCGTCTGCTTTGTAGAAAAATAAATTTTCAGATTTTTTTACAGGATGCCTCCGCCCTTTTAATTTGTGCATGAAATATTCCTTTTATGCTTTCTTCAATATTCACTGCTCATTATTGCACGAATCATTTTCTTCTGTTCTGAAGCAACCCGCATCAGAATACCTTGAGATTTTGTCTCCTTTTTCTCATAAGGCAGACATCTCGAAAAAGCGAAATAAATACACGAGCCTTCCTCCATTTCTATTCGAAAATGTTTAAGTTTTTGTTGCTTCAGAGACGGACAGACGGGAGTGTTCATTTTTGCATCTTGGCATGTTTCTGATGCATGGTCTCTATATTTTCAATTTTTTTCTGGACCTTCTTTTCCTGAAAGATTATATTTCGGTTTTCTTCATTCATGAGGACGTTCAGAGTTCACGGAACTACTAGACCTCCTGTGACTAGCGGAAATTCTGGAAAACATCTCCATCTAGCACTGATTGGCATACCACCAACCTGACAACCACCAACATATCCAGGGAAGTAATCGGAAGAAATTGTGAATTTTCCATAATTCTTGTACACACTTTTTATAACGAGTGTTGGGATCGAACTCCCCTTTTTATACTTTTGTAAATATTTTTTCTGAAAACGAATCTTGGTACCAGATTCATAATTTCGTATATGAAGTTGTAAAGGGAATACTTGTAAATAAACGAGTGAATTGTTCGACTTTGAGTTGTGTCCTTTTATTTCGAGAATTGAGTAATCAGGCTCACGACCCATCAGAAACCGAGTGAACTCGGGCATTCATAAAAGGTTACAGCATCAAAATTGTTACAGTGTAAAGTGTGCATAGACTTTCCATAATATAATGATCAAACGTGTTGGTAGTTTTTTCAATTATAACGATGTTGTGAATAATTTGTTCTGATATTTAACTTGACATTTCGGAAAATATTCATTATTTTGTTTGATGGAATGAAAATGAAACAATTTCAACTTTGACAACACAGAATTTTCGTGACTGTCCAATGTTGGTCATTGTTGCGCATAGAGTGAGCAATAAACAATTGAAATTGGGAATTAATGCTATCGTGATTTTCAATTGAAACGTTATCTTGTTTATTCGTCTGTATTAGTATGAATATGCAGAATACATTCTGAGCAGAAAATGGTAGATATGCTAAAATGCTTCTTCACTTATGGAAAAATAACATCGATTCGGAGTAAAATATCTATCTGTGCAGGAATGGTGAACCATCATCTGATATGAGCTCGAAAACGGTAAGATGACTGCAGATGAGTATCTGAACATTCTGCAACTTGGACAACGTGCCATTTATTGTTGTTCCAGAGGCCAGAGTTATTACAGAGTGACTAAATAAAAATTTGAAGAAAGATGGAAAATGGATAGAGCGCACGGCTTCCATGATCACCGGACCTGAATTCGTGCAATTGTTTTCTTTGTGGATTCATGAAGAAACTTGTTGACCACAGTTTTGTGAATAATGTGGTTGAATTTTGATCGCGTGTGTCGAGTGCATATTTAGATTATAATGGTGGTTACAAAAACAACATGATTTTCTCTGGTTGGAGAATTCATTTTGGCTTTTAATGAAAGCAGGAAGTTAGGTCTTCTAGCGAAAAATCCCCTTTGAATCTTTTAATTTCTGATGAATTTATGTAATAATATGGTCATAAACCGGAAACTGACAAATGTTGGTGAAATTTTGTGTTGGGGATAGATTAACCACATTTACGAAAAACTTCATTCCAAAAATCACTTCATTCGACAGATTTTTTTGAGAATATAACTGAATATTGATTTACGGATTTTCAACAGCCTGTATCTTTTGGTCACAGGAATCTAAGATTAAAATATATGTTCAAGTGAAAGACTGACCCTGTTTACTAATGGGAGCTCAAAATTTTTTTTCTCATCAGTCGGTTTGCTCAAGAACAAGAAGTGGATCAAAGTCTCAGCTTTCGGATTGAGAATTATTGTATGAAATTTTTTTGAGTATCATGTTTTCCAGTTTTTCAATATTCATGGGCGGTAGTTACCTTGGTACCGTTTCAAATTGAAATATAACTTGGGAGGAGCCGCACGTATGAGCTGGTGTTTCATAATTTCTTATTTATTCAGGTATGTATCACCCACGAGCTCGCTCACTAGTATGTATTCTGCTATTTACCAGGAATATAGACACGACACTACATGGAACTGCTATTTTCATGTCTTTGAACCAGGTAACTCTGTTATCCTCAAGTTATCCATGCCCCGTATCCAAGAACGTCATCGACAACCGACAACTTTCGAGAGAATGGCATTGCAGGACAAAAGGCAGCAAAAGAATGCGATTAGAATCTATTCTGCGCTCACTGTCGAGGAAAGCGACAACCGTAGTCGGTACCCAATCCCTTGAAATCTAATAATTATAATCTTCGCATGGAACGTACTCCAGATCTAATCGGGATTTCGTTAACGATTGACGTGCAAATGAGAGAGAATACATGAGAAGGTTTCGACGGGCTCACAAAGGCGGACTTCATTAAGCCAGGCGTCATTAGAGTCTCGACAAATTATACAGGATGGAGCGAAAATCGTCGACATCGACGTTGCGATATTCATCGGATTCCCGAGGCATGTTTTTCATGCTGCTATTCAAGGCTGGAAAGAAATTGAATTTTCTATTTTCAAAGAAGTATAAATGACAGATTATTGAAAGGAGGACAAACATTTTCATTAGAATTTACCAACAAGAATACAAGGGAAATTCTCATGATGTTATGAACAAAAATATAATAATAATAATAATAATACGTTTATTGCAATATAATGAATTCCATCACAAATATTAACAATAATACAGAAATAAATTTTAATATTGAATAATATTATTCCAGGATCTTCTGGAATATTCCTGGACAATTACAATTTCATTGATTGAATATGTCCTAATGACTTATTTGGAATTTTCAAAATAAGGAAATTTCAAAACATTGTTGAGATATTTACCCCACGTTAAATTTAGTATACTCTTTAGAAGGTATGAGTATACTATCCGATAGACAACAACCAAAATGATTCAAGATTCGTACCAACAAATTAAACCCTCGAACAAAAAACGCAGATCAGAAATAAGAAGGCATGAATACAAAAATCACATATTGGTAGAACGGACATAGCAGATCATGAATGTTCCAATACCAGCGATCACATGCTGGATTGGAATAATTCGAATATTAAAATGACTGAACGGTAGAGATGACAAAAAAAGTGAGGAGTTGGAGGCACCTCAGATCAGCAGAAATATGTCTTAAAAATACAACTCCTGGAGATGCCACACACTCGAACTGCTGAAACGTCGAGAATTAATCCACGACATTGACCGAAATGCTCGAAAAACCAAATGACATTTATTCAAGGTGTTCATGAAAAGTTAGATATAGGAAAATGAATTGATGCATGCTGCATTACTATTCGATCTGGTTAAGTCGAGGCAAAAATCGTTAGATTATTCGAATTTTTTTGTAGGCTTCGTAAATATTATAACGGTTTCAAAAGAATTTTTTTTGACTGGTTCGAAGTGTATGTTTCTGAGTGTAATATGTCTCTGAAAACTCACTAGAACGAATATATGACGTTAACGTTGTCATTTCATCGTACTTCAGCCGCTTCTTATTCTCTTATTTTGTTCACCACTGACCTAACTTTTCATACGATTGCAGTCATAATAACCTTATTTAAAGATGATTTTTCAGTTTTTATTGTAGCACGTCAAATATTGAATCTTGTAAAGTATGTAGAGTATGAGCAATGATATCATAAAATGAATAAATCCCCCGCATGAATCTTATACAGTAAAAACGGACAAGAATAATTTAGTAGATGAATAAGATAAGCTAAGATGACTGCTTACATCCGGACCAGAAGGAAGAAGGAGAATATCAGAGTAGGCTTTCGGAAGTGAAACCAGGGTGAGAGACTGTCAACCAGTTTCATGTGTATTCAAATTGACCATTGGACAATATTAGAAAAGTTCACATCGTGTCCATCCAGGGTTCACCCTGGAGGTTTGAGGATTCATTTATCTGAAACTTGAGATCGATGGTCAGTTAGCAATTTATTTTCAAGAAATCAGTATTATGCACCAGAGAGTAGGACTAAATATCACAATTTTCATTCGAGAACTCTAGATATATCTGAAAATCTACGTAATTCAAACTGACATATGAATTGAATTCGTCGAATGAGAATAATTAATTTTCATTAGATTCTTCATGATCTAGCAAGTGGAGATATTCGATATTATGAAAATCAGGAAAATGTATGATTCAGACGAGACTGAAAACACATTTGCAACAAAATGAACGAGATAGCGAGAAATATATTATTATTCAATGAGGTGAAGTAGGAAAAGTCTCACTACAGTTGTAACATAGGTTTTTTTATCGCAGTTTCGGAAACAAAAAAAAATTATAATTTTTAAATTGTTTAAAACCTTTTTTCAACAAGACACTGTCAAAAACAACAAATTCAATTGACTCTTATTGCCCATGTTCATTAGCTTTCAGAAGAAATAAGAAGAATAGGTTCAAAATTCGACAAAAGAGTAGCAATTCTTGTCGAAACAAAACAAAACAGTACGGTTTGAGACAACCTCAATAGAAGGCTGAGAAGTTCAGAAAATCATCCAGCTACTCTCAATGACCGAGGAATCCAACTTTTTTGAGTATGAACCGTCGTTGCGGAGCTGTAATTAACGCAAGGGGTGGAAATACCAAGTATTAAATCACTTATCAGCATTTCAGTATTTTTGAAATTGTTCATTTCTCTTCTTTCACATAAGATTCGGTGAAATCCTGAATTCTTCTTGCATTTAATGTGTCTTGTTCCGTTCAAAAGCTTCCCGAGAGAACATGAAAAATAAGTTGATGTAGAGTTAACTTTCATTAAAATTGAGATTTTCAGAATGTGCGTTGATTTTCGTGCACAATGTAAATATGTGATCAGGATACTCTTATTGATAATCACACAAAAAAAATTTGAAAGAAGAATCTGAAATCGTCGCATGTGACTGAGTATTGATTGTGCGTCTTATGCAGCATGAACATAAAAATTCATTTGGAATTAACCCTTAACCACCGTAGTGCAAAAACAGTAGCACTTTCACCGTGGTGCGGTCTGTGAGACCGCGCGTCCAAATACAATCATGAAATATATTAAACGCAGATATTTTTATGGAAATAATTGTTTTTGATCAAGATCTGCTTTCTAACAAAAGAATGAGCTATTTCGTTTCTCTTTATTCAAATTCAAAATTGTACAATGAGAAGGAAATATGTCGAAACTTGAATTTCAGTTCATGTTCTCAGGACTACCAAATATTATACAATAAATGGAAAACGCATCTATAAAATATGAAAATATTATATATCCCCAAAAATAGAAATATCAAGGAATTCAATGACAGAAAATCATTCATTTAATCCTGACAAAACACGAAAATTGCAAGCAGTGAACATCTCAAATATTACACCTACAATTTTCACAAATTTTACTAGTTCATTCCAAACAAGTCGATTTATTACAAATAATGCAAAGATATAATGTCTTAATTTCAATTCTGAGTAGTCAAGTGTGATATGTTCTTCTTTTTTCCAATTTTTTTCCATGACTTTATCTTATTCCAAGACAGGATCACACCGCTTATTTCAAGAATCCGGAAAAAATCACCATCGGCCATTTCTGAGGACGAATGCTGGTAGAACATTTTAGCACACTTTCCATCGAAAGCATTAACTCTGAATTGTAAAATACAATAGGTAATTTCAGGTTTTTGCGAAAATTCATCTGAACACTATGTATGAATTGAAGATATTTGTAGCGATGCTTTGTTCTTCTTTGGGACGTATCATAATAACCTTATATCATTTGTGAAGATATACAAAGTTGAATTGGATTCTCTATTTTGTTGTGGAAGAAAAACCAATCGAGTATTTCAATTCTATTTTTTTATAGTTCCGAAGTAAATTTTCTCTTAATTTTTCTGCCAATTCTAATCATGAAAACCAGTTATCAACTGTTATGTTCCGGTTCGTGTGGAATATGGATCGTATTTAATTCATTATTTAAGTTCCAAACGATACGAATGATTTCCAAATTCCAAAAATTGTTCTCCGAATATAGAGAGAACGGTATTCGAATACAGACACTAACACCGTAGTGCGGTCTCACAGACCGCTCCGGAACTTCAAATATATTTTTCTTGCAAACCGTTACTACCAGAATTGCCTCATTGCAAACATTGATGAAGGATGCGACCATTTGAAGGTAAGGAAGTGATAGTGCTATAAAATTTAAGTGTGTATAAGTTAGAGCAAATCAAATTTCTGCCGCGGTCTCACAGACCGCACTACGGTGGTTAAGGGTTTTAAAATTTTTATGAAATTAAAGATTTGTTATTTTTTACGCATTATTACAGTGTTTATAACCACGATTCCAATATTGGCACCGCATGACAATATTTGGGACGTATATTCCTAGTATTGCCATTTCACAATGTTCTCCAAAAATCCTCCTACAAATAATCATAGTGAAATTAAACATATTCGGTATATTTGTCTGTGAAGAAAACATGTAGTAGAAAACTTTCCTCCAGTTACAGGTTGATCCAGCTAAAACTGTCAAAGTAAAATATCTAAATTCCTTAGGGTGACCATATTTTCTCACTTACGATATTTCAATAGATAAACTTTCGAAGTGAAATGAGAAGAGGTCTTTAAGTCAGTTTTCATTTCTGGAAACTTGAGATATCTGATAGATCAAATAGCAAGGTTCACACTTACAATCAATCATCAAATTTTCATAGATCAAAGAACTGAATTAGCAGTTGAATGACAAGAGCAAGGTCCAAGGGAATTGTTCAATTTAGAACAGTATGATATCGAAAATAATGTATGTAGGAATTATCGTCCCAAAAACCAATAAATAACACAGATATCAGTCGTAAGGAACAGTTATTATAAACTTAATTCAACAGCAACGTTTCGAGAAACGATTCTTCTCTTCTTCAGGCTAAAAATGACAAAAAATGATATGAACAATAAATGCGTCAAAAATACAAGGAAAAATAAAGCAATCACAAAAACCAGCAGAGTAAAAAGCAATGAAAAATTACAAATCACGAACGAACAGTGAAAACACAGAAACAAAGTCAATGACAAGGAAAATGTCAGAAAGAAAATGGATAAACAGAAAATTCACCAACTCACCTTATGAATAATGATCTAAAAATCATCTGAATGATTCAAATTCGTTGAATAATGGTATTTAACCTTCGGTCAGGCGCAACCCTAATCCTAACGGTTTCGGGCGCAACTCATCTGTGAGAATAAGTCGGGAAATTCATGTTTTAACGAGAAAAATTTGATAGAAAATGGGGAGGTCGTTGAAAAATAGTTTTATCATTTAAATACACATAATATATAAAGAAAATTCCAAAACATAAATAAAAATTGACGGTAGAAATGTCGGTAGAAATTAAAGAAAGATAAATTCTGCGGATTTCAATATAACAAGGATATTTGTATAAAAACAAAATGTAATTGTGATTATATATGAAACAAAAACAAGTGTCCATTACTCCTGACAACCGCTGCCTGGTAAACTAGAACAATGGAACTTTTATATTGTACGATATCAGTCGGTTTAGCATTCCTTTCTCTAGTGAAGTTTTGTTTCCCTTTACCTTTATATTTATATTCGTATATTTTACTATAATTTCTAGAATACTTTCTGAAAATATGCATTTGAAACATACGGTGATTTTAATTTACTTTCATCTTCTTGAGTTTGAAGCCATTATACCCTGAAAAAAAAATACTTGAAGACTCAAGGAGGCTAATTTCAACTCACAGATTATATCAAGAATTGCAATAAATATGAAACATATCTTTACTTGATCTTTTGTTCGGGTGTTGGGAGCGTGAGTACACGACTTTTTCATCCAGAAATACTGGAAAATCAAATTCGATGGTACTTACGTTATCGAGCGCAATCGATCCAGGAGATTATTGCACTCTTTTCTTTCAACATCAAGGCTCTGAGGAGGGTGATATTGCACATACATGATCGCGATATAAAATCAAGAAGCTACAGAAAGTCCCACCCCTGAGCGACAAACACCGCCGTGAGAAACTAGAAAAAACCATGCACTTAATCTGACAGATTAGGTGCGCCTGTCCGAGGGTTAAATATAAAATACGAAGGTTCATCTCTAGTTATCAAATCAATTTGACGTACAGGTAGATATGGGTTGCTGTTGAATAAAGTTTATAATAACTGTTCCTTACGACTGCTTTCTGTGTTATTGATATCGAAAATATTTCATTGTAATCAAATCAAAATTATCATTTCAAATTCATCTGGTAATGAACAGTCAAGCTAAATTTTCCATTGTGTTCATTTCCCGCAGCAAAAAATGCAATAGCATCGATTCATCGCCATTTCCACATCGCCCTCGGGCAGTGGAGACATGAAAAATTCAATCACCATCAAATCCGCACGTTCATTTTCCATCTGCGAAAACCGAAGAGCCGATGGAAAAGCGGGGCAGCCTGCGTTTAACGCGCCTTGAAAGGGTTCTTTGTCAGGACGGCGATCACATTCTCTCTGCGCAATCATGTATAGTGCTAAGAGGACCATCAATCACATCCTACAGGTGACTTGTGCGACGCAATCAGGATAATGGCGCAGCGCAGGCAAACTAGGCAACCCGAAACGACAACCTGCCATGATGGCTCCCGACGATCTTTTGTGATCGATGAGTTTTAAGAACTTGACGCTTTTTTATTTTTGAAATGGTTGCGAGATGACGGTCGATTTCGCTCACAGGAAGAGAAAGGCGTACTGGGGGAACTAAGTGGTCCTTTCAAAAAGGCCAAGGCAAATTTAATGTATTTGAATCTTGTGTGCAGTGGAAAAAATGGTGATTTTAGCACAACCTATTTCTACGGACTTGCAATAGTATCCTCAGATAATAGAAATAATGGGAATAATGTTTTTTTCCTCTGAAAAATAAATTCATTTATAACAAGTTGTGCGAGTGATTATCGAAATCGTAATAGTATATTCTGAAACAAGTTGCAGAATGAGCTCCTATTCCAACACGAATGCGAAATTCGAAAACGAGCGACGAAGAAGCGAGTTTTCGTAAGCATGAGTGTTGGAATTGCCTTCTGCAACGAGTATTAGACGATATTTTCTCTATTTCAGTCAAGTTTTGTGGAAAACTATCGAAATTCATATAAAAATTCAGATTAGTGACTTTTGTATTGTATCTTGGCAGTTGGTGTCACTAACGAAAATTTGACAGATTGCGGATTTGATTCGAAAATTGAGTGGAGCGGAGGTCAGTACTGGCAACCACAAAACGAAAAATATAACTGAAAACAATGCTGTAATGAGTTTCATTACAGCACTACTTTTAGTACTGTAATGAACTCATTACGATACTGAAATAGAGAAAAGAACATTCTGTTACCCACAAAAGTTCAGAACTTGTACGTGATTTATTCATCTTGGTAACCCCAATTTTCTCGAGAACGACCGAATATTTTTTCATTTTGTGAATGGCGTTTTGAACCAGTCAATGTTGACTTGAGATGCGCATGAAAATCTGCGAAATAAATAAAGACGCTAGGCCTCGCGGCGCAATAAAAACTTTTTCTTTCCGGAACATACTTTTTTGGGGATTGTCATTCGAAAGATTATTTCATTCTGATTTTTTTTCGAATACAATCTCTATTCATTTCCAACCGTCAGAGAACTTGCAGCGTGTTTTGAGTTGAATCTATTCTATTTATTTTCTTCTCTATTGTGATAATTTGCGTTTATTTGGAAAAGAAAATATGATTTTGTGTCTTGAATTCAAGAAGTTTTCTAGTCAATATGTGTCTCTTCAAATAAGATGAAATATAAGGCTACAGCAAGCTAGCGCTCCATGTCACAACGCTGCCATTGTGAAGGGCAGCATTAGTTCAAGCATTAGAGAATAAATGCATAGGAACCCATCAGGTATCGCCAGACTCAACGCTTATGGATTACTTTCTGAGTGGTACACTGAAAAATATGGTATACCAGACTGATTCGAATGACTTGGACCATTTGAAAATACAGATGAGAAACGCATGTGCCCAAGTAGAACCCTTATATTTCGGGTCGCAGCCAAATTATTGGGGACGCAAATCTATCGATAATTTTCCAACTGGACATTGAAATGACCGGAATCTGTTATAGATATTTTGGTATAATATTTGTTGCGGTTGAAAAAAAAGTTCAAAATGACGAATTTTAACAGAGTTAGGAGTAATCAATTTTTTTTCCCTTTACCGAACATTCAATTAAGTAGATTTAATGGAGTTTGTTCTATTATTGAAGAGTACCTTGAAGTAACTTGAAACTTTGAGAAACACTACTTGTTTGTTTCTTCAGTTTTGTAGCTTTTCCTCATTTCGTGGAACCTGGGAGAGAAAATATTTCTTTTGAAAAATCTATTCTTTTCATTCCGTGAAAGGAGTAAATATTAAGAATCAAAATGATGAAAAAGTAACATTGATTTTCTAATTACCCAATATTCAATAATGTGAGTTTCTTTATTTTATAGATTCTTCTTTTTGTGAGGAATACTTCGAAGTGAATTTGAAACTTTGAGACACACTTTTTGTTTCATATTTTTTAATTTAGTTTCATATACTCGATTGAATGTTGGGTAGATGAAAAATCAAAGTTTGATACAATAATATTGAAACTGCTCTTTCCTAACATGGATCCATTTCACAGAATAAAAGGAACAAAAATTTCGGAAAATATATTTCGTTTGATGAGAAATGAGCCTTACTTTTGCTTACATCTAACAAAAAAAACAGATTCTCGATTTGGAGGGAAAATGGTTCAGACCTTATCACCCATATTGAAGAAATAATTTTGAACAAAATTTCCTGATTTGAGATGGCGATTTCGAATTTTTTGCAGCGTTTTAGCATCGGTTTTTCCTGGAAAAGAATTTTTTCGGTTAGGAAAGTAAGAGCTGACGATTCATGACTTTTTGGTATTAATATTGAATTTTTATTGACTGAGAGTTATACATCAAGTTTTTCGATAATTCGGTAACGATATGTTTGTTCCACCCATCATGTCAACATACATCCATTATTTTCTTCGTCTGAGATTTCAGAAACGCTCTCTTTTCAATTACAAACGGTTTTTATATAGAAAAACTGTATCGCAGCAGCTTTCAGATGTTTTTTTGAGTTAACCCTTGGCAAAACTTGACACTTCTCTCCGCAAATTTCAAACTCTTCTAGTACAAAAGTAATCTTATTATCCTAGGACGATAGAAGATGACGTTGAATAGGGTTCAGAAATTGTATTGTCAATTTTTGGAATGTTGTTTTAAAACAGTGCTAATGATGCCCACCAGTGAACTGCAGTAAACTGCCGATTTCTATTAAAAAATTCGTTAATAAACTTATTTGTTCGAATTTTTCAAGTCCAACGCCGGGCAAACTATAATTAATACAGAGGGACATGATCATTCAGTAGGGCCCGAAACGTTCTATAAAAAAGTCAGCTACGGTATTTGTCTTACTGCCTAGAATAACTCATGATTACCAATTTAAATATTTTTAATTCCATTCAAGATGATTCAATTTGAAGAGGGCTTGTATGAAATGAATCAATTTAAAATAAACGGTTGCATGAGGCATTTATTTCTGATGCAAAATGTTCCTTATAGCATAGATTTCTGAAACATACGATAAAATACTATAAGTTTTACATTGGAATATTACGCTAGCGGAGTAGTGGGTTTAAACTTGTATAAAACAAAACGAACGTCACTGTCGAGGTGATACGCAAAATTTCATCGAACCGTCATCGTTCATTACTGCTGCTAGCAAATCAAAAGCCTTTTCCATAACTGGAAATTTTGTATCTTTGTGATGGAGATAATAAAATCGGTTTTATGTCCCATATATCCTGCAATATTTTATGTCCAATCCTGGAACTCATAACGATCCTCGTAAAGCAAAATAAAAACGAGGGCGTTACAGGTTTCGGTGATACGACTGCTGTTTCATAAACGTTTGTGCAGGTGATTGTGACGGCCGGAATAAAAGGAGTTGTAAATCAAAATGTCAGAACTAACTCAGTTTTTGAGTACTTAAGGATGTTTTGCATTTTTAATGTCATTGGGAAATAGTGTAAACATTCCTCCTAGGAATGTTAGAGATGGTGGAAAGTTAGAAAGTTAGTTAGTTGTCTTTCATTCTCAAATTCAATATTTGATGACCGTTTGATGATGGTTATTAATTGCTGACTTGGTTTCTTGTAACAAAAACCAAAAGAAGTTGATGAAATTGAGTGAGACTGCACTGTATCTCGGCTATTATCGAAGAGAGAGAGACATGCAGTTTGTCACTTTTTGTGATATTTTCAAATCCACAAATAAAAATATTCCAACTATATTTGTTTCTGAAATACAAGGCAGAAACGAAAATGTTCAATTTTCTGACATGTAAAAGAAAAATTCTTTGCCTTTACGGAGGGCACAGTGACGAAATCTCATTTCATTTAAAAGATATTCCTACGAAGGAGTCAGTGGCATAGAAAAAAAAATTGAGAGCAATGTTTTCAAAATCGAGAATAAACTTGTAATTTTTCATATTGGAATATCCTGTACATATTTCAACGTCAAATTCTTGTTTCAAAAAGCAGAAGAATACATATTTATATTTGATGTCTGTTTATTTAATAGAAGGTCATGACTAAATGCTGAACAGGCATAAAAAAGTTCCAATAATTAAATTTAAATTTTTCTAGTTGTCACCATTTCGAACTTCAAGATCAAATTGAAAACTCATAATTAAGCTTCATTTTTGATATATAATGAGATGAATGGGTTCAAATAAATGATAATTGAATTCATTAAAAATGAATTCATGGCCTACTATTAGAAAAACCAAAATAAATATGGATTTAACTCTCAAACCAAAATTCATTGAAAGTGTGGTGATACAACAATGTATTCAAAAAAGGGAAATGCAAATAGTCGACGTTAATACGGGGTGTTTCTTTCGAGGAATAACAAGTTTGTTCTCCGTCATATTGGAAACCGTGCTCTGAGTTAATTTTCTCTAACTAAGCTACTGACTTCTAGAAGAAACTATCTTTCCAAATCAGTTTCAATATTTTTCCCATACAGTAACTGAGAAATAATTTCAGCTCTCAAAATTGAGAAATTTCTTTCTGGTCCTGTTTATCAGAAACAAAGAAGTTGGAATATTTCTGCTTTTGAATTTAAAAGTTTTACATACAGCGTTGCGAAAACCGTAAGCTTTTATCTTCAATAATAGCTCAAATACAGTGCAGTCTTCAGGATGATCAAATATCAGGTGTTTGACACGATATGTAACTGTTTGAAACCTTGATGAATTCATAATAGTAATCATCGAAATAAATACCATTTTCAAATAGTTTTATATGGAAAAATTCAAAACATGGTGTCACTCCAATGGCTTGGTGGTCAATCTTGAAAAGACCGAGTATAAACATTTTAACTTACGCAATGAAAACTGACTGGGTATTAATTTCAATAATGTTTGTAAGACCTCAACAAACACTGTCACGTTTTTGGGTGTATACTTAGAACATAACCTTAAGTGGAATACCCATATTAACCATGTAAAAAATAAATATAGCTAATTATGTTATATATCTATTGCCTTTGGGTGTGGTCCTGAATGTATACTTCAGTATGATCTATACTCATTTATCATACAACGTTGTGCTTTGGGGTAATGCTGCAGGCAGCAAGAGAATTCTGATATCACAAAAGCGAGTAACAAGAAACATTTCTGGTTTGCGGCGGTTCTAATCTTGCAAACCTTTTTTTTAAATTTGGAATTTTAACATTTCCCTGTAGTTATATTTCAAATGTTCTTTCATATGTGAAAACTAATCCCACAGGCATGATCAGAAATTTTAATTTCCTGAGAATGCCAAAGCATAGAACCAGCAAATTTGAAATGTCCGTTAAATATCAGGGCATACAGTTTTTTAATCACTCATCTGTAGTGGTACAAGATTTGAAAATAAAACTATTCAAAAGACGTATAAGGGAACTTGCTCTGCAAGGCTTATTATGCTATCGATGAATTCATGGAAGATACCATTACCACCATAATCTGACATTAATGAGTTTATCATTATTTTCAAAATCGACGAGTTCCTTCGTTACAGTTTGTGTTTTTTATTTTGTTCCCTATGTACTGTTTTTGTGTTTTTAATTCAACAGTTGTATTTTAATGTTTATATTGAATTACCTTATACTTGACTTATCCTATACACTTGTAAAGATTGTGTCTTCTGGATCAATAAACACTATTCTATTCTATTCTCAGGCTCAGAGATCTTTCATTATGAGGTTGGCGATGAGATGTCACATTTTCAGATGAGAGATAAACCGGTTTCAGCCTTTTTTGACGTCATCACCCCATACACCTCAGGAACGAAATCTTCATGAAACATTTCGATATTTGAAGAGAATAGATTCACATGTACCGATGTGAATTTAGGGCTTCAATCATAAATCCTGATTGTGTAAACAGAATTTATGATTGATTGCCAGAAATAACATCAAAATTCAATACATTGGAGAAAAGGAAAGTGAGAAAAATGATGAACTTCAACAATTTATTTATTGTTTATGAATTCCCAACAAATGCAGACATATTTCTTGAAAAGATAGATTGTGTTCTGGAAGTCAACAAGTTAATCACAGTATTGTTGGTACATTATTTGGGCTATTTCCATTATCTATACTGTTGGAATTTACCGACGTTTCGGCAAGCATTCGCCTGCTGTCATCAGGGCACAGTATTCATAAGTCAGCATCAGCCAGCCATCTTTCCTTCAGGCTCTCTCATCCTTTATGGGTGTTCTTCAAAAAAAAAACAATAGTATTGAAACTTGAGGTTTTGACATGAAAAAAAGGGTTTATTTCTACAACAACGTTCATCATTGTCAGTAACATTGGGCAGGGTTCTAGCGACAGCTTCATGATCAAAAGGGGTAATTACAATGGTAAATAATGATGACTACATAAATGATAAAATTTATCCAGTACCTCTGCTGATCAACATATAAATCATATGTAGCAGCCTTACAAATCAAATTAATTATTAGTATAACTGGAATATTCTACATTCGGTGTTAAATAATTATGGATATTTCCTCGACTGTAAAAACTGCTTCCTGGTAGTCTTTTGAGTTTGTTGAGTTTCATGAGTTATGGATTCACCTGTCTCAAGTAGACTATTTTGGAATCAGTTGCAGAATGAGTGCCTATTTCAACACGAACGCGAAGTTCCAAAACGAACGACGGAGGAGCGAGTATTCGACGGCATGAGTGTTGGAATTGGAATTGCCTTCTGCAACGAGTATTAGACGATATTATTTTTTCTATTTCAGTGAGTTTTTGTGAAAACCTCTCGAAATCCAAATGTTAACTCAGAATAGTGACTTTTGTTTTGTATCTTGGCAGTTGGTCTGACATACGAAATTTGACAGATCACGGAATTTGAATTGATTTGATTCGAAACTTGATTCGATCGGAGGTCAGTACTGACAATCATAAAACGAAAAATATAACTGAAAACAATGCTGTAATGAGTTTCATTACAGCACTACTTATGGTACTGTAATGAACTCATTACGATACTGAAATAGAGAAAATATTATTTCGATATTCGACAATGATAATTGAAAAATTATTAATTGATGAATTTCATAAGGAGAACAATAAAGAAAATTCAACTGGATATTTGTAGTGATGATTGTTTTAAATGAAATTTGGTAGTAGAACCTCAAGTAAAAGTTCGATTTTCAATCACATAGAAGGAATAATCATACCCCACCAAAGTCTAGTCAGTCTACCAAAAATTCTGATGAAATCGCGAAATTCATTCATTCAAACCGAAAACAAGAGACATTCATATAGGTATGGTAAGATTCTTTAGGAACATGGAACCATCACTTTCAATTTTCAACCCCCCGTTGATTAATTTTGTTCTTGCACGTTAATCGGAAGAAAACTCGAACCGAATAGTTGAATTTGAACATAGATGACTTTTTGTATTGATTAATTTTTTTGATAACTGTTCGTCTCACCTGTTTTTTTTGAGAATTTGTCGTATATTAAATTAATTTTGCATGAATAATCAATGAGATATAAAATTGAGAGTTATTGTCGATGATTTTTTCTTGAAGCCCAATATAAGTATTGAATATCTAGGAGTCGAATTAAATTTCGGGACTAATAGGTTTTATTTATGAGGCTCTTATGTTAAGCACAAATCTGTTTGGACCTCTGAGCACGAATCCAATATAACATTTTTTCCTTCTTATATAGGTATGTTCATTTACACCAACATAAAATAATATAGAATGTCGTGATATCAACGTATAGAAAGTGGCCACTGATAATAAAAAGGAGCGGGAGAATCGACGAAGTTGACTATTATCAGAATCGAGCCATGTCGCTACACTTGGTGGCAGTCTCACGCCTTCGACATAAATATCCAAGACTCAATAAATCCTCTTGTTTGTGCTTCATTCATGACTCAACAACTAATGAGAACTTATTGCTGTTTTACGTGCTGTGAAGTGCACCACGATTAGTGGGGAAATAAATTAATCAAAATGAAGGGGAAAGCCGCTTGAACTGACGAAATCAAGCAGCCCAATGTCAGGAAAATAACGGAACATATCAGACACATTGTATATGAATACAAGTTTCTTCTTTTATCCAGTTGTTGAACTGGAGGTGGTTGATGTTGTCAAACTACTGAAAAAAACAAAAGGTTCTGGAGTCGATTGCATTTCCGCGCGAATTTTGAAACTGATAATTGAAGAGATTAGTGTTCATTTCGCACATATCATAAACTTATCAGTAACCACTGGAGTATTTCCTCACCTCCTAAAAAAGGCCTGCGTTATTCCAGTCTACAAAAAAAATGACACGACTGATGTTTCGAATTATAGACCTATTGCCATCCTGAGTACCTTCTCCAAAGTATTCGAAAAGATAATATATAGCAGAATGATGAAATATCTTGATAAGTTAAATATTCTTGATAGTGCCCAGCATGGCTTTAGATCTGGCCGCTCAACTCAGACTGGAGCGTTGAACTTTATTGAATTTGTCTATCAGCACCTAGATCGTGGTACACATGTAGCTGCTCTGTTTTTTGACTTATCACGAGCATTCGATAGTCTCTCGCATAAGTTCATTTTAGATAAGCTTTATAACTTGGGATTTAGGGGTATCTTCCATGATTGGATTCGGAGTTATCTGGAAAACAGGATCGCGTCTGTTCGAGTTGATAAATGTTGTTCGAGTGAGCGAAACTTGAAATTGGGAGTGCCTCAGGGTTCTGTACTTGGGCCACTATTGTTTCTCCTATTTATAAATGACCTCCCTCCGCACTTGAAGAAAATTTTCGTCGAATTTTCCGATAAGTCACTTCATCGTATGATAAGAATAATATTGTTCGCGGATGATTCCTCCATAGCAGTTTCAGCAGAGACGTTAGAGGAATTACGATATTTGTGTGAGCTCGTTACGCAATGTTTCGCTGAGTGGTGTCACAAAAATAGAATTATCATAAACATCAATAAAACGGAATGCATTCGCTTTAGTATATCTAGTTCCGTTTGTGACACATTTATTGTTGGGCATTTGGACTCGGTCATCACATCAAATGACCATGTTAAGTTTCTGGGCATACACATAGACAGATATCTGAACTGGCATTCGCATATTGATGCCCTTTGTAAAAAACTCAACGGCTCCTATTACGCGTTAAGTAGAGTTAAGAGTTCGATTCCGTTGAATTCTCTGATTAACGTCTACTATTCTTTAGTATATTGTCATCTATCTTACAATATTCTGCTGTGGGGTAACTCTTCAGATGTTAATAGAGTTTTCATCATTCAAAAGCGAATAGTTCGTTTAATATTCAATTGCCATCCACGGTCCTCCTGCAGACCCCTCTTTAAGGGTAATAATATTCTCACATTGGCCTCTTTATTCATACTCAAATGCCTTATATATGTGAAAGAAAATGAGGAAAGTATTGTTAAGATTTCAAGTTTTCATACTCATGATACCAGGAATAAGAATGAATTATATTTTCCCATTCACAAAACTACGAAGTTTGAAATGTCTCCACATTATCAGAGTATAAAGATTTTTAATCATCTTCCACGATGCATTCAATGTCTCCAAAAGACTAAATTTAAGAACATAGTCAAGAACTTTTTATTGAGAGAATCCTTCTATAGTGTTAAGGAGTATTATAGCTATAATTTCAGTGCAAACAGCTCAATGAATCTTTGAATTATCTATTCATTATATTTTGACTTGTCCTATACATGTAATAATATGTCTCACAGGATGAATAAATCATTATTATTATTATTATTATTATTATTAGTTTAGAAGTTATGAAATATGAATTATTCATGCAAGAAGATTGTTCGGGTTAACTTTATATTACATCTCTAGTTTTCGTGAACTTTAATAGATAGTACACCGGTGTTCCTAAGTTTACGTAAGCAACCATATTCAGAAAATCCTATTGGCTAGCTTTAATCATCTACATTTGTCAAGTTATTCGACATCGGTCGGAAATTCAAATTTGAAAGTTAACAAAGGCTCAACTGGGTTGCAATTTTTCCGAATATTAATAGAGATGATATCGATTTCATCAGACTGAATGAAATTGCCTTCAAAAAGTTCGAATATGCGAATGAAATGTCAGCATGAGTTCAACGTAGTCTTGTTCTACACCACCTGTCCTAGCTCCTGTTAAAACACCCAGTATGAACAACCAAGGACGTGACTCTCACTTCATGGATCATAATCTCCGGTTCGCGAGACATGTATCGAGATGTTTGAGCAGATTCTACTTGATTCTCAGAATGAATTACGTAGTGTAGGGCTAATTTGAACAAATATAATATACAACTGCTTTACGAATCGTTGGTGCTCTCGCACATGAATATTTTACGATGTGGTTTATGAACCATGTTTGACTGATTCTGATGTGAATTGTGTTCAGAAACTTCAAAACTGCTGTTTAAGATACATTCATAGAATAAGAAAACGATAACGCATACATTGAAGCTAACTGGATGATTGCGTATTAAGCATAGAAGGCAGCTTCACTCTTCTATTCTTTATTTCAATGGAATAAAAATTGCTTTACCACTTGATCTTGAATAAAGCTTCGTTCTTGTGTTCATTGCATTGGGTCCTATGCACAAAACTTCCTTATTTGAGCGGGCTTTCTCTTATCAAGTACCTAAGATCATGAATGAACTGAAGTTCGACTACAGGAATATTTCGATTGATGAATTTATGTTACACACTTCAGAAATGATCCATTATACAACATATTCTGAATGTCTTTATGTTATTTGACTAGTGTGATCAATGCATTCGGTTGGTTATTTTTTGAGAATTTTAGTGTTAGGATTGTTCATGTCCACTTTTGACAACTGTAGCCAGTTAGGATCTTGGCTGTATTGGACTCCAATTATGATATTCAGTGATTAAAACCTAGTTAAATTTCGTTGACGTTTCGGACATTTATTGTACGTTACACATAACAATGGGGTTGTTCTCAATCATGACTAGAAAAGAGAAAGACAGCAGGTGGTAATACAACAACCTTAGAATGTACACATATATCCTCACCGAATTTACTCAAGATGTGTAGATATGAAACATAATGAAAACACAAGTCAATGTTGAAGAAAGAAACAACGAACAACGATGAAAATTTCGTCATTTAAATCACATCAATAAAATATTCTCTCGTTTTCAAACACACAATCGCAATAAATTAAATTAAAGTTCGCATATTGATTCATGATGTACGTCAACTGACCCATAATTGATCGCGTTCCGAAACAGGTATCGCAACCTGCAAATTCGAATGGGGTACTTGGTTACAAAATTAATCTGTAGAAAGCCCAGAAACAGTAGCGCATACTTACATTTAATCTTTATATTTGTTTATTAGGATGTTTCATATTCTACCCAAGTTCTGTGTGTCAGTTCTCTTATTGATAGTATCGTTGGCTTTTATATGTATCATTTCACTAATAGCTCTTCTTCTGTAAATGATTTCAGAATCTTCGATCGCTACATCTTTGAAATTGAATATTAATGTGAAACAGCTTCTATCTAACCGGATCAAATGAAAACAGCTTCTTTATATCAGAATAAAACAACATATTTATAGTTGTCTCTGTAAAATTATTTTATACTTACTCTAGATTATGCGAACTCAATCTCGCCGTTTCATATGTTGTAAATTTTTGTAACAAGATATTTTTGAATAATCGAATAAAGACCTTTATTATTATTATTATTTCACCCAAGTATGACGGTCATTTGTAAATGATTGAATTCCCTGAATAATATGCAGTTAATTGATCTCTCAGTGATTCAGAAGATTTTTGGCTTAGTGGTGGTTCATGATGTTCTACTGTTTGGATATAAGCACTAGAAAATCAAATTTTTCGAGTAAATCACAAGAGAAAAATTTTAACTTTGGTTGATTTTGGAGTCCCCTAATGCTGCTAACGTTTCTTCCACACAGGGGCATATTAAGGAAATTATTGATGTAAGATTGTAACTCGAGTACTGAATTACTGATCGATCTGCTGCAGGATTCAATCCCATATCTCATGGAAAAAGAATAGCAAGTGTGAACGTTCCCGAAGTTGATTTTTAAGTTCATCAAAACCATATTTCTATAGGTCAGGGAATATTCATCACACTCATATTTGTAACTCGCACCAATTATAGCATAGTTGGGACAGTGTCTCCAGGAGACACTGGAATTCCGGATAACATTCTATCGAAATGAGTGTTTTTCAAGAGAATGAGAAAATACTTGATTGTCGTTCGAACAAAAACTTTGTGAAACTGCCAGGTTCACTCGAACCGGCGTAATAATTGCTTCATGAAATTTAAATGTTTCAAGTGCCACACGACGAAAGTCGTATGACAAATATCTTAAAAGTGAAACATTTGATTATTTCAAATGAGGATGCCCTAATTTTCCCAAACGTAGTTATTTTTGTTTTATATCATTGAATGGGGAATTCTGAATATGTTTTGCTAATTTATTTCAGGGTTTCTGCGTTTTGTCCACATTTTGTCAATTGCATGCCACCCATATGCGTTTTTATTTTTCGGGATGTTGTGATTGTACCAGATCATCTATGTATTCTGCCGGGATAGATAGCCTGATGATGGTGTTTCAACTGGTCGAAGTCATCCTGTATTCCATTCACAACTCATGGTTTGAGTCGACAAATCGTATTATATGAGAAATGAGTAAAGCTGGGGAAACCTAAGAAAAATACATTCACAAAATATAGCCCACCGTGAACTTTTCTCCACAAATTAGGTGAAATCCATCAGTTATTTGTAATATGCATGAAACTATCGCAGTCCAGAAATCTTTGCTGTGAATTATGTCTGCTCAAGGAGTCTACAATAGATGAACGTCTGCTCTGCTGTTTCAATGAACTAGATCAACTGGACTGAGAAGGTACAATAAGAATTTAACAATGGCGCAGTGGAAAAAGAAAAAATTTCATAGCACCTGACGTCTTGAATGAAAGCATATCAGCATCCCAGAGGTAAAGTGTGTTAAATCACAATTTAAAAATTGGACAAAATAGAGATTTTTCAGTTCGATTATTGTTTAAAAGAATGTTCACTGCCATTATTCGGCGACTTAATATAGCTAGGTAGTCAAAAATGTGTTCCTCTAGCTAGAATTCACTAATGTGAATCCCATATTGTAGATAGTTCGTGTCTGAAAAAATGTGACTTACACACTTTCCCTCTGAGGTGCTGATATAGGTAAGTAGGTATACGACGAAAAGTCAACGGATCGACAAGTCACGAATGATTCCAGAAATAAAAATTTGCATCCGTTTCGTCACCAAACTTGGTACTCTAGCCTCGATGGGATTTACGACGAAAAACTCATCGAATTTGATTATAGGAACATGAGAATTCCATTTCAAAAAAGTTCACCATCTCCAGGTCTGACAGTATCTGGAGAATCCAATAATTCGAGATCGCGTAAAACACGGAGTGGAATATCTACATTCATTCTAGTCGACGAGTTTCCCCACGAATATTTCCCGTGAAAATATTTTCGAATAAGAGTGCTGTGGAGCCTTCGAGATGCCGGAGATCTGAGATGAATCTTCGTGGTTTTCCCCGTGATAGACATGCCTTCGGGGCTCAAAGGAGAGGACGTTTATTGTTGAAATGCTGAACACCTGTTTGTAACGTCTGACTTGACGAGACCGACAATTAAGAAGTTTTCGGAGGAAAATTCGCGAGAACAAGTCGTTTACGATCCTTTGATTGAATGAAGAAAAGAGATGATTTTTTTGAGTCAGTTGAATTCTGTGTTTCTAATCAAGCCAAAATACCGCTTTTATCTGAATGAATATGATTTTTCACTCGAAAAAATATTTCCTGATCAAAGGAATACCCTTTCTTTCTGCTCGCAAACCGTAATTATTCAGCGTCAGCAAATTGAGGAAATGCATACTTTTGCTACGATTTTCAGAAGGAAAACGACCGTCTATCATTTCTCCTACTTCGCAAAACTTTTTCGCTTTAAAGGTGATTCTTCAGGTTGACAATGATGATAATAATAATCCTCAATTCCCACAAAATCGATTTAAGTTGTTATTCGGTGATATAGAGTCATGAACTGAATATCTATGTCGCATAATAATTCTGATGTTTATTAATTTTTTTTTAAGTGTCATTTCTTACTGATATACGGAGTATTCCACCTACTACTTACATACAGATCGGGAAAACGGAATTGGAAAAATCACAGTTTCTACAGTAAATTCGAACAGGGCCATATTTTAGTGGAACAGTGGTAGATTTAAAACTTCAGAGGAAGAGATATCGATTAAACTGCTTGGGCGATAGATTCGGTTGGGTGGGGGTGTATAGAGCAAAAAGAAGGGGTATCAACCCAAAGTGTCAAATCGAATCAGTAACACTCCAAATGCTGCATGGGTGATTTCATATCTGTTGTAAATGAATACGACAATTTTATTCCACTCTAACGAGAGGAATTCATTTGCCTTAATGATAACAAGAAATAACTCCCGGAGGATATTGGTATTCAGGTTTTATTCGACAAAACTGGATTGAAAATAAAATAAGTTCAAGAAAAATATCGAAATCCAAAAATACATTCTACGAGAAGAATTGGAAAAACCAAAAATTAATTCAATGAAAATAAAAAAAAGAAATGAGAACATTTTCCCAAATAAGAGCAATTGGAGATAGACAAAATTAAATTAAACTTTCATAGAGTACAACTTATGGTGTCAAACAGTAGCCAAATCTATTATAAGGAGATAATCCCATATCTCTGAGAAGATTCTTGCTATTTTCGCACGCAACTTGGAGAACCGAACGCGAAGGTATCTATCGACCTATCTCTAAAGGCAACAACAAGTTATTCCATCCGCAATAGATTGACCGAAATACCATTTCATAATTTTAATTTTCTCTGTAACAGTAAATATTTTGATTTACGCCGAACTAATTCTCTACTTAGAAATTTGATCCAGCTAATGTGAGCAATCGAATGAGCCCATCAGATTTCTGGACCAGAAGGACCTTATACGAGATATGAGCCCTAACTTTAACATTTCGAATGCAAACTAGTCTTCTATATTGCAGATTTGGATTCGGCGGGAAAATTTTTCAACATCTATTTAAATTTAAACCGGAAATTTTCTCGACCATATTTGGGTCATATATACCTAAGGAATTTTTTGTTAAAAGATCCGCGGGATTATTCCTACCAGAATGCGAAAATTTATTTACACATTGTGAGGTCTTCAGTAATTTTTCTTAGAGAATCGATTGGCCCCTTTGGTGCTTTTGCGTGATGTGACGAAAAACTTTGAATTTCAAGGATAAAGCCCAAACAATTCGGATGTAAAATATTTCTCATCAGGAATAAGCCTTTCTGAACCCACAATCTCTTCAGAGGGTCATTTTCATACAACGAGATCCCCATTAATTCCGTAAAAATTGACCGACACCCTACAAAAGAGAAAGATAGCGTTAGGTTGGGTCACTGGCTCGTTCACGTGAGGATGAGGTGGTTGTCTTTTATTTTAATTTATGAATTCTAACGATTCTTATTCCTGGGTATACCTTCTTCAATATCTTTAATATCATTAATTCTTTTCTTTTCTTTTCTACATTCTACTGTTGTGTTTTCCATAAGTTGAACAGACGTTCGGGGTATATCCAGTGATACAACTCGGGCGAACTTAACCTGAACTATTAGTATTACTGTAATAAGCTATAATATTTTTTTTCTTCAATGAAGGCATTTATTATTATTATCATTATCCGAATGTTTGGTTTTTACTGATTCGGATGAAAAAGTTCCCGCCTTATCCGAATCGGCAATGAAAAAGAAGGGTTTGCATTTGAAATACGAATTTTGGCCTCATATCTCATATGAAGGCTTTTTGGTCTGGAAATTTGATCAGCTTATTCGATTTTGAGGCGAAATCACTCAAGTATTCAGTATTGCAATTTGAATTTTCCACTTGTGAGCGGAATAAATTCCCCGTTTTCGGACATTTGGACCACCATGTCCTTCTTCTAAAAGTATTTTCAAGTAAACAAAGAACACTAATCTGCCTGAAATTTCAGTCAGGCAACCTTTTAACTCATAAAAAGCTCCTTTTCGAATTTTGAAACGATGGCGCCTTATTATGAATATATTTCGAGTAAGAAGAAGGAAAATGAAAAAAATTCAATGAAAAAGGTAATTTGCCACCCCTAGAATTTACCGCCCCGGCGGTTGCCCGGTTTGCGTTGAAACAATACAAGACACACTCAGCGAACTTAGCAAACAACGTTAAAACAGCACTAACAAACCAAATCAGCAATTCGAGGACTTACAGATTCTTGACATAGAGTGAAACTGATATAATAATAATAATAATAATAACTTTTATTAATCCTTTTAGACATTACAGAGCATGCATAGGATAAGTCAAGAAAAAAAAAACAACAAATTATAGTGTATCGAGAAAGTAATCCTTCACGCTATAATAGCACTTATACAATAAAAATTCCTTAACTAACTTCTTAAATCTACATAAGTTTACCGATTTAACATGACTAGGAAGATGATTATACAATTGGTTCACCCCAGAAATCAAAGAGCTGGCAAGAGAAAAGAAGAACGCCCACATAAAGTACATCAACAATAGATCAAACGAAGATAAGATCTGGAACATGCTGCGGAAGAGAAAGAAAGCTGTGAACGAGGAAGTGGTGATTAACGCTTTAGACCAAGAAACGTGGGTAACATACTTTGAGAACCTGTATGATGCTGGTAACGAGGACCAACTGAACAACGGATGCCCTTCTTCTCCGTATGATTCAGAGGATCAGATCACACTTGAAGAACTACAGACAGCACTGAAAAAACTGAAGAACTGAAAATCCCCAGGCACAGACGGTATTCCAAATGAACTGCTCAAATATGGAGGCTCAAAAATCGAGAGAGAACTAATGAAACTATACAGCAAGATAGAGCATACTGGATCAATACCCGAAGATTGAAAGACGAGTATAACAATACCAATATTTAAAAAAAGAACAAAAATCCGATCCAAAGAACTATAGAGGTATAACATTACTTAGCAGTGTACTAAAATTATTAACAAAAATACTAGCGACTAAAATTAATGCTAAGGTAGAGATCTCCGAGGAGCAGCAAGGTTCCGTCCATATAGATCTACTGTGGATGCAATATTCATACTACGTCAACTAATAGAAAAATCCATAGAGTTCAATAAGCCTATGTACACATGTTTTATAGACCTGAAGCAAGCATTTGACACAGTGAAACTCCGGGATGTTATTGATCGATTGAAACAAAAAGGCGTGAATCAACATCATATCAACCTAGTGAGGCAACTCAATACTAACAATAAAACGAAGATAAGAACAGAACATGGCCTCACGAGAGAACTTAAGGTTTTATCTGGGATCAGACAGGGAGATAGCCTTAGTCCGTGCCTTTTCAATACAATAATGGACCAGATAATTGAAAGTGTAAATGAAATTAACGCCGGTTTCAAAATGGGTGATCGTCGTCTGAGGATACTCTGCTATGCGGATGACGCATTTCTGACGGCTGAAAATGAGGACGACTTACAGCGCCTCCTACATAGGTTCAACTTGACAGCTCAGAAACTCAATATGGAAATTTCGTGCGAAAAAACGCAATCTATGGTAATATCCAAATACCGATATGATGCAAATTCGTAGTAAATGGCAAAATCATAGATCAGGTTATGAATATCAGCTATTTGGGTGTAGTAACATCAAGCAACAGATGCATAGCGAAGGAGGTGGACACTCAGGTGAGGAAGGCCGCAAGAATATCAGGGTGTTTACGAGATGTAATATGGAGAAACAGATATATGACCACTGAAAGTAAGACGCGAATTTATAAAACTTGTATAAGACCCATATTGACTTACGCTGCTGAAACGAGAGCAGAGACATCAGAAACAAAAAGAAAAATGAGAACAACAGAAATGAAAATATTGCGAACAATAAAAGGAATAACACTGAGAGATAGAATACACAATACAAACACTCTGCTAGAATTAGGAGTACAGGACGTTGTTCGATGGGTGAGAACAAGGCGCTGCTATTGGAGGGATCACGTAGATCGGATGGGTCCAGAGCGACTTGCGAAGTGGGCCAAAACGCAAAATCCAGGAACGAAAAGATCAGTTGGTAGGCCCCCAAAACGTTGGAATGACAGCTGGACATTATTAATGTCACAAGAAGGCAAATGACAGAAATGACAGGACTCCGTCCTTTTTCAAGAAGAAGAAGAAGAAGAACAATCGATAACATTGCGAGAGCAGTTAATCTTTTCTGGCCCATAGTTCTTCTCAGAAAAGTTTTAATGCGCTCTAAAGTGGAGAAGCAACGATCTGCTTCTGCAGTTCTCATAGGCATGAATTCAATTTCAGCGAAGAAAAACGAATTGATTTCAAATATTGTACGCTGATGCAAATCGAATCCTCTGAATTTTCGGATATAATTTCACGAATAAATCAAACACGGAAACAGAAGCTCACCGACGGCCACACGGCGAACTATGGTATGATGTACACATCTTGGATGTGTACCTATGTCAGCTGAATGCCGACATAATGCTCCAATCAAAGATCACCTAGAGTTCTAGAGTCTACGTTACGCGTATATTTGCATTGGCGTTCAAAGTAGTTGTCAAATTAGCCCACCGTCTGGAGTCTGAAATGCATGGGAAATGAAAAATGAAATTACATACCCAAATAGGAAACGATACGTTTACATGAAACAAAAGTTAATTCCTTCAGATGAAGATATTAGTTATGGGTACGTGCACATGTGCACCTATTGAGCTGCCGCCACTGTGAAAAAATGACGTTTTTCCTTTGCAACCTCCTTTTTTCACAATAGTCGAACGTTTTTTGTGGCTCACTTTCGGAAATTCAAACTGCATGTGTACCCATTTGAGGACAACGTGGACAAAGGAACCTTAATAACAAGATTCGTGAATATTAGCGATGAAAGAGTTGGTTATCATTTGTGGACGCAGTGACCGAAAGGGTTGAGAAGCATTGAGTTTCTTTGTCATTGATCCAAAGTTGAGTTGAGATAGCTGGATCACACTCAAAGAGCTGGGTACTAAAATTGAGGTCTACTCAAGATGGGTTAGCAATTGCTCGGGAAATCGAAGAAAATGAAACGCTTTCCAGAGATGGTGCAAGAAAGCCGCTCACTGTCCCAGAACCTCTCTATGGTCTTGGAAAATATACCTACCTATAAAAGCGAGTTTCTAGAAACGGAGAAACTATGGCAGGATATTCCCGGGATGGATCACTAGAAAAAAGTCTTTCATCAACTAGAATTTTTTTCATTGATGAAAATTATTTAATTTGTTACTGATTCTCCCTGAAAAGGTATGAAAATGCTTGCAGTAACCGAACGTAACAGTTGTGGAACTGTTGCGGAATCGTCCGGTAGCACATACGCTACAAACTCTACACGTTCCGGAGAAGCGGGCATTTTGGGAGCGCTTTCTGTTAATGCTAGATAGCGGTAGCGGAGCGCAAAATTCTTCGTTCGGTGAATGCTGGCAATGATAATTTCTCAGTTCAATGTCATAGTAGGGGAACGTTTCATGGAGCAAACCGAAGCTCTTTCGAGGTGGAATAGGAAATTCGATTTTGATTGAAGCCGAATTTCGAAGTTTCAATATTCAATGTATATTCTGATAAATAACAGGATCCCTAGGTTTTGTTTTATTACGCGCGAGGAAACTATGAGGGAAAGTTTCCCGGATAAACCATGTAGAAAATTGGATTTCAGTTTTTTTGTCGGAAATACGAAACTATCTTCGTTTCAATGGGGAGGAAATCATTCAGATATATGCACTTGTTATGAAAGTCCGTATACATGAATATCTCAGAATGCTTCATCTGGTTAACTGCTTCCATCGCGGAATTGAACGAATGAATTGAATGGAAATACGCTATTTCGTTCCGATGAGTTTGAGCCAACTTTTATTGATGCCATCCTACATTTTTTATTGATGTTCATGTTTACATTCACTTCAATATAAAGTTTTTCACATTTAAATGAAGAAAAATATCAGCTACTTTCATACTGAAACCAACTGGAGTCTGGAAATCATATAACCAATAAACTATTAACACATATGGAATAGTCTCTCTGAGTAGTGAAGGCTGTTTGCGGCCATCATTGAAAAGAGAGGTCCGAGAGAAAGACGAACATAGTTCGGGCAGAAAACGCGCTGATTGTGAAGTGGCTGGGCAAGATGTGTGCCTATTGCGGTTTTTTAGTTATGAATCATATCAATTCAGCTTTATGAGGATACGAAATGAATTAATCTACTCATTCAATAATGATCTGATTGAAAATGGAGAGGTTTGTGAAATTTCATATATTACCCGAATTTATTTCACTAAATACAGTCAATATATGAATAAGATAATGAAAAATGAAATATGAGTCGCAGAGGCTGTTGCCTGTACGCTATATACAATTAACACATAAGCATTGTTAGTGTAGCCACTTTTCGAATTTAATCTAATCCAATATTCGATATCACATATCACTGTAATAATTATGGGCAACCATGTACTACCAGTGACAGGGTACTCCAGATTACTCGATTTTGATTGTTTCTGGTACTTTTGGACCAGATAGGTGAAAAACTTGTGAAATGTCTTGGACTTGATTCACCATAAGTGAAAAGCATTTTACGATCTCTTTTTTTTTGTTCGACATATTTTGTTTGGTATATTTCGAAAATATACCATAATTTTGTATTTACGAAAATATCTGTAAGTGATTAGAACATTCTAGAATCAGAGGTTTTGAAAGCTGCCAAAAAAATGGAAAACAAATCATCTAGTGGTTATGATGGTATTCCCATCACAATTATCAAGAGATGTATTAACCATATTGTAAAACCTATATGTGAAATCATGAATAATGCTTTTGTAACGGGTATCTTTCCTGAAACATTGAAGATCTCTATTCTCAAACCATTTACAAAAAAAGGGCGACCCCGACGATTTGAATGATAATAGTCCCATTAGCTTGATCGCTACTTTTGCCAAGCTTTTTTCATGTTTGGAATCCTGAGTGGTGGTCAGCATGGTTTTCTGAAACAGCCCTTTACTGCTACTAGGGCGATCATGGACGCTTTGGAGTATGGTGATATACCAACTGGATTATTCGTTGACTTTTCCAAAGCGTTTGACTCAGTGGACCATTTAATCCTTTTGAGGAAATTGAGGAAGTGCAGGATTCGCAACGAGCAACTCAAAGTTATGAAATCATATTTGTAGAACAGGCAACAGAAAGTTCCAATGACGGTTTAGCGCGGTTTCACACGGTCCGGGTATTTGTCCGTCCGGGTAATCGCCCGTCCGGGCGGCACCCGGAAGCTCTCTTCACACGGGAACTGCGAAAATCCGGATTACTAGGTGCTAGGTACGAGTAGGTACTTCAGTTTGCCTCTGATTTGTATGGACAGTAGACGCAAACATATTTTGATTGCTTTATTGAAACATCGGCGAAAAAAAACAACGAAATAGGCAAATTTGGGTTCACCCTTTGCACTCAAATTTATACGAAATTTTCCCTCAACTTGGCACAAATATTTCTCTACGCTTCAGTTTTTTTAATTCGTTTGTTGTAATCCTCCGCTCCTTTATCCGAGATTTCGGGTTTCTCCTGTACTAGAGTTATCAGGATTTCGGAATATATTTCTTCTAGTCTAGAACAATCAGACGACTAAACATCCGGATCGTGTGAACGCACTCATGGCACACTGTAGTTCGCTAGAGCATGGTCCGGGCGATTGCCCGTCCGGGCTCCGTGAGTTCTAGCGGGAACATCCGGGCGTTTTGTTTACCCGGATGGCGATTCACCCGTGTCCGGAAAGTGTGAAAGAACCTATGCTAAACTGCGTATTTCTACTTGTCCGGTTGACGGGCGAAAACCCGGACGGACATACACCCGGACCGTGTGAAACCGCGGTGTGACTATGAGGGGAGTTCCCCAGGGAACCATCCTGGGACCTCTACTGTTTTTGGTTCATATTAATGACCTACCTAAGTTGTTGTTAGCAAACGGTGTGTCTCCTTTCATCTATGCTGATGACACGAATATGCTCCTGATCTCTGACAGCGTAACGTCGCTGCCAGGTGATATAAATAGGCTAAATACTTTTGTAGAAGCTTGATGTCGTGATAATCTGTCAATGTATCAAAAACATAGTATGTTGTCTATTCAACAACCAGACCTAAGATCACAATTTAAATGTATCGAGGCATCCAATAGATACTGCTTCCCACTCCAGAACTCTTGGCATTTATATCGATAGACATCTTGAGTGGTGCCCCATGTCGACTTTATCAACAAAAAATTAAATTTGGACATCCATATGCTAGGAGTGCTGAGAAAGCAATTATTCTACTGCTTTCGAGACAGTTTACTTTTCTAGCGTGCAGTCTCTGTTGAGCTACTGTTTTGCAAAGATTATAGAGAGAAAGATAGAAAACGCCCTTACATCTGTGGTACTAAAATCCGACAACGATTTTTTGGCTAGTTTCTTACTTGTGACACCTAGATGGCATTGAAAACATAATTCAGTACAGAAAATCATTTTAATTAATTCGAATTATACTTCTCATAAATTTCCATTGGGTATTCCTTGTCGAGCTTTTGAAGAAACATCCTGATCGACAAAACAGAAGCGGAGCTCCGTTTATTTGATCAGGGTGATATTTTCCATCAACATATTCTTTTGAATCAAATGAATTCAAATGGATTCTTTATATTTTTATCTGAAATGATTGTGTACAATCAACTTGAATTCGATAATCATGAAATTGAGAACATCTCGAAAATTCGTTCACAAATTAGAGAATTATTATAACAATTTCAAGAGTTGTGGATTTCGAGTTATTTCAGTGGAAAATACGCGAGAAAATATAATCATCATTCAGCAAAAATATTTATTCAAGTATTTCTTTCAAAATTGACAACAGTCTACTAAAAATCTCTATATAATCTATGCCAAATGGACCCCAATTAAATATTTTAACCATAGACCGATTACTTTTGAAAAACAGATGACGCAGACATCACTGTAGTCGCTTCGTTTCCCTTCTTTATACTCTATAATCTTTGCTGTTTTGTTTTGTGGGAGGGTACTACTGCTGCAGAGTCCTTATTCAAAACATAAAAAAGAGCAATCATGTGTGGCATGGGTTTTAGGGAGTTATGTCGTGTAATGTTCAAGCTTAAGGGTATTCTCACACTCCAAGTATTGTTTAATTTAAGGTATTAATTGTTTGTATATAAAAATAGTATATTTTTTGACAAGTATCGGAACCACAATGATACGAGGCAGATGTTTCCTTCGTTTTACCCAGTGCCATGAGTGTGAGTGCCACCACATACTGGTGCATTAGACTTGTATAATTTTTCACTGGTCTCTCTATTTTGTTTTTTATTCAAATGAGAGACTTGAAACTTATAGAGTTTGAAGGACCACTCGATTACTCGAGAAGAGCTAATTGACTGTAATTGAATCCGTAGTCCGGCTTTGGGAAGTATTATAGGGCGAATGAAAATCACAATATTGTACAGTTTGACAATAAAGGTACGACTTACCTTATAGGTACACGATGCGAAGACTTGCGCTGGCCAGCGTGATGGATGATATCCTATTTGTTCCCAACTTGATTCTTCTTTGTGTCAGCGAGACTTGGATGGTTGCGATGTTTAAGTAAATTTCAGCGGTTTTCTAAATAGTCAATTTTCACTAGGAAATTAAGCGGAGCACGAACACTCTTGTCAACATCTGAGGCGATACTGATGTTGTCCATATGTGCTATGTTCTTATTCAGCGGAATGTCGCACCTTTATTTTTCTTTCACGCGAGAATGAAAACAAAAAAAAAACCCACAAAATAATAATTCCCAGTCACCCGAAAACCAACGAGAATAGAAATGAAAAATTAATAATAATGTAAACGTATTATTGAATGAAAATAAAACTAAAAGGTACATGTACATATAAATGCACCAAATTGCATCCATATATACAGGTGCTCATAAAAACTTGTTCAAGACTATTTAATTGTTTACCGCAAGAGATCCGAATGTTAGAGTTTAAAGATAACAGGAACGAAATCTTGAAGTTTTTAATTAATGCTGAACCTTACACAGTGGACAATTTCGTGGTGGCTATTAAAACTTGGAGTCCTTGTAAACTTCAAAATAGTTTTTTTTTGTGTTCTCATTTTTAGTGGAATATTTTTTTTACTTGTGTTCTTTTTCGTTGTAACGTGTACAATTTATTAAGAAAATAAATTCAATTATTATTATTATTATTATTATTTAAGCGTTTTTCCAATGGGAATGATACACAAGGTGCACTCAATTCTTTAATCAATTATGTGTGCTAAAGTTAGAATAAAAACTTTTTTATTTCGCATTTTCTTGATCTCATAACATGAAAAAAATTTAAATAGTTTCTTGGTCCTAGGACCGAGACTTTTCAGGAGTTTTTTCATATTTCAGATATTTTCGAAAATGCAAGAGTTAAGGCATATCTTCGAAAAAGATTAAGTATCAAAATCATTTCAAATCAACACTAGATGTGAATATCTTGAAATGGTTTCCACTAAATCTCACAAAATTTGATCCCAGGATTTTTTTCAACGTATTAAGTCTAAAAGTTCCAGAAGCAGTCAAAACCAAGATATTTGGGATGTACTGTACCTACATACAATGTATCTGTTTGATTTGTACGGTCTGCTATTTCATTGATTTATTTAAATGAAACTTACAGTTATCCAGATTTAAATAGCAATTATATTCTCGGATATGCTCGCGATCATGTAAACTATTGATATTATTCATTTTTGTAGACGAAAAGACAAAATAAAATAATATAGAAGAATAAATCAAAAAAATGTTTTTTCAACGAATCCACTCCTCCACGAACGCCACTATATTGTCGGTACTATGAACTGTCTCATCGTTTTTTACATTATATACTTCTCGAATATTATTCCTTCAATCTTGCATAGGTAAACCTAAAAAATATTTTTTGTTCAATTTTTTTAATATTTGTCACATTTCAGAATCTGAAACTAATTTCGTCTTTTGATGGGGTGTCGATCTGGGTAATCAAAAAAACAAATATATCTCATTGTGGACCAATTATCGATCGTCCCAGAGAAACGAAGCCATGTGGAAGTGATTTGTGAAATTTGCACCGTTTTTACGTTCTTCCGTTACGACTGACTCGTCCTTTTACGACTGCAGACTTTCAGTGCAGTTCATTATGGCTACTCATCTGATTAATATACTTATACCCCGGATTTTACGGGTTCTATATTTCTTCCCTTCCTTTTGCACGTTTCATATCGCATAAAATCTCGAAGGAAGACTGCATGTAAAATGGAAAAGGGCCATTATATAATGAGATTTTCTGATTTGTTTGACATGAATAGATGGTTTGCAATAAAATCCGGAAAAATAGTCATATAAAGATCCTTTACTATCTATCTATATCGGAAATGTTAAACGGAGAATATCTTGGTTGGGATTGGATCCTATCATACACGGTTATCTGGAATTTTACATTCAGGTGGTTGTAGATAAAAGATGAATCTCTTTGATTCCAAAAGGTATGGTTGAAATATAATAAAATTACCATTTCTTGTATTCGAAATATTTCATGGCATTCGGGCGATTTCCAATTATGGTGGAAAGTCATAATGGTGGTCTTTCCCAGAAACAATTCACTGCAGTACCTACACTGTGTCCCAAATTAGGTGAGACTGCACTTCATCTCAGATATTTTTAAAGATGGAGGCATGTGATTTTTACTACCCTTAATCAATTTTTGTGGAACTTTTAAATTCACAAACGGGAGTATTCTTCTTGAGTTCTGAAATACCTTCTCTTTTTTGAATTGTAATTATTTATCTGGTTCTATACAAGATGAAAATAGTTCAGACTCTTTTTGATAAATATTTTAACGTAGAAGGCAGTGGCGTAGTTGAAAAATGTTTTCAGAGCACTGTTCATGAGATTGGGCACGAACCTAGAATTTTTCATTCGGAATTTCCTTTATATTTTAACGTCAAATTTTTGCATTTACGTTTCTGAATTCATTTAGGTATCACAATCGATTCCCATTTTAAATTTTGAAAATCAGAAGAATCTATTTTTATTTTGTTTTTTTGTTTAAGTGAGACTAGAGTTCCTTCACACATGCATGACGGTTTAACATGAATAAAGAAATTTCAATATGAAAACCTATTGAAATTCCTCTGGTTCTCAACATTTTTATTTTATGTTAACGAGCGATATTTCGAGTTTATGGTTATAATAGAATGAATAGGTTTGAGTCACAAGGCGTTTGACAAACAAATTGATTGAATGTATGTGTGAAAGAATTCAGGACCCACTTAAAAAAAAATTAAATACATTGGTGATATATGTATGCTGTAAATGTTCAAATTCATCCCTCAGAAATTCCGGCACTCATAAACGCAGAAACTGCTCGTTTCTGCTTTGGGTGTTGATTGGACTTCTGTCAGTGTGGGTTGATTTTCTATGAACCCTGTGTTCTGGTTTACAATAAGACTTTATAGTTACCTATTTAGATGTCTAGAAATGGTAATGGACAATCCTTTTCAAGGGTGTACCATGGCAACACCGTTTATTTGTGTGATGTTAGACATAGTTCAAAGAGCTTTGCGATGTTATTCTTCAATTTGAACATATAGACGGTGTCGCCATTGAAAACCCTTTAACTCAAATAGACCTACCGTTCCGTATAAAGAACACCTATCCAAAAGTTTTCTATTCATGCTCAAAATAAAGAAACAAAGAAGGCGTCAATATAAATTATTGCTTTCTTCAATACTGAATATAACCTACAAAGTGCTTCAGTATTCAAATTCACTTTAAAGCCATGTTAACTTCATAAATATATCAATTGTTGCAATACCTCATTTTGTCTGGTGGTGTATTTTTTCATATGTATTTATTTCATCACGTTTGCGAATAAAATAATTATATCTATGGTCGGATGAATAATATAAGAGGCGAATTCATCTTCTCCATGATTTCAAATCCTGATTTTTGCTACGTAAATGAAGGCGTTCTTTTAACGGAACGGTATGATTATCACCTACTATATTACCTGAATATATTGTTATAACTATTGTAAAAATAATCTCACTATGCATGAGATACTACATCATGCAGATAATCTGGATATGATTTCAGAACCACCTGATAGCAAAATTTTCTTCTGCACATAATTCAATAGTTTTCTGTAACTGAAATAACAATAATGTTGCTTATGCGGCTACTAATTTCTTATTCGTATTTCCATGCTCCAAACAAAGTAATAATATATTCACCATGAGAAAAAAAATATCATTGACCAACCAAAACTCATGCAACATTAGAATATATGGGGGGCGTTGACTGATCCCGTAAAAACATGAGTTAGAATCGTATTTCGACAAGGACAAAAATTGTATTTTCCACTTCTTGCACACTGCTTTGACATGGTTGTTCAAACGCAGAAATAGTAACACACTAGACTAGCTATCATCGCAACAAGATTGCTGGAAACTAACAGAAAAACAACAAAAAAAGGACCATCTAAGCAATCAAAGAGTTTACATCAATCTTCAGGATAGGTCAGAGTAGACCATCTGATTGTTTACCAGAATAAAATAAAAAAATTGTGAAGTGTGGCATAAAAACCAATATTTCAAGATGAAAAATATGAAAAGGCTCCATTTAAACCATAATCTGACACAATTCTCATTGAAATGAAAGAAAAAAAATTTCAGGTCTATTTGGGTTAAGTCCTGCAGCAGTCAGTCTACTTTGGAACGGTTTAGTTTTTATGCAATTATCCCAATACGGATTGTGGTTATCGACAGTCCCAAACGTTTTTTATAGAGCTAGTGATGTGACACCGACTTTCCATCCGCCTTATATTATAACCCGTTACAAATGATGCTCGAATCGAACAATGGTCCTCGTATTTTGTGCGTTGTAAACCATTAGCAGAGCCCTGCAATGACATTTGCGGCGGAGCCCATGCAATGCAATGCTGCCACCTGAAGCGAATCTCCATTGTAGCGCGAATCTCGAGTTTCATAGGCTGAATTAATGGCGATTCAACTTCTGCGATGGATAGAGCCGGCTTTCATTAGAGCACCCGTTAGTTGTCAGAGTTGGCAGCTCAGAAAAGAGCAGCCCTCTCTGGTTTCCGCTCAGAGGCCAAATTATGGCTTTCTGCGGAGAGTTCAAAATCAAAGCCTAAAGTTCGTCTATAACAATTACAGTTATTGTAAACTTGCTAGTCCAGGTGTAAGTTCGTGCATGGAACTTCAACAAAGGTTACCGTTCTATTCAAACATCGCTTGTCCCTTCTCTTTAAACGTGATCCCATGAAACTGGCATAGAAGTTTGCGGTAGACAATATGAAGGAGCCATACAATGCCGTTGTTCCAAGATGACAATGGGACAATATTATTCTAAATATCTTTATACGAAAAATTTAATTGAAAATTTCATTAATTCTATTGCACAGTACAGGGTATCCCAAAATGCTCGATTTCGGCTGTTTCCTGTACTTCTAGACTAGATAGGTAAAAACGTTGAAACGAGTACAGTAGTGAAAACCGTTTCACGATATCTTCATTCGTTTTGAAGATGAACAAAATATTTGAATTTTTTCGATTTAGATGTGCCATAACTTCTCCATTTTCGAGAATATCTGAAAAAGATATAAACTTTTAACAAGCGCTTTTTCACTGGAATGAGATATTTTTTCAAAATTCGTTCGTATTCAAAATAAGAAAAAACAATAGTTTTTCCACGAAAAAAAAATGTAATAACGTTCATTATTTGCTATGAATAAGCGCGTCTAGAAAAATAAAACTGTTTCCAGATTTTTTCGTAAGAAACAAAGTTATAGCATATTTTCGGAATCGATAATTTTTCGAAATGAATAAAAAATGAGATGTCGTGACACAGTTTTCACTAATGGAGTTTTCACTAGAGTCGAACCCAGGACACCTCTCGAAGTCTTCACCTATCTGGTACCCAAAAGAATCAAAATCGAGAAACCCAATATAGTTCGACCGTTCAAATTGATCCCACTCAACAAAACTGTCAAGAGGTCATAAAAATCAACTGAATAAAAGTTACTTCAGCTCTTCAACCATGTCGGATATCATTCCCTTGGATATAGCTCCTCATGACGACTGTAGTTTCACAACGTAGCGCAAGGAATGAAGGGACTGTATTAGTATTGATGTAATGAATTTAATTTTTTCAATATTCTAGCATTTTTCGTGGTTTTCCTCCTGTGTTTATTTAGTTCTTCTATTAGGAAAATTGAATATGCATTTTTGCCCATTGTACCTATGCTTTGTGATTCTTAAATTGAATATCTCGTCGCGAATCTTATAAAACAGAAGAAAATAGAATATTCTGCCCATAAAAGAGAACTATATAGATTATGATGACAGGTCGAAGTGGTCATAATCAGGGACCACCCATACTGCTTAGTCTGATCGTTGTTTTGTTAGATGAATCCACAACAGTCACTTAAATCTTTATTCCGCTTTTATTTTTGAGAGCAGTCTCAATGGCTACTAAAAAAAAACATTATGTGCCCCATGCACCATCCCTTCTATAATGAATGCAAATTTTTTCCTAATTCAGTTTTAGAAAATGGAAATGTCATTGTATTTAGTTCACTCAGAAGTGGCGAGAATTTGGGGGCTGACCTTTATCGGCATGCTATGAGTCTACATCTCGCTATTAAGTGAACAAATCAATTAGTTCTGAGGTGTTTCACTTCAAAAAGGGTGATTCCTGTCTATGAAAAACAATAATTTCTGATGTTTTCAATTATGAATCCCATTCTTTCCTGAGTTGTTAATCGGAATTACTGATTGGTCTTGAATATAATGATGTCATTACTAAAAAAATGCAACGGTTTTATACCTGCTCAGCAGGGTTTAAAATCAGGATGCTCTTCTGAAACGAACGATAGCTTTTGTGGAGTTTATAGGGGATAATATTACTTCGTCTTTCACAGTGAGCATAAGTTCAATTTGGGTTTGCCTCAGGGCTCTGTCTTGGGACAGGTCTTATTTTAATTCTTTATCTACGATTTTTCGGAAATTTCCATAAAGTATCAAAAAGAAGGGTGGGCGTTTCAGTGGATACCATAAACAATTTACAATAATTATCTTCTTATCCCTTGCTTTGATTATTCGTAAAATGTGAATGCAAAATTTACTATTCTGAAAAAAAAAACTTGCACTATTTATTTCTGAATATATAATGATAGATATAGACCCACAACTCTTCATCGGAGTAATGCACGAAATTCCTTGGTTTTAACATTGATAGCTTTTTGAGTTCATAAACCAGTGTTGACGAGATGTGTGAGTACCTTCGGAGGTCTTATTGTGTATTTTTCAAAAAGTTTATTCCTCTGAATTCTTCTGAGTCTTTTATAGTTCATTCCACAGTGTTGTGTCATCAAACATCTTGGTGTGGGGAAATTTCTTGTTGCTAGAGTCTTCATTATTAAAAAGAGTATTCGGCGATCGCTGCGAATTTACGTAGAGGAAAATGGAAATTGCATCAAAACCTGACAATTTATGCCAATGATTCTCTCCCTTTCCAAAAGTATTTCAGCAGGCGCAAAATGTATTTCAGAAGTATCAAATGTAAATCAGAAAATGTTCAATTCAGTTCAGATTAGGCAAACGTATTTCGGAAGGCCTCAAATAAATTTCAGATTAGTGAAATGAATATTAGAAATATGAAATAATTTTGGAAATAGGAAATTATATTTCAGTATGTATCATTATATGTATTTCGAATGCATTGAATGTATTTCAGAAAGCGTAAAAGGAAGGATAACTTTTAGGTTCACTGTATAAATTAGAGTTTCGACTAACAACGTGATTATTCTTATTTTTCAATATTCCATTATTACGGATGAAATCTCAATTTGTTGTCGTCGTAACGGTTGATATTTTTTCTTAATAATGAAAGTCATTTGGATTTTTATGCAGAATAGATACTTTAGTGACAAGTACCTACTATTGGCAGGTTATCTTTCGGACATTTTATCCACAGAGTAAATATTTCCATGTCCTTTATGAAAAAACAAAATTATTCTAGAATACATTCAACGCCCTCTGGAATACATATGACACTTTCGGAAAAATTGTTGAAGCTTTCCGGAATACATTTGACTGTTCTGAAATGCATTTTTCGTTTTTTCATATTCATTTGATCCTGAAGTACATTTGACACTTACCCGGAAATTTAATAACTTTTTTCTGATAAACATTGGATTATTCAGATATATATTTGATTCCTTCTGAAATGCACTTGACGTTTCCTGAAATACATTAGAAAAAGGTGAAGAAATATGAAAATATCGTTCATTGCCAAACATTAAACATTCAAGTGTGAGATTTCCAACTATGCTTCCAAGATTATGAAGTCACATAACCAGGGACGGACCAAGGCCAAATTTTTGTGGGGGAAATCAATCGAAAATTTTCAATTACTAACCACTTTGACGAGATTCAGAATATTGAATCTGCTTTTCAGTAACATGGGTCCGTTTCATGAAATAATAGGAACAGAATTTTCAGAAAATATATTCCGTTTGGTGAAAAATGAGCTTCTCTTTTGCTTACAGATTTTATGAAATAAAAAAAAGCAAAGTAACACCCTAGTTCACATAGAAAATGTGTGTCAAAATGTGAGTTATAAATCAAGATCTGAAAAAAAAACAGCTTGAATTCATGATACCAGATGTTTTTTTATGACACAGTCCATGCCACGTAACTGAAAAATTCACCATCGGGTACCTACTTCTTGAGGCCGCATCTCTTCCAACACTTGATAGTGAATATATTGGGTTAAATACCATTCATTGCTGGCTTTACATATTATATCGTCAAGTACTGATTGCAGCCTTGTTTTTTCTAATTCATATTCCTTCGTATTTCAGAACTCTCTAGAAATGATGTTTTTCAACTGCTTCGAAACACTTTTGGAATTTTTTCCAAATGCTTTGAAATTAAGCCAACTACACTTTTCAAATTTTTCAGAACTGCTTTGAAATTTTTCCGACCGCTTTGAAATGTGTGCAACTGTTCTGAAATTATTCCAACCCCCTTGAAGATTTTTGAACTAATTTGAAAATATGAAAACTTCGTTCAACACTGAGGGGGGCTTCCCCCGTCCCTCCCTTGGGCCCGTGCCTGTACTTTACGTTTGAGAAAGTAGTTAAATCATATTTGTTTGCTGATTCAGAAAATGTCTCTGAATTAATAACTTCATTGTCATATCCCAAAATATCAACAATAATATTATTATTCCTCTCCAGAGGAACATCATCTCATGACAGGTATCATTATTGTCTCGGATGCACTGGCGTACCTACATCGCTTTATTCTTTCGTTTGTACAATAATTAGGTGTGGTTACTATAATCAAATCCTGCATACTCAAAAACCTGTAGAATGATTTATTTTCATAACATTAACAGAAATATGCCTGAAATAATTTTGTTCTTCCTTTCAATAAGATTTGTGTCAGATTCTGATTAAAATGAGGTCTTTTCATATTTTTCTTCTTAATGTGTACTCATTTTTCACAGAAAAATTTAATTTGTGGTGTTCCTTCAAAGGAACGTAGGTTTTTGAGGAACTAAAATTCATCCTATGAAAAATTAACATTGAATCATAATGTATGGTAATAGTATATTATTTAACGAGCAGTAATACAAGTCATAACTCCAGCAGATGAAGTTTGCAGCTCGAGCCACAGGAGAGTGCTGTAATTCAGCAAGGGAGTTATGACTATTACTGCAAGTTGAATACTATACTTTATCCACAACTATTATAATATATATTCTTACTACCATGAATCACTCTTGAAAATTTTTGTAACACCATTATATTCCTTTCGGGATTTCTCGAGGGCAATAAATTATGTACCTACTGAAGCACTAGCTGCTAGTCTTATTTCTGGAAGTGTACCAACATAATATTTCATTTCACTATCGGAGGTCTTATTAAGAAAAACATTCACAACAATAATTGAGTGTCAAACAAATTTGAAAACGTCTGAATTATTCAAGTGACATCACTTCCATCAATAACAATAATGAGATGTTCCCTCTCTGTCAACCGGCTCGTACAGAAGCACGAAAGAAGCTTGATATTCGGTTGTCAAATAATTCTATGAGTCTATTCTGATTAATTAGAGGGATTTATAGGCGGGAGTTATTATAACTCCCGCTGTTTGTTCAAAGATACTATTAATTGCTCAAATGCAGTTGAATAATGAATACATCATTCAATAGGAGTGGATAAAATCAATTTTTTGCATGTAATGCTATTTTACCTTTCATACTTATAAAATATTAGTTTTTATGGCACATTTTTTAAATTTTATTCTGATGAACAATCAAGTGGTCTAAACTATTCTTTCTTCAAGATTGGTGTAAACTTTTTTATTTCTTAGGTGCTTTGGTGCTGTTCTTGTTCTACTAGATTCTGACCATTCTGTTGCGATGATGACTAGTCTGATTCATAACCATTTCTGCGAATTAGCTCTATTTTGAACAACCATGTCGAAGCAGTGTGCAAGAACTGGGAAATACAATTTTTATCTTTGAAGGAATACAGTTCTAACCCCTAAATTATAATGTTTCATGAGATTTGGTTGGTCAATAATACTTTTTTCTCTTCTACGAATAAGAAATTATAAGGTGCATAAGCAACAGTATTGTTATTTTGTTTGAAGAAAACTTTTCAATTATGTGTAGGAGAAAATTAGGCTATCAGCTATCAGGTGGTTTTGGAATCATATTCAAATTATCTGCATGTTTTAGAATTTCATGCAGTCAGATTCTTATTCCAACAGTTGAAAAAAACTGAAGAAAGCACTCACCCCGCCCAAAAAAAAACAAGCTATATTCTAAAATAAGATTCAGAATGGCTCCTATTTCAACACGAATGTGACATGAGTGTTAAAATTGTCTTCTACCACGAATTTTAGAAGATATTTCCTCTATTTCAGTCGAGTTTTCTGAAATACTGTCGATTCTCGAATAAAAATTCAGATTAGTGAATTTTGTATTGTATCTTAGCAGTTGGTGTGACTCACGAAATTTGACGGATCACGGAAATTGAATTGATTTGATTTGAACATTGATAGGATCGAAGGTCACTATTGACAACCAAAAAACGAAAAATATTACTGTGCAGCATTACTTCTCGTACTCTAATGAACTCATTAAGGTACGGAAATAGAGAAGATTACTTAAAATATTAAAATTATATATTGAAATTATGGAGAAGACTAATTCGCCTTCAATATCATTCATTCAAGCAAAAATTTTATTATTTTATGAGGAAACACGAAGATTGTGGTATTGCTAGTCCAGACATGGTATATCGTTGAAAGGAGTCCTGGGCTCGCTTTCCGTGAGAACTTCGATAGTGGAAACCGTTTCACGATATCTTAATTTGTTTTGAAGATATGAAAATATTTTGAAATTTTTTCGATACAGAAGATGTGCAATAACATTTTCATTTTCGAAAATATCTGAAAAAGATAAAAACTTTCAACAAGCACTTCCTCATTGAGAGTATGACATTTGTTCAATTATTTCTTATCTTTAAATTTTCTTCATGATATAAAATGCAAAAAATGCGTTCGTATTAAATATAAAAGAGTTTTTTTTCCTCGAGATAAAAAAAATTTAATATAGTTTTTTTATTTCCGGTGAAGAAGCGCTTCCAAAAGTTCTAATCGTTTTCAGATATTTCCGTGAATGCAAAAGTTATGGCACATTTCCGTGATCGAAATAAAAAAAAATTCAGATATCGCGAAACGGTTTTCACCAAAATGGTGTTTCCACGAAAATCGAGCCCAGGACACCTCACGAAGTTTGCACCTATCTAGTCCAAAAGTACAGGAAACAGTCAAAATCAAGCAATTTGGGATACCCTGTACAGATGCAAAAATACAAACCTTGACAAAATGAGGTATTGCAACGATATTTATATTTCCTTCATAATTAATTTGAATACTGAACACTTTTTGAGTTATATTCAGTGTTGAAGACAGCATTGATTTACGTGTTGATATTGACACTCTCTTTGTTTCTTCAACTCTCACTCAGGATGAATAGAAAAATTTTAGAAAGGTGTTTATAGGGAACGGTAGGTCCATTTGGGTCAATATCACGACATATGGAATAACTAATTAACCAATAATACTTTATAGATGAGGAGAAGGGTTTGTGGAAAATGAAAGAAAGAAATTTCATTGTATAACTATCTTCATAATATTGCTACAGTACTTAATAGTTTCAGTTCTATCCAATCAATTTTTATGGTACCTAGGACATAGAAAATGTCTGCAGTCACTCGATACTCCTCGAGGAAGTGAATTAATGATCTCGATTATCTACCCCACTCATCCTATAAAAGTTTTCATAGGTTCAATAAGGTGTATAACGAAGAGAAGGTATTAAGTTTTTTCTATAATCTTTGGTCTGTAATCACCATTGCATTTCCACAAATACTTGGCTGCTCGGGTGTGGAGACATTGCTAAGTTTGAATCTATTCTATTCCATGAATCTAAGAATGATTTATTATATCATAAGATATACAGATTAGAAAAAATAATAGAATCGTAGTGAACTTGTTCAATTAACTGAAATCCCCATTTCGCATCAGATGTTCACCATCATTAAACCTGCATTATTTGGAGCAATTCAAGTTTAATTTGTCCAAACAATATAATTTATCTCGAACGGCAAATGAATCTTGGGATCAAGATGGCTTTGAATATACATCCTAAGTGATAGATGGTTCCGATGGAATTTAATTCAGCAGAGTGATTTTTTTCGGATGTCTGTTTAATTGAAAAATTGAGATATATTACCTCATGATGTTTCTACGAGAATGTTATTTCGAAAGTACAGTCCTGGTGAAATTTAATTTCAGCTTTTATCTTGACAGAAGCTCTTCAATCAACGATTTTCCTGGTATACATGTCGAATTTAAATGAAAAAAAGGATGCTTGATGTATATTCCTCATGATTCAAAACAAATCTACACTTGAAAGAAAACATGATATCTCATATCCGAAGCAGCCTGTAACATTTGAAATGTGAGTTAGAAGTTTCAATTGAACATGAAAATTTTCAGAGTCTTTTCGTTCGAGACATTCTTCATATGAACAGATCTACAAATTCCACTCATTCACCTGCGAATCATCAAGTTTTTATTTTGTCACTGCTAGGAATTTTTTTTTTATAATTATGACCTTATTCCTTTTATCCAACTTCTTCAGTCTATAAAAATTTCCTGTGGTTATATTGGGTGTCTTTGGAATGAAAACTTCTTATCCATGTTTCATCTATCAAATTGTAGTTGTGACAGAATATTTCATTTATGAACTTCTGATTTTACTGCATGTTAATAGCCAGGAAATCCAATAATTGATCTAGCTGCCGGGTCACTCTAGCTCATTTTTATCCAGGATGCATATGTACTGTTCTAGTACGGAAGCAAGCAACTTTGCACCTCACCACCACACCAGTTATATAATTCGATTTTTGTGTTATGCGTGTGTGCCATATGAGTGAATGAAAGAATGTATGCACTTAACTTTTGTATTTATTTTCGTATTTTTTCCTTTCAGTCTACAGTACCTTGATGACATGTGAATTCAGGAATTCACATACATTTTTTGATGAATTATTAAAAATTTGATACCTCCAAAATCATTCACAATTTATGAAGATGAAAAATATTTCGGATAATTCCTTGAATCAGAAATTGCATTCACGAGTTCAACGAACGTAAAATCCCCGAAAAATAATTTTTTGAATTTGTTTCAACGTACACGAATATGAGTATATAAATAGTTTACGGCTTTCACTTCTGGATACACTGACATTGAGACAGACTTATTGTTTGTAGTATCTCACGAATTATTCCACATAACGTTCTGCCTACATCTGCTGTAGGCTGTTCAGAGAATTTTTTTCTGAGATTGTAACTCGACTTGTGAACGAGATATTCTTGATAATGGAATATTTGTTGGTACATTATTTGGGCTATTTCCATTATCTATACTGTTGGAATTTACCGACGTTTCGGCAAGCATTCGCCTGCCGTCACCAGGGTAAATTCCAACAGTATAGATAATGGAAATATCCCAAATAATGTAACTCGACTGCTGGATTGGATTAATCATGGTTTTTTTCTAATACCGGCAACCATACGCTATGTAACAAGGGGGCTGCGCATTATTGCTGACACCAGAAAAAAAAAAGGATTATGTCAATACGGAGTGAGAGAGTTGGGCCAATCAACTTCGCACGAGTAAATCCACAATCTTCTCTCGCCATAAACTGAGAATATTTCGAAGTAATATTTCAAATTGCACCCACCATCACTGGCAGAATTTTACAGTTACAATCTCAGACCAAGAATTCTCTGAAGATGCTAACCGCAGATGTAGGTGAAATAATTCCTGATAAACCACGGACAATAAGTAATTGATGATGAAGCACTTTCTTGTGGTAATATAATTGTAATAATATTGAATATTATTAGTAGGCGAGCGCCTACTATATATATAAATACCTGTGCCTTATCGTTTTTAGAATATTTCCATTTTGCCCACCTTGAGAAAAAATTCTGCGTGCGCCCATGACTGGAAAATATGATGTAATTAGTTTCCTTACAGTACAACAGTTCAGTATATATTCTTCTTCTAGAAGAATGAATTGAAAATCTGACGCGTAAAACGATCGAGAATTCGGAGATTTTAATTACAACGTTAAAATCCTATATCAAATGACAATTACAAAGGCTCAGCTCTGATATAATATCGGATTTCGGGTAGGACGAACCGACATGAGAAATGCCTGAAACTTTCCGAGCTGACAAGCGTTAAGGCGAAATCTAAGACAGTGTTTATATGAGCCAGAGGAGCTCCGAATTTCGAGGGGAGAACTTTCCATTCTGTCTCCTGACGAGAATGGTTTTAATTACTCTTTAGTCTGTACAAAGTTGTATGACGCGAATAATGACAGAAGTTTGCCTTGGTATTAGAAATTGAACAGGTTGAAATTAGAAAATTATTCGGGCGATAAAAGAGCAATATCCCCCTCAGAGCGTGACGAAACACAAAGGGTTGGCGAAAATTCTTCAAGCTGGGAGTTTTCATTCGTCAGATCTAGCTGAGAAGAGTTTTCTTTTGAAAAAAATTAACTTTTTATTTTTCTCTGAGATGACAATGAATATATTCCTTAACTCAACTACACTGTTTTTATGACTGCTGAGAACCTAATTTTCACAACCTTCTTTTCAAACCAAAAGAATTTGAAACTCGATATAGCTAGACGCCACCTGCCGGATGAATATCGAAAGTGGAAAACAAGTGATTGAAATCAATATTACACGTAAATATTGATAGAATAGAATTATGAATACATATTTTTGCTTCTTTTGATATATTTGTCTTGATTCCTTTTTTTCTGAAATTCGAAATCGTTGTTGTGAAATAAGGGTTGAGTATGAGAAAAGTGGTAAATTACTATTGCCAAGGGTGTATGGCACCAATTGTAGTGTTCTCAGTTTCTCGCCAAGGAAAAACAGCAATAGGAATATACAATATACAATTCAAGAGGAAAGTAATATAACTAATGCCTTCGGTAGAGGACCGAAAAAAATATCACTAGGCATCAGGATTCAACCAACCCTATTTCAACCCTCAATTTCAACCCCTAAATGCAGTTGCGTCGTTGTTTTTCTAAAAATTGTTCGTTTTTCTAGCAGAAACGTACTACTATTTCTTCAGTGATTTCACATTTTCGCCGCAAAACCGTAAAAAAAATGAAACCCTGAAAGCTATAATATTATATTATAAAAATCATACATTATAGTGAAGCATCCTGTTCTAAATCGCTGAGAAAAGAATTAAAGAAAAAAAACGTATCCAGAATAATTTTGAATGAACAGCATAAACGTTTTGTTAATCAGAATATATAAAGAAAAAATGTCACAATACTTTCACTTGAGGGAATCGTAAAAAGCTCTATAGAACTTAGGAATCAAATTGTTCATACACAGGCTATTCAAATCGCGTAATTTATTATCTGAAAGGGGGGATTTTTCTTGAATAGCCTGGTTTTAGAGTGATGGCAGCTGTGACTGAAGATCGGCTTTTCCTGCTTTTAAATTCAATATTATCCCACTCTATCTGTTTATAGCTGGTCTTATAAAAAAATTGTCGTTCCCTTTTTGAAATTGTAATATTTTTACATCCTGAAGTTTCAAGATACAGGTTTTCGCCAGAAACTACACTTACGTCACTGTGGCAAGGAAAACAACTGATCTCACGCAATCTTGAGCGCAACTGCACTATAAGTGGCGTTGTTCAACTAAAGAGTGTTAACTATAGCTGAAAGTTCGACCGTGACGCAACTACCCTCTGCCGGTAATGATTGGAACTACAGTTATGTCCATATTCTCCTGTATAGGGAAGGTGTTCCTGATATTTCCTATGGACTTATTTGCATTTGTCACATTTTTGCAGTTACGTCACCTTTCTTCCGGAACGGCGTTATGAGGTTGTTTGTTCGCTTCATTCTGATCATCTTGCAACGGGTAAATGATTCTTTTAAATATTTTTATTGATTTTTTCATTTTTTCAGGTCAACAATACAGCATATGATATGAAGCGAAGATTATAAAGTTAGTTACTCTATAGTCTATAATCTTTGATTCGAAGACTTCCAAACTGACAGCTGCTGCTGTTTCTTCCCAAAATCTACCAGAGATTCAACAGAAAGAACTAATTAATAGAGTTACTATGGCCCAGCGATAATTGAGGCTCGGAAGACAAAATTTACTTCAGGATAAATATTTAATTCCTCAATCAAAAGTGAGGTCATTCATTGATTCTCATGATTTTGAAAATACTGAGGAAATCAAACAAAAACAATGAAAGTTTGTGATTTAATGAAAGATGAATAGTCTGTTGTTGATGCTCTGACGAACCTACAAATTGTTAATAATGAAAATTCAGAGGAATCATTGAACTGTCGCGGCGTCAGTAACGCTTTGCCCGAATGCTACTTTATGCAATTTCATTGTACTTCTACTGTCGCACTGTCGCGGCATCACTGTCGTGTCATCACTGTCGCGTCGTCACTGTCGCTATAGGGGCATGGCTCGAAAGTCAACCTTTTAAGAGTGATTTTTGCATATCACCTTAAGAATAACATGGGTGATTCGCGACTACGCGACGTATTTATTATGAAAAAGAGCCCTTAGAGCTTTGAGAAGCAGGAATTTTTTCGACTAGCTTGATATTTTATCATTGTTTTATGCTGAAATACCTCGAACTTTTTATAAAACACGTTATTCGGACAGATAAACTATATTGATGTGAAGCTTCATGTGAATCCGTTAGGTTTCTCAGTTCTTCGTGAGTTTAAAAGTTCCAAAATTGAATTTGTAAAACAAACATAACGACTCATTCTTTGTTAAACCAAGTGGTTGTTTTGCTATGAATAAAATGATTCCTGTATTTCTCGAATTCAATATGAAAATTGATGTCGATATATTTTTTGACTGCCTGGAAATCTTGAGGGATAATTTTTTTTAGGTAACATTGTTATTCTTCATTTGTAATTACCACGAATTGTCACTCGTGGCAATTAAAAATAGTTCATTCTGAAACAACTTTCAAGATTTGCTCATATTTCAACACGAATTTCGAATTCACCGGTATTGGAATTGCCTTCTGATACGAGTGTGATGCGATATTTCATCTATTTCAGTTTTGTGAAATACTCTCGAAATTCAAACAAAAATTCAGATTGAATATTCTAGTGTTTTTTGTATTGTTTCTAGGCAGTTGGTAGCACCTACGGAATTTGACAGAATAGAGAAATTGAATTGATTTGATTTGAAAATTGATAGGATCGAAGGTCAGTATTGATAAGAACAAAACGAAAACAATGCTGTAATGATTCCACTACAGCAGAACTCTAAAAACTGTAATGAATTTATTACGTAACTGTGGTATCCACTCACCCTTTTGTGTTCTATGACTTCTCTTTCATTCAATCAGTTTCAATATACTGTTCAGTTATTCATTATAACTCACAAGTTCGTGGGAATTTAATTCACATTCTATAGGTTTCACACTGGTGTACTGAAGGCATTATGCAGCTATCTATAGGATGACAAGTGTTCACATATCTGAATGGTATTCATTCGACCTGAATCGAACAATCCATAGCAATTGAGTTTTGAAATGAATGTAAAAATAATCGATTTTACTGCAATCTTCAACATAGATGATCTAAAATTAGATAGGGAAAAATTGAAAATCGCCCTTACATAAAATAGTCTGAAGCTTTTATTCACAATTTCTTCAAATACATAATAGATAATCATTACATCTTACAGATCAGTAGAAGCCAGATTGAAGGTAGGTTCGTGGTACATCAAAAGTTTCGATACCTGTTACTCTTGAAAGCCTCACATAATTCAAAAATGTATTTAAACATCTATTATAAAAAACAATACAGAGATATGTAGATAATGTTTCAGTTAGCCGTATATAAATAAATATTCATCACATTCTTATATACATTATCACTTCTCGTCAAATTTACATCTTTTTCTTACCTAAACCTATTTATTTTTTATTTTTCTTTTATACGAGTATTCACAATACATCGCTGGAAAACAATTTGTTATTATGGATTGAACAGATTAATTCTGTGAAGAATTTTTCTCCAGTCTTCTTGTTAATTTTATGAATTAATTCATATGATTGAAGAAGAGAAACGTGAATATGACCCTCAGAGAAATCGTTGCACTAGTTCCTCACCATTCAACAAATTGGAATGTCTCATCCAATTTGAAGAGCATTTGGACAATATTTTTTGGTTGATGGGAAATCTGAGTAACAGCAATTTTTTTATGTTAGATTCATTGTTGGCACATCATAAAAAACTGGAAAAATTAAGGTTTTCTTCTTGTGAGCAGGAAAGTATTTCATCATTAGAAAAAATTCAATTTAGGAATAAAAATAATCATGTTTTTGAGGGCAGAACTGGCACAGAAAAAAAAAACTCGTACTGAAATAAGTGATTGAAATAGAAAATTAGGCAAAAAGTGATTCTGAAATTGAGCTAGGTGACAAGTCGAATACCATACATTGAATTTGTGCACCGAACAAAACTTCATATTTTGAATCGTAAAATACTTCCCTGCAGTTTCTGCAAAATGGCTCACAAGGGGCCCACAAGTTTTGAAAATCGACATAATCACATTATTTTCATTTCACAGAACCAATCTCTTCATAAATATTATATATACAATATTTTACAATTCTTCTGGGTTAATTCGATTCTGTGATTTAAAGGTCATTTATCTATCTAATTCAAGTTCAACTTGGAATCCACTTAACGATTATCAGTTATCATAATATTGTCATCATCGAAATCATAAAAACGTTGTCTTGCATTTTCACCGACAGATTGTTCAGTCTCAACAGAAAACAAGAATAACATGAACATTTGAGAATTCAATGCAAATCTTAGAATTTTGCATTTTTTACTGCCTTCATATTCTTCAGAAAGATATAAAGTTTTCGAATTCACGATTTTCCACCTCACTTAATTACTGAAAATGGATTTTGCATCTGAATGAATTTGATTTTTAGTGCTTCCTAAGCATTTTTAGGACTAGTGATCCACCTCAATATCAAAAGAATTTCAGAACAATAAATGTTATGAAAAAATGACCTCGTCTAAATATTTGTATATGGATCAAAACAAATCTAAATTTCCCTTTTCAAGTTAGCCATAATATACTCAGAATAATTCAAACTGAAAAATTTAATTAAATCACAGTGTTGATGAAAATACTATTTCTCTCGACGAATTCCATTCCGCTTCAGAACGAATTCGACATCTGTAATCTCATCGTTAGATTCCTGATATCTGTGACAGAGTAGAATTAAAATTCTTGATTCAGCTAACTTCGATGGAAATTTAATTGACTCTAATAATCGAAGAAATCATTAATATATTCTGACTCCACCATTATTAATGCTCGCACAACAAAACGTCGGACCTGAGTTTATCAATGTTGAAGATAGACTAAAGTATTCTTGAGAACAGAGCTGTGCCGAGCACTTAGTACTAAGTTCTGAAAAAAAAGGCTCAAAAGTCGCGAGCAATAAGAACAGATTTCCACAAAGGCAATTTCCCCGAATTGAACCGGAGTACTTCGAATGAATCCGTGTGAACTTAAACGATGTATTTGACTCATGAACCTGGCTCTAAAATTCAATCTCAAACGCTAACGAAGGTTTGTTTAGGACCTGTCGGGAAGGCTGCGGAATATCCGGTCCTCAAACGGAGCATTGCAATGATTAGAGCATGTTAACGTCATCACGCTGGCCCATCTTCCAACCACAACATCACTTAAGACTTGATGAGGGCGCATTACGCATTATCGTCAGAGGTTACATAATACCATATACCGATAGATGGGGTTAGTTGGGCGCTGGGAGGTTGCTGCGTGAATCCATAGATTAAGTGCCGTCAATAAACATTGGATACGTCTTTATCGATCTCGGAAGAGATTACTTCGCTGGAGAGCAAACTTTATCAACAATCATGTTCTAGATAGAATTATGCTCAGAAAAATCAACTGACCAAACTTTTTGGGCCTAGTGAATAGCCTATATTCGAGACATCTAAAGTGGAAATTTTGAATATTAATATTTAATACTCCTCAGATTCTATCGTTAAATTATTCGCAAAGCTACCAAACAAACAATTTAGTAGAGGAGATAGTATTAAATCATTAATTCCACTCAATGCGGAAACAAATCGGGGATATTTTAATTTATTATCAACACTTCTTGATGCCCGTTAAAATTATTCGGTGTACTGTATCCGTATTTGACACTGAAGGGATAAATATTTGAGATGCAGTTTACACGTTCTATGGTGCACCAGATTTGCTGGATTATTCATTTCAAGACATTATTGAACATGAACATGAAAAAATTTTCACTTCTTGATTGCGATTCAGAAATATTTCAAACTAACAGTTCGGGGCGTCCATTAATTGCGTGAGGTATTCAGGGGGAGAATGTTGAATGTTTTCAAATCTTACTTGAGGGGAAAAGGCGGCTGTTGAAAATTATCACCTGAAATTCATTCACCAACAGAAAACCCTGTTCACATTATATAAATATGTTTTTATATATTGTCTCCAGTTGTCACTCACTTGAAACTGTGCACGATTCTTCATGCACTGAATCAAAATGATAGTTGAAATATTCTTTATTTCCTTCAGTCCCAGTCTGGCAGGTCGGCTGGTCGACCATTGCTGAGGGCCTCAAACTTAAGAGGCCTCCAAACAGAAAAATATGTAAACAAATCGTTTCAATATGGAAAGTCTATTACTAATACTAATTGAAAAATATTCTGGAAGATTGTGAACTTAATTTGGCATCTAAATCCGCGGGGGAAAATTTTCGTGGTTTCTGAAATGGTAGTGGAAAATGTTTCAAGTGTTCAGCATGCACTTTTTGCCCTCTTTGATCGGGTAAGTAACTCCTCAATAATTCTTGTATGACAATCATGAGTTAGAATCATCGGACTGGTCCATTCTTCAATTTCAAAAGCAGTTTATCGTACGCTTTTTAAAATTTTGTAAGTCCCACCCCTTATCCCCGCACAACTACTACCCTTCTTAATTGTTTCAATTGGGAATATGTATATACGTATTGTGATACATCAAATTGAAGGTAATTTGATTGATTAATCAGGGATGAACCTAAAAGTTGACTTGGTTTTGTCGTTTTTCTTTAAAGAAAACTCTTATTATTTAACTTTCAAATAATTATTATTGAGGGAAATCCACGAATCCATGGATTTTCAATACTGTTTTCAATATGAGATCTCTCATCCTTCTTTCTCCTTATTCCTCTACTAATTTTGTTTCCAGAAAATAGCCGAAATCACAATGCATATATTCCCTGAAAAAAATGAAGGAGGAAGATTCAATCAAAAAAAGCGTTGAAAGACCTGATTTCGAAATTACAAATCCATGGTGTAGTGGATTCAGTGTGATCATAATTAGTTAGGGAATGATGGTTTGATTGTAGCACCCTTCAATCAGAAGGTGGTAAATTATTTCTTTTAATGAAAGAACACCACAACCAATTTTCTCCTATCCATATCATTGTTTGGCTAATCAAATTCACTCTCATTTTATTTATCTATCACAATCCATATCAGCACCTCAGAGGTAAAGTGTGTTAAGTCACATTTTTCTCAGACACGATTCATCTACAATTTAGATTTTTATTATTACATTCTACCTAATGGAATGGTTGATTTCACTCCCTAGGTACATCAATTCGTTAAAAAATAGCGATACACATTCTTGAAAACAATAATTGAACCAAAAATTTTTTTGTTTTGGCTGAGATTGATTTTGTGACTAAACACACCTTACCTCTGAGGTGCTGATATGTTATCCTTATATATAGACGCCCCCTCGTAACCAACATATCCTTACTCATAAAACTCATTCATTCAACAGATTTTATCTATGGTTCTCTTGATTCTGATAGGCATAATCATTTCATCATTAAGATGAAATATTCTGAAGAAGTAGTGCCAATTCAAATAGTTTGAAAATCTTTCATTGTTGGTTTTAAATTCATAAGAATAGAATCTTCCCATGTGCTCAAAAGACACCAATGAGTAATTGATTTCAAGGGATTATAGTCAAACAGCCTATCGTTACGCGGTTATTATAATGTATTTTTGTACCTTCATATTATTTCAGCTAGTCCTATGATGGATAACCATTTAATTAGATCACTTAATAGAGTAACTTCAATGTATTACAGCTTTTCATAAATTTTATAACTGCGAGTATAACAGTCATATCTGAATCTAAGGTTTAGACGTGTTGGTTTGTGCGAATTTATATTAAGTCGAAGCATGAAGTGAAATAAATGACTTTGCTGTATTCAAGTCAGTTTATAATTAATATATTTGAGTCGAATGCTGCATTATTTTGAAGAGATAGTCTGACACCAGGAAGAACATATTCTAGAAGCATAGAAAAAAGCAACGAATTTTCAGAAAGACAAAAGCCATATTTCTGGCCTTAGTTTTCACAGTTAATATGTGTCCCTTTTTCATTCAACGAATTTCAAAATAGGACAGATAGGTTTTCTCTGGAAGAAGCTGTTCCCAGGAGCTGCCAGTGCATAGGAAGTCAAAAGAATGTGTTCCGAGCTTTCAGCTACTCTAATAATGAATAAATGTTTAACCATTATTTTTATTTTTTTGGTTAATTCCTAGTAGTTGCCAACTCAGGTAATATGCTCTTGAGAGGTAAAATGCTTGAGAAAAATACTAGAGACAATTTTATCCATCATTCTTCTCTTGTTGAAAAATGAATGAATAAAAAAAAATCTGTTGAGAACTGTTCACAATCTGTCGTGCGCCCTATCATTTCTTCAAAATTTTTTTGATTTTGAGTTGAAGCTTCTGCACGATTAGTCGGAGCAGATACTTTATCACGAAACCTCGTTTTTCGTGGCCCCATAGAGAATAAATCTTCTAATGTTACTTGAAATCATCTCACTTTTCAGCCATGATTTCCGTTACAATTTTCAGTCGAACCACGGTACTTTTCGCAATCTTCCTTAGGTCAGCGTCAGGTTGATGTGATCGCGTGGAGTTTGTGAAGATTCGTGATTGTGGTGGCGTCATTGGGCTGGAGTCTGAGGGCGTGTCTGTAACTCGAAGCTGCTTCTGCGTATTTTCTGTTCAGGTGAAGGATAGCGCCAAGGTTCGTATAGCTGCGGGCATCCTGAAACAAGTCAAAAAGATGGGACATTAGAGAGTGATAGTCGACTTTTTATATATTTTATATTTCAAGTATTCGAGTCTTGAATGATACGATGAACCAAGAAAATTTTGGCTTCACGTAAAAAATAAAACGGTGAACAATACAATTCTTTGCTTCTACGGAGGCATATTGATAAAATCAAGCTTGAACAATCTATAGTCATGTTTGTTTTTTCAATAGTAAGCCATGCATCTTTTTACACATAAATTTGAATATAACACTTTTTCAAAACGCCATGTGAGTTAAACCTATTCATTTCAATAAATTTTCAACATTAACTCAAAATAAAACCCTTCAACATGACCTTGAAAATGGTTAAAACAAGAATATGCATTTGTAGAATATTTCATTTTCTACTATTCGAAGAAAACACATAAATATGAATTTTTCTGATGTTTGGAGCTCAAATTATTAAAAAATAGGTTGTGATACATCAATGTGGGTACCTTTTCGGGAAAAAAGGCAAAAATTTATCGTCGAAATAATGCTTTGTTCATGGTGAAAAACAGTTTTTTTATTGAAAAAATTCCAATTGTGCAATCTGAAAAACAATGCCCTCAGAAAAAGTCTTCACTGACTTCTACTTAAAAATGCGTATCATAAGCAGTTTTAATATTTTTGTAAAACAGTGTCCGAGAAATTGTATCATCTCCAAAAAGTGTTCATTTTCATTTTCGTCGTGTTCGTCAGGAACAAAAGTGCTACAATATTTTTTTTGTGTCTTACAAGAATGTGAATTAGAGTCGCGAAAATCTCATGTTTCGATCGTCAATCATAGCTGAAATTATGTACAGGGTGATTCATTTATCTTGGTAACAGCAATTTTCTCGAAAACGCCCGAATATTTTTTCATTCTGTGAATGGCGTTTTGAACAAGTCAATGTCGACTTGAAATGCGCATAAAAATCTGCGGAATAAATAAAGACGCCAGGCGTCGCGGCGCTATCAAAAATTTTTTCTCCAGGGACATACCATTTTTATCATGTCATTCGAAAGATAATTTCATTTTGAACATTTTTTTCGATTACAATTTTTGTCCATTTCTTACCGACAGCGATCTGCAGCGTGTTTTATGTTGATTCTATTCCATTTATTTTTTTCTGTATTGTGGTAGTATGGCTTGATTTGGAGACATAGATATGATTTTAGGGAAGTTTTCTGAACAATCTGCCTCTTTAAATAAGATCAAATATGTGGATACAGCAAAATAGGGCTCCATGTCACAACGCTGCCATTGTGAAGAGATATTTAGATTAAGAATTCGAAAATGAATGGAACCTTATATTTTATCCAAAGTGACTTATGATGAAATACGGAGATGATTTAACTTGTGTATTGATCATGATGGCTAGATGACCTAAATTTGATTATGTTCCGTAAAATGACGGAGGCTGTGTAACTATTTTTCTATTATTTTATTCATTAAATATTATATCTCATAATAATAAACATTTTTTTTAATAACAAACGAAAAATTTCGAGTCATATGTTCTATATACCGGCCATTATGATCCATACATAAGTTATTCAATCACTTTGGTCAAAATATAAGGGTCCACTGGGGCACATGCGTTTCTTATCTTCAATTTCAAATAGTCCAAGTTATTAGAATCAGTTTGGTATACCATATATTCAAGGGGACCCCCCAGAAAGTAATCCATGAGCGTTAGGTCTGGCGATATCTGATGGGTCTATTGGTTTCAATCCTTTTTTTTTCGAATTCTTGATCTAAATATCTCTTGAGAATGGCAGCCTGGTGGCATGCAGCCCCATCTTGCTGTAGCCACATATTTCATCTTATTTGTAGGAGCACATTAACCAGAAAACTAGCCTTCTTGAATTCAAATCACAAAATCACATCTATGTCTCTGAATGAAGGCATACTACTACAATACAGAAAAAAATAAATAGAATAGAATAAATATAAAACACTCTGCAGATCGCTAACGGTTAGAAATCGATAAAAATTGTATTCGAAAAAAAAATTCGGAATGAAATTATCTTTCGAATGACATGATATAAAAGGTATGTCTCTGGAGAAAAAATTGTTGATAGCGCCGCGACGCCTGGCGTATTTATTTATTCCGCAGTTTTTTATGTGCATCTCAAGTCGACATTGACGTATTCAAATCGCCATTCACAGAATAAAAAAATATTCAGACGTTTTCGAGAAAATTGGGGTTACCAAGATAAATGAATCGCCCTGTACAGTCTCAACCATGTCGGGATACAATATTTTTTGGGACTCAGTGCAATTAATACATATCCTTAGAAAATAAATGCAAGCTTATCTGCCGATGGAAAAAAAAAGAATATGTGAGATCAGATAGGTGAAGAGACATCAAGCGTTTCAGACATTCTTGACCATCTTGCCATGTCTTCCTGAAGTTTTGCAAAAATTGTTTGAAGAAGATCAATGAACCAGAATAAATACTTTTACTCTGTTCTGTCGTTGGAATTTTCCATAAGCTTTGTAATTCTCCCTGATAGTTTTGGAATCACGTTACTCTACCCGATCAGTACAAGCCTTTGAAATCGATACACTTTCGGCAGTTCAGCTTATGAAAGCGATGACAGCAAATATGCAATGCAACCGTTAAAATACGGGAAGTTTGAAACAAATTTCAATCAGGCTGAAGTTCGAGCTGAAGCTAGAAATTGATACAGAAATCATGGTCCGCAGAATCATGAAATCAAATACAAGTCTGTAATAATGAAAGTAAGAGCCATAGCACAATTCTTTAGAATACTACCAGGAATGTTGTCAGGACCTGAGGCAGAGATGTGGTAAAGTGATAGCAGTAATTTTTGTAGATTCAAAGTTGTAACGATAAGTATGGTTGCATTTTGGTTCCACAACATCTGGAGTAGGGCCATCCGGCTGCGCTGTGAATGACGATGCAGAAGAGTTTGAGCATTCCGAAGCATCAGAATAAATCTTACTTTTGTATTCGACTTCAATCTGAAATATTTGAACAGGGTCTTTTAAAAAGAAGTGACCCCTCTCCCAGATAAAAAAACAGAAAAATACTACGTATTTGTTGAGTGAAAGAAACTCTGGCATTCACTATGCCAGAGTTTCTTCTAACCCTCCCAGGGTTAGATCACTTAAAAAAATTCCTTCGGAATTTCAAACCTGCAAGATCCAAAAAATATTTAGATCTCAGTAGGAACCAATTACACGACCTCACTGGCTTTCTCATAGGACATTGACGCCTCAGAAAGCACTTGCTTAGGATGCTTTGGCATTGTAAGCCAAAGGAAACAATGCTTTGGTCAAGAGACCTGTAGGAGTGAGGAATTAGCCTCACTGAAGCCTTCCAAAATATTGGATTTCATAAGATCTCTTCTCTGGGACTTGATGGCGAGCTTTAAAGCTTTGTCAGGGGGCAAAATAGATCATCAGATAGCAGTAGACTGTAGGGCCTTTTGAACTTTCAACTATCATCAACTAAGTAGAAGATTTACGTTACGCCATCCGTATGCAAGATAAAGAGTTGAAAAAAAAAATAAACACATTTTTTTAAATTCTGCCTAACCTACCATCAGCATTGTAATATATTTTGGAAGCTGATACATCAAATGAATGTGTTTCGATGTCTGACTCTTATAAAGGGCGCTTCTTACACAGTTCGTTCCAAGTTGTTGTGGACATGCATTTTTTGATATTAGAATCGTTAACCTGAATTTGGATCGATCAAACATCATGAAAATTCACACGAAACTCGACGATGTGCACCGTGTTCACGATACTTTGATTTGAAAATATGAAGTAATAATCGATTCTGGTATATAGTCATGATGAATGTATCAATCGAGCAAAAAATGAAAACATCCTTTTCAAATAATAATAATAATTTTTAAATTTCAAAACCGAAAAAAATTCAATCAGAGTAGGTGGTCGAGATGTCTTCCGTTTTCACAAATCTTTCCTTTTTCTGAAAAATCCAACACCAAACTTTTGTACCATTTTATCTCTACCAATCCATTTATTCGGAAAATGGTTACTGAACCGAGCTCCATAATAATAATTCATGACTTGATCAGTACTTTATACCACCTTCTAATTTTCAAATCAAAATATTATGATATGAGTGCACGGTATGGAGTTTCATCAAGATTACCTTTTTGATGTAAAATTGAATGATGCTTAATAAATCTAATACCAAAAAGATGGAATGATGCTTAATAAATCTAATACCATCAGGGTCAGACATCAAATAGTATCTTCTAAAACAAGTTGCAGAATTAGCTTTCATTCCAACACGAATGCGAAGGAGCGAGTTTTCGATAGCATGAGTGTCGGAATTGCCTTCTGCAACGAGTATAAGACGTTATTTTCTCTATTTCAGCATTGAGTTTAAATATATTAATTAATTAATTAATATAAATACTCAATGATTTCGGTCAATTCTTGTGAAATGCTCTAGAAATTAAAATGAAAATTCAGATTAGTGACTTATGTATTGTATCTTGGCAGTTGGTGTGACTTACGAAATTTCACATATCACGGAATTTGAATTGATTTGATTCGAAACTTGATTCGATCGGAGGTCAGTACTGACAACCATAAAACGAAAAATATAAGTGAAAACAATGCTATCATTAGTTTCATTACAGCACTACTTTTAGTAATGTAATGAACTCATTACGATACTGAAATAGAGAATAGTATATTCTAAAACAAGTTGCAGAATGAGCTCTTATTCCAACAGGAATGCGAAGTTCGAAAACGAGCAACGAAGGAGCGAGTTTTCGATAGCATGAGTGTTGGAATGGCCTTCTGCAACGAGTATTAGACGGTATTTTCTCTATTTCAGTCAATTTTTGTGAAATACTCTCGAAATTCAAATGAAAATTCAGATTAGTGACTTTTGTTTTGTATCTTGGCAGTTGGTGTGACATACGAAATTTGACAGATCACGGAATTTGAATTGATTCGATTCGAAACTTGATTCGATCGGAGGTCAGTACTGACAATCATAAAACGAAAAATATAACTGAAAACAATGCTGTAATGAGTTTCATTACAGCACTACTTTTAGTACTGTAATGAACTCATTACGATACTGAAATAGAGAAACATATTTATTAGATTAGCTTCCGATACATATTCACATAAAATTTCATCACAATGTTGCCAGTAGTTCAGGCAGAATCGTGAAAATTGCATATATTTTTTTCTTTTTCAACACCCTGTAGCTTGAATACGGATGGCGATATGAATTTTTTTTACCGAATAAACTCCTTCTGTTTTTCAGTTTTCTACCTATCCTAAAGGGCAAATAACTTCTTTTAAAACACCTTGTAGAGCTGTTTCCGATTTCTTGATCTGGCCATTTTGATCTCAAATCTGCCCTTCACCACTGTATATGACCATCATACTTGGCATAACTTCCTTGTTTGGGAAAATTTGGCAACAAATGAGGGAAGATATCGCAATAGCAATAACAGATGCCTAAAAAAATACCAACGTCAACGTTCCCAGTGACTACTAGCACAGCCTAGAAGAACGGTTCGCTCCAATGCATATACAATGTGACACAGACTCATGCTACACGCCCATTTTCCTTTTTGTTTCTGAAGTTATATTTTTGAAATTTGGAACATTGAATATACTCACTATAGGGCAATTTTTGACATTTTAAAAAAATCCAACTTCTGGTTTTTCCGGAAATGACATCAACTTTCTATTTTCAAATGGGACACTCGGTATATTATTACATTTTTGAAATCTCTATAATTTTCTCAATGAAATGATACCTCATAGTTGATATTCCATTCGTTAGAACGCCCATTTTATTTTTCGATCTAGAGAACCATGAATTCCCTAAATTTATTCCAAATAAGCAAAATAATGCTACACAACAGTAATTTCGATTCAAAAAGTATCGTGGTTAAAAATACGTACCAAAAAAGTAAACCAAAACCTTTTTCGAAAGTACCATCGGTGGGGTATACATCCATTTATACTTTTTTATGTATAACCAATATACGAACACGATAATGGAGTTCAGACAAGTTTGAGTGTATCTTCTCGGTTCAGTCCAGAGTTGATGTTCTTTCCGGAAAAACCGGAAATTAGATTTTCTTCCAAATATGTCAAAAAGTACCCTATAGTGAGTATATTCAATGTTCTAAATTTCAGAAATATAGCTTCAGAAACAAAGGAGAGAATGGGGGTGTACCATGAGTCTGTGTCACCCTGTATACATCAAGATAATACTGCAAAATTGATGCTGAAGAATTGTTGCACAACTTGAGTAGATAATATAGAAGAAACAGTACCTGTTTAGTTCTTTTGCTTTCTCCAAGGTTTAAAAATTTTTTGAGTTGGCCCTGATTTTGTAACAGCTAGAGCAAAAGTTGAAGCAGAAGCCTTATTCATCGAATTGTTTCAATAAATTCCGATCTAGGAACTGGTGAAGGAAGCCATTTGTCAAGAATTCAGAATTTTTACATGCATTCCAACTATCCTGAATCAATGTTCTTCTAGAGATTGTGAGAGATAGTTACAAGAAAATGTAAAATGCCTGCAATATTTTTCAGTAGACAATATTCTTTGTGTATTTGATGAACAGTTACTAACTTTCAATCAGATCCGATCGGTATTTTTCGATTGTGGAAGAAATTTATATAGAATTACTGAAACCAATTTATCCGTCTCACCCTATATCGAAGCAATTAATGAGATCGATGTAATACGAACGGACTGCCGCACCCAAATTGCAGTTCATCAATCACATGGAAAATCAATTATGAAAAATATTGACATTCTAGGGTAACGCTCAGAGGAGGTAATTGCATTGCTCATAAAATAAATATTGACTCTCCATACGTCGCATATATTAGTTATCATTCGGACGCATGAGAAAGTAATCAATTTGGGAGGCGGTATCAACTGGTTGAAGAGAAAATATATTTGAAGAAGACAATTACTTCGAAGCTCAATCAAAGAAGATATTTCAGAGACCACATAGAAAAAGATTCGAAATATTTTGTTTTATGAATTACACCTTATTCATCAACAAAACCTCCAAATTCAAATAGTATTCAAGGTGTAGGGGTATATTTTCATGAAAATTATATCATAGGGAGGTCTTCAGTGCTGTCGTCTACTCTCAACTTTCTACATATTCTTTTCTCAATTGAGATTGAGAGAGTCTGACATGAAGAACAGTATACAATGGTCTTATTATAAATTGTAATATTTATAATGAGACCATTGTGTACTGCTGATTTTTATTCTTACTCGAAATATATCAGAAAAAATAAAAGAATATAGAGTTATTCCGGATAAAACCAACCAGTAATGGTTGGTTTGTTGGCGTGTGACATAAAACCGTGACATCTGGCTTGGGGTAGAATTTGACCCTGCCATAAACGCCATAAAGTCAGTGGAAAAAACCGAAGATTTCATTAGACTCCAAAACAAAGAAAGCTACAAGGTACGTGTTTTTTTGCCCATATAACGAGAATGAACATTTCAATTCATGTGCTGAACATCCAACATGTTTTTTAAGTTTTTTCTGGTTTCGTTTCCCTACATTTCACTGTCCCAAACACTTTCCATGAAACTCATTCATTATTTTCGTACTTGTCGGTTTTCAAAGATGATATATTTTAGTGTTTTTCCGAATTTTCTGAAAAATTTATTATTTTTTTCATTCAACATGTTTGGAATTCAATAAATTCAATTTCACTGTGTAATAAAGCAGACTATATTTGTCTGAATCTGATAGAAAGAATTAACAGGGTCAAAACTGACCCTATCATATCCTGAAAATAAATTTGAAGCACCCTTCCGTTTAAGGAATGAAGCTTGACATGTCGACACTAGGTCGACTTAAAACAAGTGTTGATAATGTTGATAATATAGGTCTCAGGAATCGAAAGGCGTTCTCATGATTCCTTATAATCTTGTCATTATGTGCGAGCTTGAGCTGTTGAGATAAATTCTGAGAACCAAGTTTTCAGAGCGAGCAACGAAACCAAGATTGATCAAACATCTACATATAAAAACATGGATAAAAAGTGATTTCAGAAAAATTTAATGCCAACGAAGGGGTGAACTAATCGATTTGGGTACCAAAAAATTAGCGATGATCAAAAGAGAGATGATGAAGGAGAGAAAGAGACCTGGGAATCGTCAAAGAAACACCAAGCAAAGGCTTAGAGTGTTGAGCAATTGAGAAAATGACATGGCTCTATTGGAGTCTTCGGAATCGAGGTAGAGTTGAAGATTACTTATAGCACATAATCAAGCAAGCTAGTACCCCTAGAACAAGCAACAGAGCAGTGGCGTAGCGAGCTTAACTCGCGCCCGGGGCACAAAACCTTTTTAGCGCCCCTCACCCCTTCTAAATTCATAAAGGCATACAGGGTTATTCACGAATATGGCTCTATAGACTATTTTAAAGAAAGTCACAAGATTCAGGATTGAAATTCTGAAGGTGAGCTTCAAGTTAGAAGAAGGTTCTAGGACTTCCGGTTTTTCCGGAAGTGACAACGTGCAACGTTTTCAAATTGGATACCCATTTTTTCGAAGCATTTTCGAAATCTTCGGCACAAAATAATAGGAGCATACGTCCAAGACTTTTATCCCAAAATGAATATTTTTGGAGATATTCAGGAAAAAAGATTTTGTCCTCAATTTTCAATCTCATTCCGAATGTGTTTTTTTACTGAAAAATAATTAGCGGTCAATCTCTGTTATCAAGAAAATATTTTCTTATAGTTCAGACGAGTTCAGTTTTTCTCCATTTTCTGAAGCTTAGGATAATTTCCGCAAAGTCTTAATTCTGGATAATTTTTTTTTGACATTATAGGGAAATTTGAATTTTCACTAATAAAATTGATACATGTTCTGTTAATTTTTCTTTCAAAAGCATACAAAATTATTACAAATAATTTTTTTCCGCATTCCTGAGAATTTTTTACGTTGACTTCACTAATACTCACATTGAGAACTTCAAACCAATCGTTGCTCTCAGATCACAGATGAAAATTCAAGAACTTAACTCGTCTGAACTTTTGAAAATATTTTCTCGATAATAAAGTTTTACAAAAATATCACTCGACCACTAATTATTTTCCAGTAAAAAACACATTTGGAATGAGATTGAAAATTGAAGACAACTGTTTATTTTTATGATCCAGATGAACAGAATAGAAAGTTTCTTGAGAAATGGCGCCATCTTGTATGCATATTTCTATTAGAAACAGTGGTTTTTTACGATATTTTTATCGAAAATTTCTCTGCAAAATCCACCATATATTTCATGGGATTGTCCGAGCGATAGAGGAGCCACTAATTATGAGTTTGATTGAGGGCGTGAACGTGAAGTTGTATCAAGACCCAGAGCTCAGAGCAGTTCTTGGTAGTGTTGTGCAACTTGGATACTTTTGAGTTTCCGATATACTGAATGAAGTATTATGTATTGGATAAATTCATTGGATAGTTGGTATCCAAATTTATTCTCACAAGAGCCACACTGAAAAAAACGGCTTGGGAAACTAACGATTTGAATTAATTTCTCAATTCAATGACAAGAAAAATTTTAAGTTATTCGAAAAAGGTGAATATGACCCCTAAATGTGAATGAAGAACCGAAAACAATGGAAGTTTTCCATCACAAAAAACAGAATATAACAAAACTAAACACAATATTCTCATCCTTAATCACTAGGTTTGAAAAAAAAAACAGATTTCGGGCTTCTCCTTCCGTAATTCTCTACAATGAAATGAATTCATTCATAAGACGATAATTCAACGAATATTTCAAAGGGACCGCCAAAGAACGGTCAACAGGGCTATAAATATTTTATGAGGTTCCAACATCTGGGGTGAGTAAACATTGTACCTAAATACTCAGATAATTTTCACCCTAATTCTTTTCTAACTACTGATCTGGTGGATCGGACATCTGGTGCCTCAATTACCCTTTCGGACGTTCCAACAAAGCGCAATATTCAAAAACTACAAAATGGTTTCTTGAATTTTGTTCTGAATGAATGTATTGGTTAACTAACTTTTTTCGAATTTACCTTATGTTCAAACCTTTATAAATAATAAGGGATCTAAATCAATATCAAAATTTGCTCGGGTTGTTGCGCGCGAGGCACCGGGCGATTGCCCCGTTCGCCACCCCCTAAAGCCGCCACTGATCCGGAGAGACTCTTACCATTGGTTTTATTTCTACAGCTCTCCTGTACCACATCTCGGCTTCCTCGTATCTTTCAGCCTGCCTCATGGCTGTCGCCGCCGCAACTGCCAACTCGAAATCCATCGGCCTGAGTTGCGCCGCTTTTTCATAGTGAACGGCTGCTTCTTTGTATCTCTTCGTGGATGCCAGGAATTCACCTGCAACAAAAAAAAAATTTGACAATTTTCATGATGATTGAACCATTTTTAACTCAACTTCAAGAATTTACGCTACATATTAATAATACGACAAAGATTATGAATTCGAGAATTTTGAATCGTCTTTAATCAAAATTCTCATGCAAATACTACTTTTACTGTGAAATCATGCTTTGTAAGCCTCAAAAATTGAAGCGCTCCGAAAATAGTGAGCGAATACAAATTTCATCAAGAAGGAAATGAAAAGGTCTCGATCTCACCCTTAGATTTTGGTGTTACTTTTGAATGCAAACTCTGGTTTATTCGAGAGATGGAATCGAATTTATGCTGAAAAATCTCCCACATAAGATATTTTCATAAAAACAATGATTTCAAAATTTGTTCCGAAATTAAATTCGAGGTAAGGTCCAACTTGAATGGCGGAATTCTTAATAATACTTTATTATTTTCAAGAAACTCTTATGAGTTCTGAGTATCTTTAGATGGTTCTGCCGGGCCTGTTACAGACCATCTAAGATGTTCAAAGGAAGGAAGCAAATCCTTTATGAGCTGATATGGCACATTAAAGAAGAAACTATCACCTACTACACACCAATGATTTAGTATGGTATCAAAGATTATTTAAGGTGATTATATACCCCTGAACAAATTTCTGTTTATTCATTTGTGGAATAACACGGTGGAATTGTTACTGTTATTGTTATAACACGGTGGAATAAGAGTAATGGTAGTAACCGCTTCCAGCAGGGCCCTCTAATATTCATAACCTTAAAATTTTGCTGCCACCAAGCTCTTAGTGAATCGTCATAGCGGATCATATTTAATTTTCATAAAAGCAGTGCGATGAAAATGTTCTAAGTTTTGAAAACATCAGATCCAGGAAAAAAGACCATCGCGACGACACATGTGTCATCGCGATGGTATCTGCAGATGCAAAGAAAACTTATGTAAAAAAATAATCAAATAGAAAGATATTTGAAATGAAGTTCAGAGCGTCATGGGATATTCTTAGTTTGCAATGAATTTCCAAAGGAGTTTTCCTTAACAATAACAACACAGATCTTGAATTCAAAATTTCCTTTAGGTTTTTCTCCACTTTTCTATGAAAAGAGCCACAACTCTTCACTTTTCTTCAAGTATATACTATAAAGGCTTATAGTCGCATTCGGGACAGATTAAAGTATCATTAATGAAATGTATATCTAACCTATAAATAATAATTGTTATGTAGGTATTCGCGGCCACTTTTGTTATATAAGCGTTTCTATGGTAACAGAAATATCTTCGAGTAATATAATGGTAACCAGAGATTTTAACAGACTCTTGATAGAAAGTTCTATAAAGAAGAGTTTGTGATATTCATATCACTTCTTAATAAGACTTTCAGTAATTGGGACTATTGGTGTCATAATGAGGTGATATAATACGTTTATATGACTCATATATGGAACCTTTGTTGCTATATCTAAAGGTAATTTTACAGAACATTCATTAACCTTGGAGCAATATGAGAAACTATTATATTCCGGTTATATAACTTTATCAGCACCTGAAGCTCCCCAGAATGTTTCAATGGGCGTGCTGTGATTAGGTTCCTTATCAAGAAACGAAAGAAGAACCGTTTATGGCAAACAGTGCCTCAGTTCACCAATAATTTACAAGTGGCATGGCTTTTTCAACTTAGACGAGAGTCAACATCCAAGATATCAAATAAAAATGAAGCAACTGATCTGAATATGTAGAATATCTAATAAATAGGTTCATCCGAAAAAATCATTGAGAAGATGAATGCATTTTTTCAACACCAATATTTTTCAAGCCTCTTCTTGAATAGGAACAAAAGGAGTATTCCAATTTTATTTGGCAGTAAACTTATTGAATCATGTACTGGCAACATTTGGGAATCTCAGTGCCGATAAATTTCCTGAGAAAGGCGAATGGAGAATATTTTATTTTTTTCTCCTTGTGTTAAATTCGTGGTAGTTGTCAGTTATCATTGACGACATATTTCAAAGACACAGAGACTATGAACAGTCATTTCTTCACATTTTTGGAAATATGGCTCGCATGATCATACACTACACATTCCAGCAATAGATGGTACTCCTTCTTACAAGTGTCTGAACCAGAACCAAATACTGTACGTTTGTGGACATAAATTGCAAGTTCGGAATATCGACCCGTGGAATGAAAAAAGTCGAAAAAGAGTCATCACAGTGATAAAAACTTTTGAGTGTATATTAAAATTTTATGACAACATATTAAATCGGACGGAAAATATAACACAGAAAACGTATCCCAACCGTGGTTTATAGTTAATAATCACAATGAAAAGGCGTTCAAATTCCAGATTCAATTCCAAAGTTTTATCTTTATGATTAGAGTTTTATCTTCATCATCAATTTTAGGTCACTCAATTCGCAAATGTTACATATAGTTTTATACAAAGACAGTCTTTGATTTCATATTTTCATATTACATATTTTAATAAGAGCTTTCTGAGGCCAAGACAAACAAATGTCATTTATAATGTCTCTCCTGATTCGACTCGGTGGAAGGCTGTTAAATGCGCAAGAAGAAATGTTATTTCCGAATATTTATCGTCAATGAACTAACCGAATGAACTGATTTTCTGAGGTTCATTGATGTGGTGAATCTTTTCCGAACACAAAATTAGAGACAAACAAATGTTCTATCTTTTTCATTATGACTAGCATCGTAGGATGAAGATAGATCATTTCAATGGATGTGAAACTCTTCTCGTACTATTTTCATTCTACTTAGAATACTTCGGAAATAATTTCAGTTTGGAAAACGCATTTTTCGCTTTGATGTCTCATCTGTAATACAATATGTAGCTTCATTAATTATAAAAAAACTTAAAATTATCAATTGGGATTTTTTAGTCGTCATCGTTATTTTAGGTGATGAATTGAGATATTTAATTGTTTTCAGCAAGATTGAAGAATCCTTGTACCAAATGATATATCTCTCCTAATAACAAATTTTCAGAGATATCCCCCTGTAAAAATTTGTCATAGAGCTTGTAGAACACCCTGTATATTGCACAACTTTCACATGAAATATTCTGTCTCGAATAAACTCTTACTATCACAAAGATTATGATATTGCGTCCTTATAATCGACGGCAATAAATCTTGTCGACTCCTGATACAAAATGGCGAATGCGCCGATTATATTGCAGAATCCAAACATTGAAAAACCTCGTGTTCCCGAGTATGTTATTGAGGTAACTATCACATTATATTTCATAAGTTGGACCAGTTGTAACTGTTAAACCTCCCCTAAACACAAATATTATTCAGCTGAATAGTTTTTGTGTTTAGGCGATGTTCAGTCACAACATTTTGTCCAATTTGTGGAATATAATTCGATAGTTACCTTCATAACATATTTTGAAATCAGACATGTGAAAATGAGTTCATTCATTTTTTTTAGCTTTAAAGCGTCTGACTAAAGTTTTAGCCCATAGAAAGTGTCAGACACTTATGATTCTGTTTGAGAAATAATATTTTACGAAACATATAAAATCAGACTTGTGAAAGCAGATATTGAAGTGCAGAGATCTCCTGACTAGGGAAGATGATATTTCTTCATTAACCCTCGTGAACAGTGAATTTTCGAAGTGGTCCTATTACATATGTTGATAATCTCAATGATAACCCATATTTTTGGAGGTCATGACTTGACCATTGGAAGGATATATTGATACTTTCGAAATATTGTTCATAACGAGTAAATATTATCAACACATTTCAATCGAATATATTGAAATCGTTTCGTATCTATGCTATTTCTAGTTTGTTTGTTATGATTTTGATACAATCTGAGATCGCATATGTTGAACCTGGAAAAAACATGAATTCAATCGTTCCATAAGTTTTCTTGACATTCGTCAATATAATTCGAATGTAGAAAATGAAACATTTCGGTCATGAACTTTGTCATTTCTTCTTGACAAAAACAGCCATCCCAGTATGAGAAAAATTGGTGATAACTGTCTTACAACTTCCTCAATCGGAACCGAAGAGATTCAGGATATTGAATGATACATTGAAGACAATTTTTTTGAAGAAACTTAAAATACCATCAACTGCATTCGCCAATCTGCTTTTATTCCCGAGTTATAGGCCAAAATTTGAATTTGGGCGATTTCAGCTTTGGTCATTATCTCTATTAAACAGACACTTTCCCATAGCAATCCCGTAACGAACAATATTGTTTCTCAACAGTTTTTCTCAATCTCTTTCGGTTGAAAAATTTTAGTTTGACCACCCTGATTCTCAAAATGAGAATGAATAAATGTGGAATATTGTTCAATCAATATGGTGGTGCAAAATAAATTTGCTCCTATCAAAGTGACCCTCGACAAAGTTTTTTACTCATAGAGCTCTTTTGTTTCTTCGCATTTCTTCGTCTAATGGTTCCAGATAGCAATATACAACTCCCCGCACTCGCAAGAGCGCTCCTAAGCTTCTTTTCGCGTGACGCCAACGTCACAGATGTCACAAAATGGACGAAATTACCCGGAAGACATAACAGAAACTAGGAAATAATCTCGCAATCCCTTTGACGCCCGTAATAAAAGACGATCGCGCGCCGACAAATTCGTCGCGACACGCAAAACGCCCGAATTCTGGATGCAAATAATATCGGCTCAAACGACCGTTCCGTCGTTATTTTTTATCGCTGGATTTGTATCCGATTCCACGGGGGGGCCGAAGACCCCGCAACCCCGGAGATCGTGGGGGGTCGTAAAAAAGATTTCCTGCAGAGCAGGAGAAGAAGCGGCAGGATGCGGCGCGAAACGACTCGCCTATCTCCTGCTGCTCGGATATTCCTCTGGAACGCTTCATGCAAATGCAATATTCAGCACCGACGCAAACATATATAGACTCATTTGAATGCGAATACTATGCAGTAAGGGGGGCTTTGGATCAGTTACGAGTGGACGATGTTTCAATTCATCAATTATTATGGCTATTTCGGTTTATGTTATAGAACCGGATGAAAGTATTGGCTATTTGATGCATTTTGTTGAAAAGTCGAATTACTTCAACTATAATGAAAAAAGAAGTTCTCTTTGATGAGTTGAAAAAGTTGGTTTAACATAGGGAAAATTTCCTCCTCAAGACGAGGCGAATGGCCTTGCCTGTCTCATTTGAACACCAAATTACTGTGTTATATTGAACCATTTTTAAAATGTATTATTATTTCGTGTTTGTTTAGTTTTTATGTTTATTGTTTAATATTATTCAGTCATGAAGTATATTATTGTTTGTTTTAGTATTCCATGAAAGTAAAAATCACATGATGAACAAACATTTTATGTTGTTCCGAAAATTTCATATTTGAAATAATGATATTAAGTTTTAAATTTATAAACCATGTTGCTTCTAGTAACGCCGAGATCAGATTAATTGAAATGTATTTAGTGGTATACCTGAATTTATGAATTTTAACCGAAAGCAATTTGTTGTGGACAATAACTGCATTTATTTTGTGGTACAATTGTATCTTGTTTCTGATTGATAGAAGAAGTAAGGGCCAGTGTATATTCTGCTAGATAGATTTTCTGGGCTGCTGTTTGGTTTTTCGCATTCGCCCAAATATTGATACAATTTCAAACAAGGTCATAAAGATTGTACTACTCATAATTGTAAGAAAAAATTCCTTAAAGATGTTTATATTCTTTCATGAATCCATTTATTCCATTCTTCATGATTAATATTTGTTTTTGTTCAGTTATCTAGTGATATTGTTTTTAGAGAATTCTTAAATCCCTTGTAATACATGTTATTTCGCGCCGATGACTTAGTTATTGTAACTCAGGGTACATCAGGAATCTTGTCATAATGAATATCCATTTTGATATCTGAAATAACTAATATTAAACTCTGTAAAGTAAGCAATTTCAGTGTTCATCCTTCCTGGTATTTCAATGTTTCGATAGAAAATTTTGCTTGATTTAAAATTTATTTTTCTAGTTCATTTATTTTCCCATCAAATGTGATACGTAACTTATGACGAATTACTCGTTCAGGAAGATTTCTTGTGTGTTATTTTCAAAACTTTTATAATAAAAGTTCATTGACAAATGTGCAAGAAAGTGAGTAGTTATACTGACAGTTATTTTCTTGGACATGAGTCGATGAATGCATATTCTAGATATACCTTTACTTTTTTCCTTGTAGGCGGGCACAACTCAGGGAATTTTGAGGTGACCTTTCTCGAGATAGTGGTTGGTTCGGACAAAATTTAAGGTTAAGTGAGTTTAAGAGAAATTCTGCGGCGTTCTAAAATTCATTGTTGTTCAACTAAATTTTTTTCATCAGGAGCAGGATGAGATTTCTACGTTAACCCTCAACTGGTATGGTGCTTTGAATTTACTTTCAGGATAAGGTAGGGTCCATTTTGACCCTGTGTGTTTTTTCTATCAAATTCAGAACAATATGGACTTTTCTGCATCTAGAATTCCTTTCTGGTAATCAAACTACTCGATGAAAAGGAATTTATTGTATTCCGAACATGAGGAATGAATAAATAATAAACTTTTCAGAAACTTTGAAAAATACTATAATTTATCTTTAAGAAAAAACGACTATGAAAATAATAAATTTTTACTCAAATCTCGCTTTGAGATGAGTGTCACCGAAAGTATATGGCAGCAAAATGTGAAAAGCCGAAACAAGGAAAATTCTAACAAACATACTTTATTTAGTACTCTTTTTTTATATGTTCATATTGATCAAAATTTTGGCACAGTGTTCTGATCGAATATTGATTGTTGCAAACAATTTTCATCACGTACAGCTCATCAATTGAAATGTTTATTATCGTTTTATTGACAAAAAAAAACTACTTCTGTTTAGGAGTCTAACAGAATCTTCGGTTGGTTCCTCTGACTTTATAACGTTAATGGTATTGCAGGGTCAAATTTGACCCCAAGTCCGCTGTCTCGGTTTTATGCCAGACGCTAACAAAAAATTACTAGTGTATATTAGTCATATCAATACACTAGGAGAATAGCTGAAAGGGGAAGGAATTAGAATTACTCCTTATCTGGTTATGGTACAATTTGATTTGCCATACCAGTTAAGGGTTAAACTTGAGAAAAAGATTGAAAACCCCGCTGCATTTACTTAATACGTGAGAAATAGTCATCCACCGTTACGAAAAACCCTTTTTTTTTTCGATAAGAAATTCTTCATTGTACACCGTTCAAGCAAGGGCGGATTTACGGGGGGGGTAGAGGGGGTAATTACCCCCCCCATGAGTATCGAAAATCTGAAAAAAGGGTACCTACGCAACGCGATGCACAAAAAATTTCATACAATAATTTCAAATTCGTAATTTTTCAAATTTTGTTAATATATACTTCGAGCAACAGTAATTAAAGGAACAGGAAAATATTAAAAATTGTTTGGTGATTTTTAACAGGCTGTATCTCAGTGAATAATGGTCTTATAGGAAATAAAAGAACTAAATTGTGGAGCTTGAAAACTTTGGTTTCTGAATTTATTGGTTCACAATTTCTCGGAGTACTGGTAGTCATGGAATCATCGGATAAAGCAAGAAAAAAAATTGTTAAAATTTTTCGAATATTTTTTTTTCTACGCGCATGGAATAACTTCCTTGAGCTTGACCGATGCAAATTACACATAACCTATTTATTCAGCTCTAATTTCATTTTCATGACTTCCAAAAATGACCATTTGTCTTCGAGATATCCTAATTTGAATGATCCTCTTCCACTCAACTGCCAATATCTCCGAAACTTCTGATCGCCTAGTGAGTACATAAATCTTCCTGCAAAAGTCTGTTTTGTTCAATAAAAAAAAATTTTTTCTTACCTGTCACATAAACGTGGAAAAGTAGCAAAAAAATGACATTATACCATTTTTTTAATAGACTGTATCATCGTCAATATTGGCGGAAAAGCTCAGGTTATGAAAAAATTTTACAGCCTGACGTTGCCTGAAGTCCCCCCCAAATCGGTAGATCGATCTGTTCAGCAGTTCTCTTGAACCGATTGATTGAAATTTTGAAAAAATCAAGGAAACATGGTTTTTGTTCCTTAAACTTGACCTTATTTTCTTAATCAATCAATAATTACATTATTTCTTCATTTTTCACTCGAATTTTTTTTTTATGAATCATAAAAAAAAGAATTTTTTCGTTTTCTGACACCTGACATCACGTTTAAAAAACAGTTTTTTTGAAAACCTTTCGACTCATTAGGTAAAAAAAACCGATTTGAAAAGATGAGGTCAAGTTTAAGGAAAAAAACCTTGTTCTCCCAATTTTTTCAAATGTTCAATCAATCGGATGAAGAAAACCGATCGATGTACCGATTTGGGCGGGACTTTGGGGAACATCAGGCTGCCAAACAAAGCGTGGCAAAATGACACGTTTATGTGATTGAACAAAACAGATTTTTGTGGAAAATTTTCTTTAGAAAAAAAAATCGCCTTTCGCCTCGCTAGGATAATTTTGCATTCAAAACTGAATATCTTGAGAGTTGTAAAAAGCAAATTAGAGCTCAATGAACAGGTTATGCGACATTTTCATTGGTTTAGCTCGAAAAAATTCAAAAGTTTTTTCTTCGTGCTTTATCCGATGATTGCATGGCCACCGGTACTCTGAAAAATTGTTGATCAATGATTTCAGAAACTTCTTCAAGCTTCAGAAGTTGGTTTTTCATTCCACCATTTGTCACTGAAATACAAACTGTTTTAAAAAAAAAATTTGAAAATTTTTCTGTTCCTTCAATTGTTTCGCGAAGTGTATGAGCAATAGAAATTTCCTAAATTTGTGGTAAGCAAATACCTTTCAAGCTCAAAAAACCGGAATTCTCTAGTTATTCGTTCTCAATGGTTATTACCCCCCCCACGAAAAAAAGCTATATCCGCCCTTGCGTTCAAGTTTCAAATTGTATGAACTTCGTATGTGACACACTTTTTGTCTGAAGATGAGAAACAGGCATCGCATCATAAATATTGAAATAAAACTTCCTGTCAATCGTAGAATAATTTATGACAGTGCGACATAGGAATGAAAAATGAATCTATAACATCTGATTGGGAATGATTTTGCGGCCAACTTGCATGACAGTTTCATTCAAAATTCATTTTGTTCAGTAACAATAATTTTGGGGACATTGAAAATTATAAGAAAAAGATCATGATTGGTGCAATAGTAACCTGTTGTTTTTCTTTCAATAAATATCAAATAATATATTGTATACCTTATGATGCAATAAATAAAACAGATTTATTCAACAACGATTACAGTCCAGGACTCTGATCATTTTCTCATATAATATTCTGAGATATCATAAAAGAAAAAATCTCGTTAGGAATGACCAGAATTCAATAAAATGTTTGGTGAATTTGATTATTACTTGTCTACGTTCCGCCCACATATATGGGGCATTCTAAAGATAATATTTATCTTAAGTATGAAAATTATGAAAGAATCATAATGCTGCAAAACACAATATAAATAAGACAATGTGACATGAGAAAATTTTTCACAAACATGACCTTGCATTCATGACAGGGTTCAAAAAAATAATAACAATATGGCCAAGTACGTAAGTGTTCAATCTTTAATGAGGGTATGACCTAAAATTCATATTAATGGTGGGACAACGATATTCGCGACATCTGGGGTGAGTTGTAGAACCCGAAAACAAAAAAGTATCAAAGTGACTAACACAAAAAAGCATAATACAGGGAACTGCCAGGAAAATGCGATCAGAACAATACGGTGAGAGGTATCTGTCTATTCAGGCCTGAAATTGAGGTAGAGTCGGTTTTCAAGTTCACGTAAAAACAGGTAATAGAGAGAGATTAGAGGTATAACAGTTTCCAATAGTGTATTTCCTGTCTAAGATATTCAGCGATTTGAAATCGAAGGTTGTGAGATATCATGGATAATGATTTTATGTTGGGGATACTACCAATGATATACTTTCAATTTATGCTACATTTCATTCAAATAAAAATACATTATACATAGATAAAGGAAACCACGCTTTTATATGAACGTATGTTCTGAATTTTTGAATGTTAAATTTTATTTTCTGCTAATTTTTGAAAACATAGATATGACCATAATTCCAATTCTCTCTTCAAATGTATCATTTCATCCTTGTAGGTGAAAAATGAAGCCCACGTATAGTTTAGGAGACAGATTATCTACCAATGATCTCAACTGAGTTGGCTACACGGAAATTCCATTTCAATTAAGGAAGTTTTCACATTATTAGGAAGGTCAATTACATGAAAAAACCTACAGTTGCAAAAAAAGATGCTTCATCCAACTGGAAAAGCCCTTACAACTCAAATCCGAGCAAAGTTCTTAACAACAATTCATTATCCCGCACCATCCACGTGAAAGCAACATTTAGCAGCAAGAAGATTTAACAGATGTTTTCTGAAAGCTTCTCATCACAGGGGAGGTCAGATGCTCGGGACTTAATAAAGACTTATAACCCGTTGAACGGGCAGGGGATTTTCACTCTAAAGTAATGCCAGGAAAAGGTATTCTAGCTGAGTATGAAAAATCGCTGTTCCGAAGTTATTTGTTTCCATTATATTAACGTCTAAACAGATTAAAATGAAGAGGGATGGTGAGCTGGAAGTATTTCACTCTCCTGTTCTTTGGTTAACGCTTTCTGAAATAATTCGTCTTGTCAGATTCCGCCTTAAGATGATTAGTGTTCAAGAAGATAGAGACACAACAATACTGCCTCATTTTTTTTAATAATCATCAAAATCCACGCTATTGGATAGGTATCTGTTTATTGTATACGTAGTAAGGTACCCTATTTTTTTTTTCCGACTCTGCCTTATCTCCTTACTTTTGTTTTAGTCTCTGCTCAATGTTCCCGTTGAGAAAGCTGCGGTTAAGGGTGGAAACAGTAAAGCTTCAGTTTTCTCCTTAGTGAGGTACCATTTCGTTAAAATTTTGGTTCACATTCAGCACTTAATAGAAAGAGATTTATCTAATAGTAATACTTCACATATTCTGATTAATTATTTTTTTTACAACTGCCATTAAAAGTGACACTTTCAATGACAGTCAACAATGTCATTATTGATTGTTCACGCGAAAGCATGTTAAAAATTTTCTTAGCACTCAATTCTCATTTGATGAAATCAGATGAGAAAAATTCAGCAATTGCAAATTTTTATTATCAATATTTAACAATCATTACTCATGAATATCAATATTAATTGTGAATTACTAACATTAATGCCCTGTGACACATTATTAGATTCCTCATCACCATCAGTACTTGGAGAAACCGGAAGTTCAATAATGGATGATGATCATCCAAAATCTGTTGAGGTTGGGAGAATTTTTCAGCAGAGACATTTCTATATGCAATGGAATGACCATTGTAGCTTTCTTCTATCCTCGTAGACTTCTATTCACCATGTTTTTTAATATCCTGAGTATTTACTCCTGATTCTGCTAGCAATGAAGCGGGGATCTTCGAAAACAGTTTCCTGTATAGTTTTTCGGCTCTGGCAGTTTGTGGAATTCGGCAACAATAGACAGAATTTTTCCCAATATATTAATACCAATTGGATCCGCAGTGCATTTATTATTCACGTATTTCAGAAAAAAAAACGACGATGTTCGATGACAGAAAGGCGCAGTGCAAAGTACTTATGAAAGTACAGTCTACATACTTTCTAATAATACGGAAAGAGCGACCGACTAGCGTTTTTGTATCTGGATGTTATACAGGGTGCGGCACGGACGATGGATGGTTTTAAAAAAATAATAAAAGCGTTGATTTCTACTCAAAAACACATTTATTGACGGAATCAGATTCTCAAGGAAATAGCATTTGAGACAGTCAAGTGTGGAAAATCACATCAGGCATGTGGTGCCCGAAATCGGTGATGCAGTGCTGGAGGCGCTCTTGGAAGTTCGCGTAGACACTTTCCAACATCGCTCTCTCAACTTGGGCAACTTCCACGCGAATAGCCCTTTTCAATTCGTTATGGGGACACCTCAAGGCTAAAGTATCCGAGACCAAGCCCCGAACTTTGGACGAATTGAAAAGGGCTATTCGCGTGGAAGTTGCCCAAGTTGAGAGAGCCTGATGTGATTTTCCACATTTGACTGTCTCAAATGCTATTTCCTTGAGAATCTGATTCCGTCAATAAATGTGTTTTTGAGTAAAAATTAACGCTTTTATTATTTTTTTAAAACCATCCATCCTCCGTGCCGCACCCTGTATAACCAATGATTTATTTGTTATTTCGATGTCTTCCACTGACGAATTACATAAGTTTTTACGTCGACAGGCTCTAAATTTTCTGAAAATAGTTGCAACATTAACCATCAAGTATATCTCATCTAGTGCCACTTTCATAAATTTTTCAACTTGTCCACGAGTGACAATTTTTGATTTGTTCGTACGATATCCTTCACTTTTACATTCGAATCATGCTAAAAATATTCACTTACATCTACACCATTTTTAACAAGGTTGCTTGACTTTATCATTGAAACTTTGCTCCTCAAAATTGATGAACTCAATATTTTCGATTTTTCTTCTGAGTATGACAAGAAAACAGTTTCACTGAAGTTCCCTTCTACATTTTTCAATTAACACCAGGCCAGGAAATCGCTATGTGCAATTTCGTACTGCTGAAAAATTTTTGGTAGGAGATGCAAATTTGCTCTTCTTGCAGACTCTTCAATATTCAGAAGAACAAACAAATCTTTACTTTTAATAACAATTCTTCTCTTGACCAACATATTAAGCAATAAAAAACCCAAGACGAAAATTGGACTTTAACGAAATTCAAAAGACAGCGTATTTTTTCAACTTCGAAGTTCATTTCCAATGCAAATTTGCCCATTCCATTATCAAAAAAGGGCAGTTGTTCAAAAAACATTGTATGGTATTTGTGTTGAAAGTGCTTTCATTTTGTTCGTGAAATTGTTCAATTCACAAATTTTTCCACTATTTCGATTTGAATGAAATGAGAAACGAAATGTCATATTTCCAAATTGTTCGAATGTCAATGACAAGTGTCCTAAGTTTTTAGACATTGGTGCCTCAAAAAATCATACAGTTACCAAATTAAGCAGCCTAATTTTCTTTTTCTCTTCATGTGTCAGTTATTTTTCTATCATTCCGAATGCATTCGCGTATATTATCTATTTTGAATGAACCATTTTCTGAGGAGAAAATTGTATTTCTTGTAATTCTTCAATGCCAGTCTGATACAGTAACGACTGACAATTGATAAACTGTCTGAACTCGGCTTAATTGAAGGAGGTTCGTACAAATGATGTCACGGGTTGTATTATCGAGAAAACCTGTTTCCCAATCACGATAATCACACTGACACGCCAGATTTCCCCGCGTAATTGAAAAATGGATAGATACGAAATTTCCTAATTGGGAAATTGCTTCAATGTATTTCAGGTGAAAGTTCGTGGAAGACGAATGACAGACAATGTTTCGTAAGGCACTGCCTGGCACTAGGCCTAAACGGTAATTGAAGGAATGAAGTAAATCGCGGAAATATTAAACGACGTTCTGTCGGTTTATGAGCCGTTCGTGTTCTCGAAAAGTTGCTGATTTGTGAAAGATCTACACAATATTTCATCATCGACGATGTTTGGAATCATGTCCTAGCTTCAGTTCGTGGGAACTGCTCTAGATCATTCAGAAATGGTTTTTTTCTTGTGATGATTTTCTATGAATGAAATGGCAATTCAGTCAACTTTGAAAATATGTTATATTTTCCACATCAGGGATTTAAAACGCAAATAGATGTGATGAAAAAAAGGTGCTCAACTGACAATTCGAACAACTATACAGGAATGGGAGTGGTACAGTTTAAAAATGGGAGAAGGAGATTAGTACCTACTTAGTATCTACTGAACGGTCTGTTATTCCATGAAATAGGAATAGTTGGGAACAGAGGGAAATTGAAATTTATCAACCAGTCACTTCCAATAATCTGAACAATTAACGGTACACAAAGAAAGGAATTAGTAGTCATCTTTACCTATTTGACAATATGAAAGTCCGTGTCTTCATTTGTTTTCAATCCTAAAATCAAGAACACTGAAAAAGGATCATATCGTCGATTCAGCAGAAAAACGATTGCGACATAATCGAAACTATCCAAAACCCAATTTTCATTGATTTGATAATTTATTCTTAGTTTAGATGATCGCGCGATTCCCAAACGCGCGGATAGATATACTAAGTAGTCATATGGAAATGTTCATATGGTCGCGCGTCATCGCGCGTATATTGGCGATCACGCGTGATCGACTTTGCTATGTCGCCATTATCTTGTTTCGCGCGACGTCGAGCGACGTCGCACGTATTGAAGTACAACTGTCAGGCATAGATGTGTTCAGATGACTTTTTTGTGCTCGGAATCAAAAAATCGCCAAAGCACAATGTAAAGGCTGGAAGAAGAAGAAGAATCTGACAGTAGTCGCGGGCTGCCGCGCTATCAACGTGCGACCATCTGCATACATCAACGCGCGTTAACGAGCAACAAACGTGCGTTGTCGCGCGATCATGTGAACTAAGCCTCATTGTCAAATTTGAGTTCGTGATTTAGTACTTTTTAGGGAAATAATATACTCGAGAATGGTCAGTTTTGTTGCTCTTTGGTTATTCAAAACCACCATCAGTGAGCACTCGAATCTGGATAAATATAATTTTATCCATATGAAATGAACTTCATTGATCGAAGTCATAGGAGTAGAGAAAAATAATGTTGAGCTAATCAGAGTTGTATTTTTTTCCTTTCGCTACTTCTTTGTGATAATTTCGCGAATAATAAATCTTATTTCAGTTCGCCAACAGATTTCAAAAAGAGGTAAGCTTGGATCAAACGGTTAAATTGAACCTTTGTGATAATTTATAGGGCTCGGAACATTTTGCTCAAAATTTTTTAGATGCAATCTCGAATTTATCAGTGAGATTGTTTACCATCTGCACTGCCCATCATTCAAGTTCAGAGATTAAATTATGTGCGTACTTATTTTTTCTTATTTCATTGTTGTGTTGAGATTTAACGTTCATATATTTCAGAGGGTGGTTCTAGAGATCAAAAAATGAAAAAAAACTATCTTTAACTCATAATCATGCATTTGAATATGTTTGTATGATAGTTTATCCATAAAAAAGTTTCCATGTGATAAATAAAAATTATTTTTGAAATCATTCCACAAATGTTCATTCGTCAGGAACGAACATGATATAAGCAATTACTACTTCTACCTGCTCATTGAAGATATTACTATTATTTACATAAATACAAGAAAACATGTTATTCGTAAGGAAGCGGCTCACAAACATGAAAAAATTTTATCGAAATCAACAAAATTCATTCGTTTCAAGGTACAATGAAATATGGAAACATATTTGTTACTTCTGTACAATCTACTTACACGTTCGTTGTGTATAATGAAGGCATTTACCATACAAGTATTTCAATTCGAATCAAATATCCAAAATCCTCTTTCATAATTCAACTAATTCAAATAATCACTGGAGATGCTGTCGAAATATTTTACTTTGGTCTCAAATTGAAATAAAGAATGAATAAATTCATTTCAAATACACTTTCTGTTGTATTGAAACTCATCTATTCGTTCTGAAGCTTCCCACTTGAAGTTGGACTACTGACCAATTCGGCCGCTATTTGCAAAAACCATCCCTGACAATGAAAATAATACTTCTTTTTTCTTCATATTCTATATTCTATATGTTTTTAAACGACTAAGGAACCAGATGATTTCGATTTAACATTCACTATAATGTGGTTGATTAATTGACGGAGGTTGTTATTTTTTTCAGACACTGAAAATTTCCAATTCAATTCAAAATAATGTTCAGTTTGAAGAGGAATTTCGACTGACATGGAATGAATTCATATAAAAATGAATGTTACTATTTTCTGCAGCATCTATTCCTAATGAGAGAAAAATGCTAATACCCAGCTATTAGCAATTTAATGATAGCTTAAAAAAATAAACACTTCAAGTTAAAAAATAGACAATTAAAGGAACAGCAAAATTTTCTGAATTTTCATTGATCTTCGAAAATCAGTATTGGTATGGAAATAAAAAAAACTACTTATGAAGCTCAAAGACCCTAGGTTCTTTAGTCATTATTTAATAATTTTTTAGATTCCCAGTAGTCATATGCAATCTTCAGATGAAATTTTATTTTTAATCTACGCTCAAAGAGAAACTTTTCAGAACTAGGTAGAGGCAAAGGTCGCATAGCCTGTTTATTCACCCCTGATTTGCTCTTCATGACACTCTGATATGACCATATTTCTTGGAAATTTCCAATTTTGAATGCAGAAAGATTCTTTTTCCACTCAATTGCCGCGATTTTCGTAACTACAAACCGCCTAGCGAGTCGACAATCGACGTAAAAGAGAGCGAAAAAATTCCAGTTTTTGGTTGAAGGACTACATTTTTGTTAACATAGGGGGAAAAGCTAAGGTTATAAGGAAATTTTACAGCTTGATGTTTCCCAAAGTTCTCCCTGAATTGGCAGATCGACTGTTGCCGCGATTTTCTTGGGCCTATTTATTGGAATTTCGAAAAAATTAAGAGAAGAAGGATCTTTTTCACTCAAAGTTGGAAATTCCTAACACAAAGCTGAATAAATAGGCTATGATTCGGTCTAGCTCGAAGAAATTTTTCAATGCGCGTAGAGCAAAAATAAAAATCAGAAAAATTCATACCTGAAATTCGAAAAATTCAAAACAACCAATTGAGAAATGAGAGTCTTCAAAAAAAGTTTTTCACTAGGATACCATCTGGAAATCACCAAAAAATTTGAGACTTTCTCAGATGTTTGCGCGAAGAATATTTCAAACATAAGTCTCATTTACCACGTGCATTCTCTTCTTGCAGAATATCCTGACGGATCAGCGCCATCCATGTGTATCTAGTCTTTTCGCGAAACAACAATGCGCCATATATCCGTCGTTTTAATTTTGCACTCGTTTTGTACTATATGGTTGGGTATCTTCCCAAAAATTTTCTATGAACGCTATAAATTCTAATGAATGGAAAACGTGGTATGAACCCGAACTTCGGGCTTCCCTGGAAACTCAAAGTTGAAGACGTTCCCAGAACTCCAGATTGGATGTATCGGAATTCTGCTGTGCTATGCGACCCCCATTCTGCCAAAATTGCTTGTCTAGAACCTGTTAGACTCCCGAACTTCTGATGATACATCGGAAGATCTTCCTGAGCAACTTTCAATAATTAAATTTCCTCACATTTGTGGGTCAACAAGAAATTTGTTTTATTAGCGTGATATTACCGCGGAAGATGTTCCGACTCGGCAAAATTGGCGAGGTGCATGTTCAACAAAGAAGAAGAACGGTGATGCGTATCTGTGGCTGAAACTTTTAATGAGTTCTAGCGTTAGGTTGAGTGAATTATTTCCTGCGAGAAAGCGGTGTAGTATGAGATTCGTCCTCACCGGAAGGTGAAGTTAACTGTCAGATTGTTCCACCGGGAATAGTGAAGAATTGAGATCCGGTTACCACCACCTCCGGAGGGGAAAGATTCTACAGACATCTTTTCTCTCAAAAGTTCTTCTTAAACTTGAAACCTCCGGAAATTGGGGCTTGAATTCATCATGTGTCTGACTGAATCTTTTTGAGGTAAAAGTCGAATGTGACACGAAAAACACTTGCCTCTTTTGAATATCCACATCGCTTTTTTTACGACATCGAAAAGTGATCACCGAAACTAACGTATTAGGCAAAATATTGCTGATTTTCTGTGCATCGCTTCTCAAATGATCTCCGCCAAATAATTCCTTTTGCCGGAATGAAATCACTTTCCTAAAATGTCCTTATAATATCCGAAGTTTGCGGAAGGATACAGTAAATATTAGGAACTCAAAACCTGAGAATCTGCGACCAATAAAAGCAATCCTTGAACAATATCGCCAAACTGGCCGCTCCGAGTGTGATAAACTGACACTGGACGTCTGGACGGACACTGGGGCTTTGATATATAAACAAAACCGGAAATATTCGGAAAAAAAGATGCAGAATAAATAATGACAAAAAAAGCCAAAATAGACATCTTCATCTAATTCTGAGAAAAATAATCATTTTTGACATATTCCCATCTGTGGTTTGAATACATTGGGTGCATTTACCGAACGTAACAGTTGTGCAACTATTGCGGAATTGTCTGGTGGCACATACGCTACAAACTCAACACGTTCTGGGAGCGCTTTCAATTAATGCTAGGTAGAGGTAGTGGAGTCTTCGTTCGGTGAATGAGCCCATTACTTCTGTCCGGAATGCGAATCTTTCGCTATAACTGATTTTTCCACGAGACATAAGAAATTCTGCTTTCGGCAAACAAAATTATGGGAAATCAATTTTCGAATCAATTGCCAAACTTGATGAGCATTTATCAATAACACAAATGAAGACATTCCATAGATTTCGAAAACAATGATGAAACATCGCGTCGATATACATCATATTTATTGAGAAAAAATGATAATAATTTGTCGGAATAGTGTTTTCAAAACTTGTGTCACCTTAATATACACTGCGCGAAAAAATTAACGCACATTTTGAAAATATTCATTTTAATGAAAGTTAACTCTACATTGACTTCATAACTTCCTTTTTTGTTCTCTCGGAAAAGGTTCGAAAGAAACAAGACATATTAAATTGAAGAAAAATTCAGGATTTCACCAAATCTCAGGTGAAAGAAGAGAAATGAACAATTTTCAAAATACTGAAATGCTGATAAATGATTTAATACTTGTTATTTCCTCCCTTTCCGCTTATTACAGCTCGGCAACGACGGTTCATACTCAAAATGAGTGATCTTGAAATGTTCTAATCTAATCCTCCCAGATTTCTCCCAGTTGGATTCCTAAGTCATTAAGAGGAGCTAGATGATTTTCTGAACTTCTCAGCCTTCCATTGAGGTTGTCCCAAACCTGCTCAATCAGATTGAGATCTGGACTCCTTGCTGGCCAATCCATTCGAGAGACGTCAACCTCTTCAAGGTACTCCTGAACGATGCGCACACGATGGAGTCTGGCATTTTCACCAATGTATGGGACAAATGGCACTACATGCTCTTCAAGATTGTTCCTTATATACTTATCAGCATTCGTAGCTTCATCAAGGACCACAAGGTCTGTGCGAGCAGTCAAAGATATTTCACCCCATAACATTATCGATCCCCCCTGAAACCAGTAGTATTCAGGAAATTGAACTGAGCATATCTTTCATATGGACGTCTGTATACAGGAGAACGTCAATCATAATGGTAGAGGCAGAATCTAGACTCATCTGTGAAGAGAACTCTTTCCCAATCGGCCCCTTCCCAATGGATATGCTCTCTCGTAAAATCCAAACCCGCGCCTCGTGGCGCGACACGAGGCCTTGAATCATATTCTATGAGGCGATTTCTTCAATAAAAAATCACCTCAGACGATTCTGAGTGCTAATTCACACCCCATGAATTTGCTCAAGCTAATTTTGAAGGAGTCGAGCGGTTACAAACAGTTGTATGAACGAAGAAACTCTCAGGTAACGTTCTTGAATGGCAGTTGTTGCCCGTGGTCTACCCTGTTCTGGTCTTCGGACATTCATTCTTGTCTCCCTGAATGGCTGCAACATTCTGGAAATATTTTAATGGGGAAACTCCAAACCTTTCTGCAATTCTTGTGTATGTCCACCCTTCTTCTCGCAAAACTACCGCTTGGGCACATTCCTCTTGATTCAAATTGCGTGTTTAGCGTTGTATAGCGATCGAGTGTGGAAAATGAAACGAAAGAAAAACTGTTGATCAGTAGAACTGATCGAGAACAACTGATTTTAAAATAGAGCTAATACATTAAAAATCTGATAATATCATCTCTTTTCATTCCTGCTGGGAAAAAACATCTGTATTGAAGAAAAACGTTGAAGGTAATTAACATATATGCATGCATAAATCTGATGAAAATAATTATCATTAAGAACACGTTTAGTAGTAGAATAAATCTGAGATTTCAATAATGTGCCTTAATTTCTTTTGGCAGTGTAAATAATCTTCGAATAACACGCCCAAAACTCGGCATCGGGGATCAATTCAACACTAATAATCAGTATTATTATTATACTGTATCAACAAGATCGAAATCTTGACCGATAAGTATAGTGAAAAGTATAGTTCTGTGAAACAGATGAAAAACCGATCAATCTGGCGAACTCAGTGAATCAGAGCCATATCAGAAGGCACAAACCGCCGGAACTCGACTTCAGTATCTCTTCATCAGTGCTCTGTATCATCCCTCATGGTAAATTTTTGATCAATACCCGAGACGAAGCATTCATCCGTTCATGATCTGCAACTTTAATTTCACCGAGTTATAAGTTCTCATTCCGCCGAGCATCAAAAATGAGAAAAAAAGACATCCCCTGCAGGTGAAAAACAATAATTCCTCATCAGGTTCGAACAACGCTCCGCGTATCGGGCTGGTAGACGGGAAGTCAAAATTGTAAAAAAGCGACCTATTTGCACGGACTCATTTTCCCCGACGAATAACGACTGTCTAAAAGCTCGGCTGTGTCGTTGCACCCTTGTAATTGCCACGAGTGCGCGCTCCGAGCTCCGGGTTAAGAGTTTTATCGCTAATAATTCCAAACTACACGGCGAAATATCCCGAATATTCCTCCTTGGAATGTCTCGTATGCGATGCTTTCTCGAATTTCGTCTTCGGTCGTTCTTTGTTTGCTGTTTCGCGCTCGAGAGACAACAATCGAGCCTGTGCGACAGGCTCTAGAACACGGCATTATTAGGAATTTCTGCGATTGAAACTTGAGATTTGCAAGATGGAAGGAGAGGGAGTTAATACCGTGAATAATTTCCTCAGACAATTTCAGCTCATCACTGCATCGATGCATGAATATGAATAAGCAATTAGGAAATATCAATTGACAAAGCATGGAAACCTATTATACTATCATTATTGTTATTCTTAAGGGATGATTCAGCCTTCCGGAAATTTCTACCAGAAAAATCTCTTGCTCTCCACTTAACTTATTTTCAAATCTCAAGAAGCCTATCAATGATATTGATGAATCCGACAATAACTTCAGGAGCCTCATGTGTTTCTGAGATTTACTTCCCCATGAGAATTGTTTTGAGGTAGCTCTCGACACCTGTATATGATGAGATGTTTCTTCTTCTGGCATTCATAGCCATCAAATTTTTCTGGAGACTATCCAAAGCAGTACAGAAAATGATTTTTTCAATAGTACCACTCAGCAGACCCATAATTGCTCGAAGCTCAGCCCTTGGCAAATTTATGTACTTTCTGTTCTGGATCAGCAACGATACCAAAAATTTCTTCGGCTACGTAAGTCTGGGAGTATTCTTTTAGAGCCTTTCTCTCTGCTCAGTATCCCACTTGGTTCAATTTTGCGAGTCATCGGCCTTTTCTTTTCCTTCAATATCACAATGCTCCCGTGCCCATTGAAAAATCATTTTCTCTGGCCAGTTGCTCCATCTAATCCCGACACAACTATGTTATCCGACACTCCTGGCTTTATGCATGGCCTGGATGTCTGTCGTCCTATAGTGTGGGCTACTCTTGAGAGCAACTCTAGATGTCTGGTGTACCTGCTAGTAAAACAGATTATTCACATCTTAACCCTTAACCTAGCAGAAAATCCAATTTGAATCCATTTATCACGATGCCTGATTTGTATCTATCAATGACCATAATGGGTGACTTTTTGTTGTCCTGAAGTAGCACTGATACGCTCTCCATACATACATAATCTAGAATAAGGTTCTCAAATTTTTTTACAGAATGTCTTGAATGAACTAGACTAAATTCTAACATATTCTTCTTCTTCTTTCATGTGCCTTGTCCGGTCTCCCTGACGTTGGCGATCACCATGACAAAAGCCGTACGGTCCTCTGCCAGTCGAAAAAGTTCACCAGCTCTTCTTATGCCAGTCCCGTATATTGCTCAGCCACAACTGTTGCCTTTTTCCAACTCCACGACGCCCCTCAATCTTGCCCTTCAATATTAGTTGTAACAGATGTTACTTATCGCCTCTCAAAATATGTCCAAGATATGATATCTTCCGGCATTTTACGGTGTTCAAAAGTTGCCTTCCGTAACATGTTGTGTCCACGGAATACGAAGAATTCTTCTGTGAAGCCACATTTCGAATGCCTCCAGTTGTTTCATCGTTCTGACCTTCAGAGTCCACGTCTCCACTCCATATAGCAATACCGACCACACATAGCACTCAACCATGCGTTGTCTCAACTTCAGATTCAGGTTGACATTGCAAAGGAAGGATCTCATTTTATTAAGAGTTGCACGAGCAATCTCTATTCGGCACTTTATCTCGCATATTCTTACCTTTCTTAATTGAGAGATAATCTTTTAAATTTCAAACCTTTCTTGTCCCTGTTAGCTCTTAGTTGTCGGCTTTTACTTGTGCATTCCTCAGTTAGAATTAATTTGACAATGCAGCTTCCTATCTGATAGAGAAGAATTGATTTCAAAGATCTGAACGAAAAAGGCTTCAGAATAAACATAACAGGGAACATGAACATAATATCCAAGTAAAACCATCTTCGTGTAAAATATTGTCAAGACAATGCCGTATTTAGCACATTATCAAAAAGTTTTCAGATCTCCTGTAAAGCCAAGCTGCTTACCCTACACTCTCCAAATTCGCAAGCATTTATTTCACAAACTCTCTGCCTTGGCCAAAATAAGTGACTTGGCCGTTTTTCTCTCTCCAAGTGAGAGTAAGGTGACAAATTCATTCGCTCTTCATAACTTTCGTCTTATATAATTATTCTTTTAGTTACGAAACGGCCAAGTCACTCAATTTCACCAAGGCATAGAGTTTGTGAAATGAATGCTTGTAGACATGAAAAGTGTACAGATAAAGCAGATGAGATCTGATAACGTTTTGAATATGTCGGTCTCTTCTTGACAATATTTTAAATGAAAATGTTTTCGGTTGGATTTCAGTTTTCTTATTTTTTTCCAGTCAAACTTTTTCACTATATATGTTCGAAATCAACAATGTACGAAAAGGCCAAATACACCTTCACCTACCTACGTTCCAGCTGCGATGGCGATGTATTTGCTAGCTGCCATCACATCCATTGTATTGACAATTCATTGATTCATACGGCCAGGCAAAAATTATACTATAAAATCTTAATAGGTTTGTTGTAATAAAGATCCACAGTTCCCATAAAAAAATAATTCTCCCCTTATACAATGATTACAACGGGAAATTGCATCTGTGGTCGAGGTTATTACAGAAAAAATGTATTTGTTGTTAGTACACGTGAGGCGTTTTACCATCGATTTATTTCATTCCCTTTTTCCGAATAAAGGGATGATTTTCCGTGGGAATTTATAATTATATAAATCAACATTCATAAGAAGCAGTTTAGTGTACGCATCAATTCTCAGATCACTAGCATCAAAATTGGCGGAAGTCCCATACCAACATATACATTCATTGGTTTCAAGGATTGGGGGTAGAAAATGTAAATATTGAGAATGTTTTTGTTCTTTGTTGACTGACACAAGTAAAATACTAAATTTCAACAACACAATACATCTAGTCTTTCTACTATATTCTTAACTCAAGTTATGACAGATACAAGCTCAAATACAAAATGTCAACTACACAGGACATCGGAAAGAACCCTAACAGTTTTCAAATCATCAGTGAGTGAGTGCCGAAATGAGGGGTTTTACATATATTTCAAATCTAGAATGTACGAACTATGCATTTGAAACTCTGCACGTTTGATAAGTTCACTATTAGTAATATTTTCTGAGAATTTTGTTCATTTTCATTATTCCAAATTCAAGTAATGAGGGTTCAAAAATATGACGACACATTTCGAGAAAAGGTAGCTAGTACCTCAGTGCGCTTGTATAGTCAATTTAACTTTTATTCAACATTCATCATTTACATCTCCACATTGACGTTTTCATAAACATTTCTTCGAATGGGTAGTCACAGTCCTAGAGCGTTATTGGAGTTTCTGTGTATTTTCACGTGGCAAACTATGAGTTCAATTGATCTTATTCGAATAGTTGATAGTTGATAGTTTAAAAGGGGTTACAGTGCACTGCGACCTTATGGTCTATTGTGTCCCCTGACAAAGCTTTACAGCTCGCCTTACAGTCCCAGATATATCTTAAAATCCATTATCTCGGAAGGCTTCAGTGAGGCTAATTGCTCACTCCTACAGGTCTCTTGACCAAAGCATTGTTTTCCCTGGCTTCCAATGCAAAAGCATTCTGCGACTAGGTGAATAGGAGTTTCTTCTTCCTCCCCACAGAATCTACACTCGTCAATGTCCGATACGCCCATTTTCAGCAAGTGCTTTCTGAGGCGACAATGCCCTTTAAGAAAGCCAGTGAGGAAGTGTAATTGATTCTTACTGGGATCCAAATATCTTTTGGATCCTGCAGTTTCAAAATTCCGAAGGAACTTTTTGGAATGATCCAACTTTGGGAGATTCTGCCATCTTCTTCGAATAAGTAATCCAATCAAATTTCATTTCAATTTGCGACAATATACAGGGTGAGTCGGGAGGAACGACCAAAACTCCGAGTGTGTATTCTACAGGTCAAAATAATTTCAAAAAACTATTATGATGTTATCCAATTTTTATTTGTTTTCAACCTACGTTTTTCCCATGAATGGTTTTATTTATAGCATTATTTCAATAAATGCCGCTATTACCCTCCAAACACATTCGACTTCGTCTGCGTCGCTTTTCTGATTGATTCGGGTCTTTCTTTATTAATCAATATTAACAATTTGATTACCCTACTGTTTGAAAACAAATAAGATTTGCATAACAACATATGAGTGTTTTTAACCCTCCGTCACTCGCGTGGCGTCTATTAGACTCCACCTAAACTGTTGACGTATGTATATTCCAAATGCGTTGAAGAATTGGCTTGATCTGTCCTTTTGCTGAAGTGAACTGCATCGTGATTATGCACTAGTAAGCGCATCAATATACGATTAGTTTCAGAGATTTTATTATCGTTTGTTTTGGTATCGAGTCTCTCAGACACCGTGCGAGTACTAGCGTCACAATTATTTTTTTTCGAATTTGAGGACAAAAATTACGACACTTGGTCGGTTTTTAACCAGATGTATCGCAAAAATAAATTCGACCCATTTGTAGAAGCAGATGCAGAATATTTGCGTCGTATTGCTTGTGAACTTGAAGACGAACTTTCAGATGCCAATGATACCAGCGATGGTAAACAGAACCCAAAAACCCTATAAGGTTGAATTTTTTTTACATAAATAAAGAATGTTTAAAATTTCATTTGTTTTTTGAGTTCAAATGCAACAGATGATAAGAAAACACATGTGCGTCTATCAGACGCCACGCGAGTAACAACGTTAGGATATTTGGCGCGAGCAGCCGAGGGTTAAATAATTTCGACCTGCAGAATACACACCTGATATTTGGGCCTTTCCTCCCGATTCACCCTGTAGATGCTGAAAAATAACGAGTAATCTCATTATATTTTCGTTCCGCTGGGTGTTTGATGACGGCCTAATTAAGTTATTGAATATTGAAACGACTTAGAAAAGCTCAAATACCCGGAAACTTCAGTAAAAAGCTGAAGCTCTATACTATGAGATCGAACAAGGTTAAGTTCAATATATAAAGTTGGCAGAAAGTCAATATTCCGCATTAACCCTGCTCTCTCGGTCCACTAACATCCCCCCAGAATGTTCCATAAGAACCCTCCAGGGTCAATATTGAAGAAAGCCCGATTCGAAATTAATATTCGCCAGACTTTTCTTTAATGAACGTATAACCTGGAATGTCGTTAATGGAAACTTTGGTGATGTAATAACTTTTCTATTAAACGTTCAGTTCGAAACCGCCTTTTATTATGTCTTCCTTCGGATTAAATTTCCAGCGTTTCCAAAAACTTAATGGAATGCTGTCGAGAGGGGGAGACGTTAGAATGGATGTGAAGCCGATATCAATTTATTAAATAGGCTGTTGTAAATCGATAGGTTCTGCGGTGAAATATGAGTCAGCACCGAAGCGGTAGTCATTTCCTAATTCGAAGGCAGATGAAGTTTTATGATATTTCATCATATCTACGTCAATGATGCGCAGGATAATATTCGACCCGAATATTCAATAGCGAACAAGTAGAGGAGGCAAGACATTTCTAAAAGGGTTTTTAAATTCATGAAAAGAATCAATGAAACTATTCCTTTCATAAACTCATGAAACTATTAATATTAGCGGAACTGAAATGATTTTTCTTGAACTCAATTAAGTTCACATGACTCCATTATTTTTCATAAGATACCGTATTTTCATTTTCGAATAGTGACCAATGTCGAATAAAAAATAAATTATAGTAGATGAAAAGCAGAGCCTGAATATCCATAATTGATTCTTGAAAAGAAGAGGTCAACTTTGAAGAACGTAAACCTTCTTCCCTTATTTTCGTCAGATTTTCAATCAATCGGTCCAGGAAAACCCCTGAATCAATCGATCTACCGATTCGTAAGGGTTTTTGAGGTAAATTGGGCTGTTAAATTTTCTTATAACCCAGATTTCCGCCCAATATTGACGAAGATACAGTCCGTTAACCAATAAATGGCTAAATGGCGTTTTCTTGCTATTTTTCAAATTACCGTTACAGGTGAATTTTTTATTTTATCAGGGATTTTCGTGAGAAATTTTCTGCAGACAAAGAAACCGCCCCTCGGTTTGCTAGGCCTTCCATAGTTCCGAGATATATTGGCAGTTCGGTGAAAAAGGGTCTTTTTTGTATTCAAAATTAAATATCTCGAAGACAAGAGGTCATTACCGAAGTTATCGAAAAACAAATTAGAGCCGAATGAACAGGCCATGCGGCTTTTGCATCGGTCTAAATAAAAAAGTATCACATGGCTGCCGGAACTCTAAAAAATGGTTAATCTATAAATTCAGAATCCAGAGTCTTGAGACTTCAAAATTTGATTCTTTTATTTCCCATACAACTATTTTTCACAGAGATACAGCCTGTTGAAAAACACCGAAAAATTCAGAATATTTTTGTGTTTCCTCAATTGTTGCGAGAAGAGTTCACAAGAAGAATGAAACAAAACTCTAAAACTAGCCTGAACAGCAGAAATATGTGTGAAGCTCTCAATACCTCCTTTTGCCCAGCATTGACGTTAAGGGGTGTCTATGCATTTTTTGTAATTCACCATTTCAGCAGTAATTCTCCGTTATTCCAACAATTGCTCACATTCAAAGTAAAATATAGGAGGTGTATGTGCGAAAGTCCTGTAGGTCTCCCCAAAGGCTATGACCAGAACGATGTAACAAATAGACGGAAATTCCTGAAACATTCAGTTCCCTTTGCATGAAGCGGTAGACAAATCAACACCAGGACCTCTTATCTGCAAACGTGCTCTCGTCACGTACCTGTCTCTTATTGCAGATCCTCTCGACCGTTTCATCCACCTCTTTTCCCATTCGAATAACATCGGAGAAAGGGCACAAATATCCGGCGAAATCTCCTGTACGTGACAACATAGTAGGTTTTTTATGATAATTGTGTACAAGTTCTCCAGAGCTCTGGATGGCTGCAATAGGAATGAGATCCTTGACACGTCCGTGGAAAAATGATGTCCCGATAAATGGAATCTCTGTTTTATGGAAATTTTCCCAGGTCAAGGTCAAATATTACTGTTGTCACGTTGTGGTAGCTCATCATGTTATAATGATTTAAAAGACCAATGAAACTTGTGAACGTGAACGAAGTCTTACCAACATTGGGAATCTCCAATGTGAGAAATTTCAGAGATGGAGGGAATTCATGAAATTAATGCAGTAGATTGTATTGTTCTTAATACTTATTCATCAGTTTCCGTTGAGGTTGTATTCTTGTCTGTAATACGAATATCTAGACGATTCGCAGGTAATTCCAGTCTGGATAGGGCAAAGTAGCCTATTTCAACTTTTAACTTGAACCTGAATTTTCTTGAACACACTGCTCATATCTGAAAATGAAAAAAACCGAAGGCAATATCAGTTGTATTGGGGACTGAACGAGGTACTCTAAATAACTCTGGAAACCAAATATTACTTCGATATGAGGTTATCTCCGTCACAGCCAATGCAAAATATTTGGCACTCCATATGCATCAAATTTTAAAATATTCTGAGCATATTGTCTTATCACTGCTTTAAGCTTATTCTACCTAGGAAGTTCCCTATCATCATTCGTCGATGCCGTGTTGGCGAAATAAATATCTCTGCAGAATTTTAGGGTTTTTTTTTAATCATAAAAGAAACCGCCTTGCATAACTTGTCAAGGGATCAATCAAACTCAAACATTGTTTCTTAACCAAGCAACAAGAAATATCAGACTTTAGTAACGTTTTGGTGATCCGAATCATTCTTATGGAAAATTGACAAGTTATGAAAAATTTGTCAGTCGACAGTTTTCAAAACATGATGACCATGATTAATACGAAATGATGTGATAAAATCGAGCTTTTCTTCATGATTATGATGTTCCCAGAATTCTGGTATTATCTCAATCCAACATGTGTTCTCCGGCATTGAAACACACGTGATTGCAGAGCCATCCAGTATATGCTTTCAGGGAATGTCTGTTATTATTTTTTCACATCAAGCTAGACAATTGTTCATTAGGAATGATTTTAGATTGTTTTATCTGGGGGAGAATTGATATCACGAAATTTCGAAATTGAATTGGTCAATGGTATCGTCATAGCATTCAATATTAATTTATGTGTTGACAAACTTCGATTGATGAATTCTACAAAAAATACAATTATGAATATTTCCATGATTCCGCAATCCTCGGAATAGTTGACATGACTTAACAGATGACATATTGAATAACCAAACTGAAAGTTGCTTCCAGCAGGATGGATTTCCATCGCGTTATATCAGGACATTTGGCTAGACCAAATTATTCTCAACATTCGATAGGACGTAGTGGACCAATTCCTTGGCCGGCCAGATATCTGTACTTGACACCATGTCATTTTTACATTTCAGGTCACATGAAATAACTAGTGTATAGTACCCCCGTGAATAAGGGAACACTGAAGAATTGAGTGGACGAATTTTGACGACTGCTTAGTACGTGAAGAATTACTTTTCAATACAGGTAACAATTTTGCAAGTGAGGCGTAACTGCGTGCATGCATGAGAAATCGAGGAGACAATTTCAAGAGAATTTTTGAATTTGTTCATTTCTTTTCCACATTCATGTTTAATTTTTAATTTTTTTTTGTGCTGAGGATCATTGAAGTCTCTTCTTTCATTATGTTCTTTCAAGATTTTCGAAGGGAGATGACAAAAAATAATTCATGATCATACTGTCAGTGCGTCTTCTAATTACTATTAGAAAAAATTAACTTTTCTGATCGTAACAGGGAAATGAAAGCTTGGTAATTCAATCTGAAGAGTCATGTGAACTATTTACTATTGCCGAATGTGATCGAAATATGGCCTGCTGCCGAATCCAGAGTAAAATGAGAGTTAATGATGTCTGAATGAGTTGAAAAAGTTTGATATCTAAGCGGTGTTCTGGCCATATTTTTAAATTGCACGGATAAATCTTCACGGACGTACCTTTCTGAAGAGCTGATGAAACGAGAAAGATTTTCCTTGCATTCGTTCACCAAGTGCATGATAGTTTTTTCGAGTAATTTTCGATTCTTCCATCAAAAGTTTATGACAAAAGCAGTTGATGATCGTTTTCATCCGTGGTTGTCTGAACTTTTACACACCCTGCATGTTTAAAGGAATTCTCGTCTAGAATGTATCAAGTAGCAGCTTTCTTTTTTGTTGAACATCAAGAAAATTCAACAAGAACATGAAACTCAAAATGCCCCCGAAAAAAATCCGGGACATTGGTCCAAATACTGAATATACACTGTAGTGGGTGCTATTGTTCACATTGAAATTTTTGAGATTCGCCAGATCACAAAAGTTTAAGTGAAAGGATGAATAACCAATATTGAAGGAGGTTGCATTCTGATTTTTCCATTCAAATATTTGAAATTAAATTTTTTCAACTCCATCATTAGACACACTTCGAAACGGAAAGAGTGACATAAGAGGATGTCCAACTTTATACCAAACTTTTCTAAGCTGAACATCCCGAAGGTACCATAATGTATTCTGCATCGGGTCCTATTTTCAGTGACATAGACACTAAATGATGTGAAAAGTTATTCAGAATTTAAACCAGAAGGCAGAATGTAGGACCGGTGGGAAATTCTGTCTCAGTTTGAAATTTTAAATAGAAAACCTGGGAAGTAGAAGATTGTTGATTCATTTCAATTGCATCGAGTGGGCTCTGCATTGACGGTGATGCTGCAGTACTTTGATTATTTATCCCCTTTTCTTTTCAGAAACCATTGCCGCAGAATCCGAGATATAAATTTTTAATTGCTCTGTTTGAATGGGAGTATTCCTTTCGAATGATTCATCAATCCAGAGACGCCAGACATGTAACTCCTGCATTTCATTGTCCTTTTTACAGTAGGAAGATTTTTTGTTTTCGTTATCTATCTGGTTCGGTAAGCATTCGCCTACCGTCTACAGGCTGTTGGTCCTGATAAGGACCGGTGTTTGCCAAATTTGTTTTGTCTGGCTTTCTCTTGAGGGTTTCTCCTGGACTAGAGCACATCTTCGTTTCTCTGTCGTATGAGCATCTGGCTACTTCGTATTTGGTGTTGAGATTATTTATGATAATTGTGGTAGTAATCCATGGGTCGAGTTTTATATTTAATATATACAAAGAAAAAGTCTTCTCCACTTTCAAATTCTTTAATCCTTTTCGATAACACTGAAAGGACATGCAATGAATTTCAGCAAGCGTACTTGTCATTATCACGCATTCTAGAAACAAAAGCATCAAATAGAAGAAAAAATAATAGTGACTGCTATATTATAATTATTTTTTATGTATTTGATGATTTTGTCTTTAGAATGCCTGATGATGGCAAGTTAGCTTGCCGAAATGGAATGCATATCCTTTTGATGTTACCGAAAGGGATTGAATAATTTCAAAGTGGGAAAAACTTTTTCTTCGTATATATTAGATATAATAACTACCTTTTTATGGAAAAGTGGTAAGAATCAATGATATTTCGGAAATTGCACCTCACATAACTCATATCTATAATTGCGATGTTGAAAAAGTATGGAATGCACAAGTCCAGACTTGGCAGTTTCTGGTACTTCAAGACTAGATAGGCAGACAGGAGCCCTGGGCTCGATTTCCGTGAAAACACCAATAGTGAAAATAATTTCACGATATCTTCATTTGTTTTGAAGATTCAATAACATTTTGAAATTTTTTCGATTAAGAAGATGTGCCATAACTTTTTCATGTTTGAAAATATCTGAAAACGAAAAACACTTTCAACAAGCACCTTTTTACTGGAAATAAGACTTTATTCAGAATTTTTTCTATCTCAATTTTTTTTATTATTTCGTATTTGAAAAAAATTTTTTTTTTTCTACGAGAAAAAATATTAAATATAATTTCTCATTTCCTGGAAAAGAATCGCTTCCAGTTTTAATCGTTTCCAGATATTTACGTAAATGAAAAAATTATGGCATATTTTCGAAATGACGATATTATCCTGAAACGGTTTTCAATAAAGGTGTTTTGACAAAAATCGAGCCCAGGGCACTTCATGAAGTTTTTATTTCCCTAGTCCAGAAGTACCTAAAACAGTAAAAATTAAGTAATTTGGGATACCATGTATAATCGTTATTAACCCCTTTGTACCGGAATCGAAATACCACTGAAAAGCTCCATTGAAGCTTGTACGAGTTCAGAGAATCAGTTGTGTCCTACTAAGGATTTGTTACTGTGTCCTTACACCATCTTAGGCACAGCGCTGTTAACCCATTACAGCCCAATGGCAACTTAAGTTGCCACCACTCATTCGACTGCCTACTATGCGCATGCGCGTAGTTGCAGGTGTTTTATTGCTTAGATTTCATAAAATAATATCTCCTGCCTCATATAGCACAAAAGTCAATCATATATTGTCATACAGTAAGTGTGCATATAGCGTTTCTTTCAGAGTTATCTCCTGTAGTAATTCACCATAATGACCATCGATGAGAGTTTGTGATTATTCAAATTGATAAATGATATTATATATGTATTTTTTTCATCAATTGTATTTGATATAAGTATAGCAACATATTTCCGTACCACAGCAGAATTTTCATGAAGTGTTTCATTTTTGGCAAACGTGCAAACTTTGATGGCAACTAAAGTTGCCAACGGGAACATACAATATCAATTGCGGCAATATTTCGACAGGTATAAACGTGAATGATATGACACAAGGTTAGTTCTCTATGAAATACTTGATCTTATCGAGAATTACGAGGAAATATCAACCTCTGCAACTATATCTTCCCCTGATGAGCCTCTTGGTGCACATGGAGCTAAGAAGAAGTTGGTGATATTGATCATCTTCCTGCCTGTATATGGCTCTCTCAGATGGAAGAGCGATATTCAAAATTGAATGATGATCACGACTGGTGATTCAAGAGGAATAGTATAGTTATAGTATCTATAGATAGAGGAACCTGGACTTGGTACTGTTCCACAGAAAAGAGCTCGATCTAAACGCACCAAGCGTCAGCGGCCTTTATAATCCTCGACTCTAATTTGATCATTTATTCACCTCAGTTGATTTGCTGAAAAAACTAAGTTCCAGAGTTGATGTATACAGCACTCATGGCTGTATATCGCCTTGGTCACAAAATTCCTCTATCGGATTTCAACTGTCAGTGTGTTTTTTTCATCCCGAAGTTCTTTGGCAGTTCCCCAATGACACCAGGAGTTCGATCTTTTCTATAATCCAGACCAACTCTCGAATAAATCAAAAAAAAAAAAAAAAATCGAACAGATTATTTCATCCAAACAGTTCAGTATGAGTATGGCCGCCGTAGGATGTGTGGCAGGCGTACCATTTTTCATGCCAGAAATGCGAAGTTTCATTCCGCCCTGATGGGTGCTTCAAGATTTTTCATGGAAATTGAATATTAATATTCAATAACATACAATGAAAAGTATTACAATTTCTATCAAAGTAAAATTATTCTTTTATCTCAGTTTTATTTGAATTTGAATAATTTATACATGGATCATCCCAGTGGCAACTGAAGTTGCCACTTGACAGCAACTCTCCTACATATTCGATCATTGTTTTCATGAAAGAATATCATTTTTTGTGTCCCCAAGGTACATCATACCAAATTTCACATGAAAATCTCTACTGGGGAATTATGGGCTTCAATGGGTTTTTTAACATAAAAGTGAATGATGGCCATAACGTATTGACCTTGGTATTTCTTCTCTAGACCGGTTCTTCGCGATCCCAAGTAAATCGCTAGAACCACTGAACTACGGACTCATAATAATGTTCTGAGATCACTATTTCATAAGCATATTCCCCTACGTTCAACATGTATTGGAGGATGGCATTAAGATTCCCCAGTGTTTCTACAATTCACAACCGAACAATAATCTTATTACGCCTCCGTTGAAGGCATCCACTCTGAAGATTCATCAATAATCTGGTGAATCTTCTCATTCTCCGACATGATACAAATTCTATCTCCCAGGTAGTTATACAGCTTTCCGCTCCACAAACCGCCCCTAACATAGTTGGAAACCGCAACACGGGACCGTTCAACCCTAATCGAACAGAACCCCTAGGTAGTGTTCCGGAACTTGGCATAGTTAAGGTTACGAAAGGTCAAGAGGTTTTTACCGAATTAGCTTTCCGTTCAAATGACCGTTATTCCTGGCTGTTGGGAGATAATGCCGTAATACGGATGAGAAAATGACATGGAAGTTCGGTAATGTTGCCGAATTTTGCACTCAGCGATTAAAATAAGGGCGGACTAAGGGTTTCCAAGGAGTAGGGGGGGAGATATTAGATAGGGATGTGAATTTTTGGGGGATACGGTGATGTTTATCACTAACAATCAATTAGTGTTGCAAAAACTTTAGGTTTTCGATTATGTGACAGCATCAACAGGCAGTTAGATACGCTCAGCATTCAAACGGTCAACTGAACACCAACAATAATGTTGTACTACATAATGTAAGATTAACTCTTGAGAACTCTGGCTCTTCTGATTGAATCGTACTTGAAATTCAACGAGAACCTTCATAAACTGTCACACAGACTCAAGCAAGAAAAAATTCTTAGAGGTCGTCAGCTTATGCTCTGACAATGGATATTTCGTCTATGAAGGCCAATTTTTCAGACAACTTGACGGCGCGGCCATGGGTTCTCCCGCAAGTCAGACACTTGCCAATCTGATAATGAACGAAACTTTCTACCACGCCTTGGATACCTGAAACTTTTCATCGACGATACACTGATGCAAGTCCCATCCGACAAAATACAGAGAACACTCACAGCCTTCAACTCATAACATGAAAAGATCCAAATCAAACTCGAAGAAAGAAGAACCAATGTTTACCTCTCCTTGATTTGTTAGTCATCAGGAAAGGAGAGAACTTGATCTGATTGGTAAACCGAACCATTAGGCGTCAACAGATGTAACAACTTCTTCATCAACCACAGCATGCAATAAAATAATAACATGATAGACAACCTCATGAAAAGATCATTGAAACTTAGCGACACGATTTCCACATATCTAACTTGAAAAAGGGGAGAAATATCCTGAACCAAAACAACTACTAGACGTATATCATAAATAGAATTATGAGAAAGCATCCAACAAATACCACCAAACACCAAAAACAACCCCAGAAATGCGACCTCATGCTTCAAGGTTCCACACCTACCACGATTTTCTAAGAAAATTTCCAGATTATTTAAAAAACATAAAAGGAGATGCGAATACTACAACTTAGAGACCAACAAAATAGTCTTCATCGAACTGATGATTCGAGGTAATCTATAAAATCCCATGTCAAGGATGCGACAAATGCTATACGGTCCAAACAAAGCAAAATATAACGGAAAGAATAAAACAACATGAGAGAAATTGCGGGAACGTTGCAAACAACAACAAGACGACACTAACACTACACCAGATGACCTCTGGCCACAAATTCAACTTCCCAGACGTAAAGATTATAGACAGAGAGAAAAACGGATATAGAAGGAACATAAGCGAGATGATACAAATGAAGAAAAACAACACAGTGAATCACCGAGAAGACGTACAACACCTCAGCATCATATATAGCAACTTGATCAATGATTAGTCGATAAATTATTCATGTAACCTAGATCACACCGGCCATTGACGATATTGTTTAAAAAATAAGTTTTTTATGGTTAATCTTTCATGTCAACAAGAGAATAATTTTTAACTTTTATAATTTTAATTTTCTATAATTTTCATTCCAGCCTTCTGCTTAAAGAAAAAACGACTCAGTTTCGAAACTTCGGCGTTGTTTTAAAAACATTAAGTAAAAAATAGTCCAAAAATCCCAATATCTGCTTCATTTACTTTCATAATGGACGATAACCGAAGGAGAGAATTGAAATATATTTAGCACACTAGGAAAATATTCTTAAATGTCTCATAATACGTTCGTTCACTACGAATTCGTTATTCACTACGAATAACGACGCGAATTCCGAGAAAATTAGATTGAAGAGGTTCACGAGAGTAGAAAAGTTGAAAAACCTTCAAAATGTACAAAATATCATACATGATCACTTTTCAGTAAAGTTGGATTATATAATGGCAAGAAAAAAACATGGAGGAAATGAGAATGACGAACAGTTAATGCATTAAAAATATTATATTAATATGAGAAATACCAAAATAAGAATATAAAATGAACAAAATCGGTGATAACGGAAACACAAGGATGTGTATGAGTCACACTATGGAACGCGGCATTGAAACGATTGCAATGCCGTATATTAGGCTCGATATTTTGATTCTTTCTGCGTGTGCGTTGTCCTATATGTCCTTATCTGGTGTCTGCCTTCTTTCTTATTGTTTGTATTGAAGGACTAGAATCATTCAATGTCTGCACAACTTTTTCTTCTGTACACCCAATCATCAACATTCTAACGTATGTTCTATGAGTTCTGTCACAAATTTCATAAACCAATATTATAGTGCTAATAAGAAGGCGAAATGTTGCTATGAGAAAAAAAAATTGTTGTAACCTTGATTACAATAAGATATGTATAATATTCATACTTTATCGCGGGAACTTTCTCGAAGTGACCAAAAATAAAGAAGAAGAAGAAAAGCTTCTAAATTCACGGCCAACCAGATAGCCAGAGTTTCTAGATGTTTCGTGCATTGAGAAGCGTGCGCTTTGCTAGTAACCGTTTTCGAGTTATTCACTGAAAACCACCTTTTATTATGTAAAGGCCAACATTTATTATATTCAATACAAAACCTCACATATATAATGAATTATTTTGCTCGTAACTCACAGCCATTCCTGAATATCTCGAAAATATAACATTTTAGATAAAGAGAACTCTTGGAAACATCTACATTTTTTATCTTACAAATTGATATGTAAGAAAATATTGTTTCCATTTGAAAAAATATAATTTAAAATTTTTTTTTTACTTTCAACTCTGGGTTTCTCATTTTACTCTCACAGTATAGCAAAATGCTTTGTTTTCTAGAGAGTGGGGTTGAATATCTTTTCGGTAACCCATTTCAAAAAACAGATCTGAGTTAATGCGTTGCGCCTTCGTTGACTCCTTAGTCTTGTACAAGCCACAATTTGTAATTTTTTTCAAAAAACATGGAATAACTGGAAAATGTCTCAATATTGCAACAGGAAATAATAAATAAAATGGATATGGCATTCAAAGATACATCCAAAAAAGTAAAAAGTTATAAAATACAGGGTATTTCAATAGAAATAAGAAGGTTGATATAATTCATCGAATTATTATTTCTCCATAAACTTCTATTGGGCACTCCCGGTGGGACACTATATGTATATATTTGTTGGAAAAAATTGCCCTTCCCCCGAAAATCACTACACAGTTTATTGAAATTGATAGTTTCGTTGCCTATTTTTTATGGGAGCACAATATAATGAACAAATAATTATGTCTCTGATATTTATGCCAAAACTTGACAAGACAGAGCTCGGTTTGGAGCTTGGTTTCCCCCTCATGATTCAGCTTGAGCTGAGGTATTTATTACTGGGATTTTTTTGAACGTTTGTGATTTTCTGTTCCTTATTAGCTTATTTGCTATTCATGTTGAGATAACAATAATCTTTTTCGGTTGATTCATTAGTCATCTGGACTTTTTCTCACTCATATATGTTTCCAAATTTGACAAATAACTATGACTATTACCATGCATGAGTTCGTCAACTTATAGAATAGTTAGGCTTTCCGTTGTTGTCCAGATAATGGCGAGACAAGCGACAAGCCGAAAAACATTTTAAATGAGAAAACTTCACTGCGGAGGCATCGATTTCGAGCACGCGTTGTTAAGTACACTGTGGAACTGCTATAGGTCGAACGAAAAAACTGGAAACCCCTCTAGGGGCAGATGTATCATAAAAAACTTCCAAATTGGGGCCGAAAGTAATTAAAACTTTCAACTTCTGCTCGTACAGAGCGGGGGATTCGAGGATACCTCGACTTCGTTAGGACATGTCGCAATTATCGAATGTGTCCAGAGTGCTCTTCAGGTGGAATGGCAGTCAGGGAGACATACAAACGTTCGCTGCAAAATAAGATACATTTGATGTTATCGTTACCTGATTATGTCACTGCCCATGGTGAATGAAGCTCAACACGGCTGGAATGTCATTTGGTATTTGACTTAATCGAAATAAGTATTTGTGTTCCTTTATTTCTTTTACAAGCAGAACAAAAATTGTGGCCAAGTCTGAATAATAAATATAATGAGAGCGATTCAAGAGATGAGACCCTGAAGCATTCTTGATTCCTCTCATTTTCTCTGAGCCTTTTTTTTCATCTCAGTGTACCCGCCACCACAGGCTTACATCGACGCGCAACCATGTTGACGATTGTATATGACTACTCTGTAACTCTAGTCGCTTGATTTTTATATCGCGCGTAAACGGGTGATCATCTGAACATACCTTGTATTTAGCTCTAAGATACCGAAATTCGGGATTCTTAGCCCTAGTCATCGAAGGTTTAGTTCAGCGTAAGTAATTTTGAGCACTGTTAACGTTCCACCAAATGAATATGAAAATACGTATAGCCAATCATTCCGGAGGAATATCGTGATCAAATTACAATAATTCATTGAAAAATAAACAAATGTTCGAATTGATTGGATGAATATTTTATGTGAATCTTTCAATTCAGGGATTTTCGTATAATGAAAAACGTTAATGTTCTAATTAATTTTTCTCCTGAAAAATAAGAACAATAGTTTATTCATTATTCAATGTTCTTTTAATTAATTCTTTTCGGAAAAAAAATGTACATTCCAGAGAAAAACAAACTCCAATGTTTGATTTACTATTTGCGGCACATTTTCAATACATATTCAACAATGGTGTATTCTTTGTAAGTCCAAAATGAAGCAAAAATATCAATAACTATACCAAGTGTACTCGCGCCATCTTTGGTAAGCATGAAAAGACCATATTTGTGCAAAATTTTAAGAATGATGAACCAGTTTTTCTCGGCCCATGAACGCCATCCTCATTTAAAAAGACAAAAAAGAATTAACTCACCATAGTAATGGTAAACGCTTGGATCCCCAGGGGCCAGTTTCTGAGCACGCCTGAACCATTGCTCTGCCTCGCTCAATCGGCTTACCTTGAACAAAATATTATGGATGATGAACAGTGTTGAAAGTTTTTATGGATATTCATATGTTTTTATTCGACTCCAAGATGAAGAAATTTTTTGGAATTTCACTTTAGAACACTTTCAGGAATTTCAGACATAGAACGCATTCAAGGTTGTCAGATTAATCAAATGTTCTTCTCCGCATAGATAACCGCAAATCTTTAACATTATTCTCACTCATCTGGAAATTTTGCAAAATATCCATTCATAGACTAAACCACTTGCTTGACTATTTTCAAGACTTAATGATAAGGAATCATTGCAACTTGTTGAAGAGTTTAGATTAGTTGAATGAGTGAACAGGGTGATCATATTTTGTACTACACCTCCTTAAAAGAAGCGTCAGGGTGATTTTGAAATGTGTACAGTTATTATATTATTCATCCATAACTTTCGAAGTATTATGACTAAGCTCAGGGAATAAAATCATTTTCTAGTACTTTGGAACGGTGTTTTTATGCGACAATTTCGAAACATACTGTTTTGAAATTATCATGATATATTTCCGAGTTTATATATAAAAAATTTCTAAAATCGATAATATGGTAAACACAATAAAAGAGGTTTTGATTTTGATTTGTATTTTCTAAAAATAGAAGGTCATAGAACTCAATCACAGTTTCCACGAAACTCAATGAGAGCTTGCTTGAATGATGTTGACTGAAAAGTATTTTTGGCAAATTTCGATAAGTAACAAAATTTGATAGATATATCATAATATTTTTTCTTGAAATTATCTGAGGAAAAGCAACTGAAAAATATTATAGCCTAGTTTGGATTCCATTCGAACTTTTTTTCATTTTCCTAAAATTTGGAAATCAATATTTTTACATTTCTTTGAAATTATGAGATGTAGTACTATTTCATAGCAATCTGACTACCCTGTATTACATTGATGAATCACGTTGTATATATTGAATATTTACAAAATGAAATTTAATTTGAAAGAAAAAAAAATTCATATCTTAACTACTGAATTTTACGTCAACACCTGGTCCAAAAATAACAATATCTTTTACTTTGCGAAATTGTGAATAACTACAGTCTAACTAGAAGCTCAAAAATCTGCAATTCCTATAATTGATCAAGTCAACCAGCCTTTTGTTATTATTAATTATTCCACTCAAATTAGCAGGATCTAGCTCTGTTTCATGTCTTACCAAAATGGATACTGCTCAAGGAGGAATCCCTTTGTAATATTCTCTACTCCAAGTGGAACAGCTTCCATAATGGAGCAGACTTCACACTCCCGACCAGATATTTCCTTCAATTAGCGGAAAACAGCTAATCCAGGACTGTATCAGCCGACAATGAGGAGAGCGAATACAGATACAAAGCCGATACCGCGGAAGCTCAAAGACAGATAAAATTAGCGATGGTACTGGAAGCTCTGGCAACGCCTGCGGATGCAACTCAGCTAATTAATCCCTCAGTAATTGCTCGATCAATTTCGTAGAGTGCTTGAAAAAACGCCATATTGTGGAAATTATTTGATTACCAGAGAAGTTCCCATCTGCTGGTTTGCTTTTATTGTTGAAACAATTCAGTTTTTGTGTGACTTGCAGTATCCGCAATACACATATTAGTTTTGGGAAATTCATTGAATTATGGCCTCGAGGAAACTATAGATCAGAAGACCTTGGGGTTTGATTGGAAGCTTAAGTAGACTTTTGTGGATAGAGATTAAACAGGATGTTAGCAGATTCATGAGCAAAAATTCAACAGGTGATTGCTCGTTTAAAATGAAGATATGTTTCTCCTGTAACAAAATTTCTTAAGCCTTTCCGAGATGTTACACTTAAAACGTGGTGACCAAAATTCAGGTAATTTTTTTCCAAAATTCTAGTTGAGCTGTGACAATCCATGACACCTAAACGACGGTAATTTATTCTGGCTACATTTGCTCGTTCCATCTTCTTCTTTTCCACTTCATTTTTTCATTATAAAATGCAGTTTTTGTCTCCAGAATTAGGTTAAAAAAATTAGAATGTCAAAAATGTAAACGAAGAAAGCAGTTTGATTTATAATTTCATTTCATGAAACTCTCGAAAATGAGTTTTGATATGAATTAATATGGGATGCTAATTTCATACCCATATGACATAACAAGAATATCAAAAAATACCCATTGTTAGCTCTTTGCAATTGCACAAAATTTATGAAATTCAAGTTTCTGGCTTTACTGGAAGATTGAAAAAAAAAATTAAACTCATTTGTAGTTTCCACCTTTGTATGTGATATTGTGAAAAGGGGTGGGCTCAGAAAATGTTGTTAAAGGAAAGACCCAACATAATTTCATAAGGGCAAGCACCTCCTAAATTTTATCGATTTAATTTAGAAACGCCTGTACAATTTTTCCGCGAATAAATCTAAATAAGGTGAGTCCGTTTGATGTGGTACCAAGGTCATAGGGGGAGATTTCAGTATTGCGGTGTAAACCCAAGTGTTTTAGAAAAAAAATCAGAAACAACCTTGTTCTCAGTTTTGCGAAAAAATTATACGGAGTGAAAACCGAATAATAGTTCGAGAAGAAAAAGTTCGTCATCTTGAACGTCTCAAGCAATACACATTTTGAATCATTTCATTCATTTCAGGGGCAAATAAAAAAAGAAATTCTCAGGCAGAAAGTATCAATCTATCCATAGGCAATTTGAATGATGGACTAATGAAGCCAAATTTTGAAGATTCTTATGGCCCTTCTTCCATGGACACCATGTTCCACCGTCTTGAATTTTGTTCTTATTGACTTTTTTATATATATCATTATTTATTGAAATAAAGTGTTTTTTCCCAAATGTCAATTTTTTTTTGTTCGGAGCATCATCAAGAAGTGTGATTTTCCACATCTTTTTATTCTGGCTGGGTCAACAATTTCTTTCGTTATTCGATTATAGTACTTTTTTAATTCGTCTTAAGTTTTTCTTACTGTTGCTCACCCACGCAGCTATTTCTTTCAATGTTTTCATTCAGATATCCTAGGGTATAAATTAATTCAAAAAATTCATACTCATTCGCGTAATTTGAAATGTATATTCTACATCACATGTATGTTTCTATGTTTTTATTCTATATGTCATTATCGATGTGTGACGTTTAAATTTGCCGGGTTCAAATCTCGGGAGTTTCCGGATCGTCTCGGATCGATAACGCCAGGCTGGGAGATACGCGATCGCAGTTAGTCCTGAATGTATTACCTTAGACGTGAGACTCTTGTGTTCCGCTGTTCTGACGCTGATTGGGAAAAGGCAATAATTTGTTCTCCTATTCTGGATTGAAACTATTTGACCTAGGCAATAATTAGGATTGGTGCGTACAAAGTTGATAAGACGACCATCTATCTATTTTTGTTGACGATTCATGTGTTTTATATGAGGGGAAAGACGCTTGGGTTCCGCCATTTTGAGGATCGTACGACTTTCCATCTGATTTCCTCAACTATCTGATTAATCAATCTTCCTGCTAGATTGGTTTATCCATGTTAGGGTTGAATAATTTAATTTAATCATTTCACGGTTTCGTGACTCTCTGATTTCCAATTTCTCGATTTATCTGTGCCAGTGTTTCAGTGAACACGTGGACACTTTTTTCTGTTCTGAATTATCTTCATGTCAACCAAGATTATCAATATCTCTGGAAATTGTGGAAGTTTGACGGTACAGAGAACTGCTACAAGTGTTTTTTTATAGCTTTATTTTGGAAGGAGCTGAGTATCCGGCATCTTTTTGTGTAGCGAGCTAAGTCTCCAGTATCTTTTAGAGAGAGCTAAGCCTCTGGCACCTGCTTTAAGAGAGCTAGGCTTCCGACACCTCTTTGGAGGGATCTAGGCGCTTCTGTTTGGAAGGATACAACCCTCACCTCTTACTACAACGTCTCCCAGGAGTTCCAGGATTTCGAACGTTGGGAGAAAATTGAGAGATAGCCACTTCCATTGCCCATCATTGTTATATTTAGATGAGTTAACAGAGAACGAAAACGCTTCCGGATTGTATTTCTGACGAATTGTCCACAATCGTACATATTCTTGTCCTTGTATAAAATTGTTTCAATCTGTGATATTAGACATTGTAAATAGCTATTGTCATCAGAGAGGAATAAATCTCGACTGTTCAAGTTTTGATTGTCATTAGCCTGAGTAGAAGCATATTATCTCCTTTTACCTAATATAAATGTAAGGTGGTCTCATGCCCTTACTAGCTGGGGCATCTTTCGTTGAATTATTACATAACGTAAATTATTAATTATCTCTTTAACCTTACACAATTGGCACCTCTGGAGTGGGGCTGTATATTGACGTAATTTATCTCTGTCTTAACCTTACAAATGTTATAACTGAATATTAAATTAAAATTGGGTTTTTCGTTCAAACGGAGAGTGAAAATTATGAGATCTGCTGAAAGGTTTAGGGACTTGAGAGTGATATCACGAATTTTGCTAGGACCATCAAGAATTACCGGCACCAATACTCTGCTGTCAAGGTAACTAACTACATTAATGAATTTTATTCCTGAATGTAGCCGTTTTATAGACAATGGAAATGTGGAATATATATCCGCCTAACAATTCTCCATTTTGGCTTCTTCAACACAAATGAGAATTATTTCATCATGGACAATTACATTTTCCGTAGGTTTAAGAAAGTGATACAATCTAACAGAAAAGCTGAGAAAATTTACGAACAGTACATTTTACACCTGAGTATATAGTCATCGTTTCGTTTTATCTATTTAATTGTGTATCTAGAACACTCAGTCAGACAAACCGAGATCAAACAACACCGGAATATAGCTAGACTATAGATTTGATTTATGACTAGCAGGTTTTGAAAGAGAAGGATTTTTCAAGCTAATTCAGCCATCCAAGTAGCGATTGTTAGCAAGATAATATGTTTGAAAGGACATGATACCTAAAACTGGGATTTTGTGATTAAAAAAATAATCACATTGATAGAAGGTTTATGAACGAAAAAGCGAATGCATTAATGATTCAATCACAAGCAATATGGAGCGTTCGATTTCAAGAAATATTGAGATGACGTCAAATCTTGCGCAGTGGTCTACCTGAAGTTTTAGGCCTTTTTTATCGCAAGGAAAATACTTTCGAACGGCATTAAGGAGTTCGCTGGAAGTTGAATTCCTCTTTGTTCCGAGTAGGATGTAGCAGGTACACTCCACGGTGTAAAATAAATTTTGAATGGCTATACATTCATCCGGTGAACTCTGAGATTCAGCAAGAAAGTTGCCGAGATTGAAGAAGTAAATGAATAATGTGCGGAGCCGACACAGAGGCTCGAAAGAAGTTTGCCATAGATAATGTGGGCAGGCACTTGATCCTTCCGGGAATCTTGATAGAGTGCAAGCTTGCACTGCTAGCGGTTCTATTTTCCAAGAAGGTAATCCTGCGGAAAATTTAGTATTTCGGGGTCTCTGGAACGATTTAGAGGTCATATTAATGAGGATAGTTTGAATGGGGTTCTTTACAGAGAAGCCAGTCTGTCTATATAAAGAGATTTAGATAAGACAATTCAAACCGGTCTATTTGAAGTCATTAACAGATATACAAATCTAAGAAACACTCTCACCAACAAATTTTTACTACGTGAAAGGAATTTTCAAAGTTTACCTTTCCATGCAAGAAAATGTTCGATAGGTCTGGTTCTCCTCAGAATAGAACAGTTTAAATAATAATAATAATGATGAAATTGAACTGATACAATCAACTGCACAGCTGCAGCCCCTTCTATTCTTTCAAACTCGACCCTTCATCATATAAAATCACAAAACAATACTTCGTATGATATGAAAAGAGCATCACCATATACATACTCCTGCTGGATGAAAGATCTTCTAACAATATGTAATGGACAGTTCTTGTGTTCAAATGAATTTATTTTTTTAGTATCCAACTTTAGTTACATTGAACTGGATTCAATTATATTTCACAACGAACGTAAAACTACTATTTTGGATATATTCGTTTGACATTTCTTGGTTTCGTCAAAACCAGTCTACATACATACTATGAATATACAGGGTGGCCATTTGAAAACGAAGCAGACGAGATTACAGACGAAATGAATTTTTTCGATAGAAATGTTCGGACAGGTCGATTTCTGTTTCGAGGGGGACAACTTAAGATGTAGGTTACGGACGCATAGCGCTTCAACCCTTGCTACTACAACCCTCACCCCCAATTTTTGAATAGGGAAGATGGGGTGAGTGATACTACATTTGAAAGTTATTTTTATACTGATGTCAGCACAGTTATTGTTTTTTCATTTTATGCATTATTTATTTGTCGAAATATTCTTGACTGAGCATTTGAAAATGAAGTGGTGTTTTCGTGGCACTTGTAGTGTTTTTTTGTGAAAAACCTTTCAAATGAGGTATCACTCACCCCATATTCCCTATTCAAAGTTGGGAGTGAAGATTGTAGTAGCAAGGGTTGAAGCTGCTAAGATCTTTCCCTGAGTTTTCTGCATGCAATGATCTATTCGCTATAGGGTCAGTTTCACAAAATTTTAATTGTGCGATTAAAAAACCTTACGTAAATTCGAATCAGACGTTTTGACATTTCAACGAATCGCAGTGGCTTCAATTAATTTAACGGTACAGACAAAGTTTTGTGAAACCGACCCTTACTGTGTTATAAATGGTAGATTCATTTCAACGATTTTATACAGCGTGCCTAAAAAGTATCACAATAATTCTTGTACGGAGAACTCTTCAGGAAAATTTAATCTATCGTTTTCTTTTCGAATTTAATTTTTCTCACCTCTTATGCAAGTCACCCCCTTTCTTTATTTCTTCAGTAGGAAATATATATATTGTAATACAGCGATGTGTATGAAAAAAAAATTTGTTTTGCCATTTCTTCATTAAGAAAGTATTAGGAAATGGTTCACAATTTGCCTTCGGAGATTGCTACACTCAGACCATTATTCTTTTACTGATTATTATCGAGGGAAATTTACAAATATCTATGGACTGCAATTTTTTTTCAATAAGAATATATTTATGGATTATAATATATCGAATGGAGAGACTTTCGATTGCAGAATGAGGGTTGTGACTGAAAAAACTAATAGTTAAGTTTTTTTGTTGAAAAATTCGAAATTAATTATTGGTGTCAGGATCTTATTTTTGAAGGAATAATAGATTTTTAGGAATATCCTCCTACATGCCGACTTCCACTTTAGAAGTTTTGTAATGCAAGAAGTTTCGAAGTTGGGGGTTCATAACCCCAACTGTTGAAGACTTTTTTCTTCTGTAAACATATTTCTTGTAATATATCGTTTCGAAGTTCTTTTCAAACTAAAATTTGTTTGAAGAGGCAGAAGTACCAGGTGTAAAGCAATTGAATATTTTGAAGATTCTGTCAAACGTCATCTTGAAAGGGATAACCATGGCAACATTAAATCATGACTATACCAGTGGAGGAAGATATGATTACCCACTACCTATGTGTAACGAAAGAATAGGCCAAAGAAGTTGCGCATATCTTGCACCAAAAATTCTCAATACAATTCCTGATCAAATATATCAAATATTAGGAAATTTGAAAGACGATGGAAGGCTTGGATTAACAGTAGAAATAGACAAATAATACACAAATTGATAAATGATAATTGAACGAAAATATCCAAATTCCGACTTCCATATACAAATTATAAAAAAGGGAGAAGAAAAACAAGAGGACAATAACTTTACCGATAAGACTAAAAGAAATGCTCAAAGACGACAGGATAATACCTAATGAAGCCATGAAAGAGTATTCGAATGTGACAAAAACAAAAAAAATACACCCAATTAGGATAGAAACAATACCCGAACATTGTTCCTCCTAGGATGTCATGAGAATATTTTTATGTTTCATTTTTCTTCAACCTGAAAGAACAATACTAAGAATTTTTCCAACATTCAAATCACGTACAGGTTGTAATATAATTCATCTTCATGATATATTTCGTTTATTTTTCGTAATGAACTAATTCGTTGACATATTCAGTTAGGTATGTGAATAAAAATGAAATTCAATGTTTGAATTTTTGCAATGAAAATGATACTTTGAAAAATATTACCGAAAAGGTAATCCAATCATCCATATTTGCAGAAATAAGGTAGAGGGATTGGAGGCGTAGGGGGTGAAAAATATCAAATTCAAAAAAGCATAGGATAAATTTCTTTCGAAATCAAAAATCAATCCTTCGTAATTTTTCGTACAGGAATTATTGACGAGGTACTGAACTTTCTTGGCAAGCTGTATACATATCTGTTATATTCTTCAAAGCTCCTCATAATCTGATTTCAAGGAACTTTATAGTATCTGCTCTATAATGAATAACACCAGATGAAATTTCGTATGAATACTTCAAAAAACTGAGGAGTCGAATAACATGAGAAATGTATTAATTTAGTACAATTTAAAATAAATGGTTACACCTCGTTCTAAGGAATACCATGCTCCCCAATAAAACTTGTTCAAGGGTTTACGTGATTAACTATTATTTCAGGAGCTACTTGAAGCTTGTGCGAGCTAAAGGATGGGTGTGATCTGTGTAGTTTTGCTAATTGGTCCTAACGCCACCTTAGATGCATTACGATACAGTGAAATAGTATTATTTTTTTCGATTCATATCGAATCTGTAGATTAATACTCGAATATTCCCAGGGCACACTTCTATTTGTATCTGGAATGTGACAATTTTTATTATTTAATGAGATGTGTGTGCCCTGAATGATAAATTGAAAATATAATAACATCAACCAACACAAACACCAACCTCTGGAGATGACGAATGTTAGCTTTTTCAAGAACCTGAAACTTGAGATGAACAACATCCCTCTGTTTACAGGAACCGAACTCCTTATCGATACATTCCATGACTCATGTAAAATGTATCATTGGTTTCTGTCAGCTATGAAGATATATCTGGGATGATCATATTTTCAACATGGGTTTGCTGAGTTTTTTATGTACCACAATATGTTCTACAATAAGTAGAATTCATATGGTAAGATAACTTTCGTTTTGAATTTAGAGTGTAAAAATTCTTATAGCTTGTCTGTGAATTAGAAACAGTGTCGAATTTTTGAGTGAACCTGGCTTTATTCAGGTGAAATATTATAAATTAAATGATATTCATCTCATTTTTCATCTCAGCCGAAAAAAACAAAAAATATTATGCTTACATTCTTCGCAAGAAGTTTTCCGTAGGTAATGTGCGCAGGTACGTGGTCTGGTTGTGCATTCAATGCTGCTCTGTACCAACTTTCGGCCTCTTCGTCCTGCTGAAGCCTAGCCAGTGTCTCTCCCAGCACGTTGAATACACTCTGGAACAAAGAGTCTGAATAAATCATACGTCCTCGTCAGAACTGGACAAATGAGAGGCCAGCTGGGTACAATACTGTTGAAAATTCGCGGCGTTTGTAAACTTTGGGACTCTCACAGCGACCGACGGTAAATTTTTTTATTTGTGTTGCATACGTGAAAATAAATTCACAAATGTTGTTGTCGAATTCAAATCCTTCGATGAACATGGATTAGTTCGAATATTCACAAAGAGAACAGCAAACAGCTAGTCCTTCAAATGTCTATAAGACCCAGAGAAAACTAGATAATTTGATGACAGCCTGAGACTTTCAAGTAAATGAAGTTTTTCTTGCACCATTCACGATAACTCTTGTGTTTCTGAATTGGGAGAAAAAACGACCAGAGAATCTGCAAATGAGTGATACAATTTTCAATACTAGTACATGAGATATGGTAAGAGAGCTAGTGAACCCTCCGAATAACGGTTTATCACCCGCTTGACACCCCTCACTTATGCACGTCATCACCCCCCTATATATTTGAATGTATGAAAAAATTTAAAAAATAAACTTGTTTCTGTAGCCAAAAACTTTCATACGATTTTCTTCAGTCTTTGTTAAGTCCAAAATATAATTGACAAGTGATTTCGACCAGCACAAATACCTGCCAGGCGACTGGAAAAGGGTGCAAATCATGAACGAACATGAACTTTTTCTGAAACTCATATTAATTTTACATAAACAGTGTAACAGTTTACAGGGTGGCCAAAATTAGTGATACATGAACAACAACGAGATAGAGAAAAATGAATGGCACGTTACGGTGGTCTTTTTTAGAGAAACTGATAATGCCATCAACTGCATTCCTCTATCTTCTTTTGTTTTCGAGTTATGGGCCAAAATGGAAATTTGGGCGATGTCAACTTTGATCATTATCTCTATTCCTGTTTGTGCTAGGATGTTGAAATAAAAACATTATACCGGCAAAATCTTCATACCAATCCAGTTGCGTTCTTTGTTTTTTCCAAGAGGTGTCCTTGCTGAGCTATAACATGAAGTTGTGTTTTTTCTTATGGAAACAATAGTTTCAAATGGCCTAGGAAGTATCACCATTTATTTCCCGTTTCAGAAATATATCATACATTGCCCTCAGATTCATTCAGATAACATGAAAAATATAGTTTATATGTGAAATTCGAATTATTGAGTATTTAGTAGGCTGAATCACAGAATAATATGTCTTTACTCATTTGGTCATTATTATTTTGTGATTAATTAATTTCTTTCAACAAGCCACGTTCCAAAAAATATAAAAAAAACAACTAGGATATAGAAGAAGTTGTTGGCGCTGTGAATATTAATCCAAATATGTCATCTAGCTTATTATAAGCAGAAATTGGATTCTCTTGCAGAACTGCCTTGCATATTTTGAAACGAAACGTATTCAAACCAAACAAATATCGTAAAGTTCATAGATTACAAGATTTTGAAGTTTTTTGGACAGAAATTTTGGAACTCATTGGATTGGCACAAATGAACCTGTCAAATGGCTGGCTCGATCACCTGATCTGCCACTATTAGATTTTTTTCGGGGTCATTTGAAAAATTTAATTTATAAGAACACTTGTTTAAGCAGAACGCGAAGTGTGCATATTCTGAATTTAGTGCAGAAAACGTAGGTCGCCAGTTTGAGCACCTATTATAAATCAAGATTTCGTGATTGTTGAAAAATAAATCTATGATGATACTCTATGATACTCTATGATAATACTCATTATTTTGAATAAACATATAAACTGTATTCGATACAAATATTATCTCGATTGTGGCTTTTTGAAAGGATCAAGCAAAGTATCTGCCAAAAATGTTCAAAATATCTGATATTCGGTTTATATTATTTGTCGGGGTAAAGATCATGTGTGCTCTATTATCGTCATGAGCTAAAATTGTTTTTTTCACCACGTAATATTCCGAGCAATTTTCGAAAATGTCCATATTGCCCGCAATAATGCCTTCGAATTCAAATAATTGCAGTTGTTCTGAACAGAGATCAAACCACGGAGAATTAAATCAAGTATCCAATCACAAAATAATTATGAGACCATGCGTAGGGACATATTATTCTGTGATAAGGCCTACTAAATATTCAATAATTTAAATTTCACATAAAAACAATATTTTTCATGATATCTGGATGAATCTGAGGGCGATGTATGATGTATGATATATTTCTGAAACGGGAAAAAAATGGCGATTCCTCCTAATCCATTCGAAACTATTGTTTCCATGAGAAAAAAAACACAACTTTATGTCATAGCTTTGCAAGGAAACCTCTTGGGAAACAACAAAGTACAATACTGGACTGCTATGAAAAAAGTGCCTGTATAATGTTTTCATTTCAACATCCTAGCACAAACAGGAACGGAGATAATGATCAAAGTTGAAATCGCCCAAATTTCAATTTTGGCCTTTATCTCGAAAACAAAAGAAGGCAGAGGAATGCAGTTGATGGCACTATCAGTTTCTCTAAAAAAGACCACAGTAACATGCAATTCATTTTTCTCTATGTCGTTGGGTTAAAAAAATATACTCGTAGTTCATTTGTCACCAATTCTGCCCACCCTGTACAGTGTACAGAAGTAGTGTAGGTTTTGATGCATTTTCTGCAAATTGAGTTTCTGTTATATCCGATATGTTTATATTGAATGGTGACAGACCTTGGACCGATTCATGAGGCAAGCCAGCTTTATTTTCTTAGAAAAAAAAATTTGTTTGCTTCAAAATAGATCAACGGTCAATAGGATCCCTTGAATATTCAGAATCATTCCATGAGAATTCCTCTCATACAGCCCTGCTATCTGGCAACACTCCCATGCACCTCCCACCGACTGTATTTCACTCTCCGTGTTTCCAGTTCGCCTTTTATTTCTTTTGTTTCGAGAACGACCTGAATTATGTCGCTCTGTCTGTATCACGTGGATGGCTGAGAACGGCACAAGTTCCGCCATAAATAATTCCCGAACAAGTTGCCCCGTCGCTGAATATCTTTATGGGCAAGGAGAGGAAAAAAGCGCGAGAGGAAGATTGATCAGGCCTTCACCTTTTCGCGTTCAATGTTTGGAGTAAAGGGCTGACAGCTGCTGAACAGCTCAATTTTCCGGAGACGCCATTTTTATTCACATGCCATTATCTCGGAGTGATTCGATACGTCATTTTCAACGGTGTCGCTGCATTTGGGTGTTGACGTATCTTCTCGTCGTTTCATTTCTGAGCGGATAGATAGCACCGGAGCAAGCTCTATCTTTTTTTCACACAAAATTTATCCTCTCATATTGTTATTTTTCGTCAAAAAAACTTCTTGGAATAATAACTTTCGTATGTATATTGTTCGATATTCATGTACCATGTTGACTGATCCCTTGATGGATGTTGCTTCGCAATATTCGATAATGGATAGATCAACTTTAGAATCATCGTACGCGCATTTGTTCCCAAATGTTCATGGAGAAATAAAAATGTCATTATGATCAATAAAGGTCAAGTTAGACATTTCGAATAAAAAAAATTGGCCGAGAGCCAAAATTCGATGAAGAGCTAAGGTGACGAATAAATAGTCAAAAGTCATCATCGACCATGGGATCGACGAAGACTACACATGAGTGTACGTCGTTAGTTGTTCGGGGTCAATGGTCGATATTTTGTCAATTTTCACCAAAAACGGCAAACGTTTTCGAAAAAGGTTAAAAAAAAATGGTATATCTATAAATTCTCTTTCGTGATAATTTCTATGATTTTTTCCTCATAGTTACGATTCCTGAGATATCGCGATTCAAAGAGCCGCATTATCTATTGAATGCATATCCACGCCACCTGTGAGGTAGGATATTCGCCGTGTTTTTTTGTAACATCATGAGAACTATTTCCAGCTGATTTCACAATGATTTTTTGAAGGTTTGTGAAGTCAGTATGAATTTTCTGTCAAAGATGGGCTTTTTTTTCTAAGTTCCTTTATTGGCTTCATTTCCACAAAATAAATAATATTTCTGAACCTAAACTTTGAATTACTTACTCTAGTTCTAGTACGAGGTGGGCTCATTTTCGAATCACTAGCCTGTTCTTTTTCACGTTGTCTTTTTACTGCAGCGATTGAAGTTTTCCGGGCGTATAATATAAATGTTATGATGGATTTATGATTTCTGATATACCCAATGAACTCATAACCTCTTTCGACATTAGCCTCGATTTGAATTTGCATTTAACGATCAACCACAACTGTTTCATCTTCAGTTGAAACCTGATTGCAAATAGAGCGAAACTTAGACAGTTTTGAGTTTCTCGATAACACAAATAACCTAATTGATGGATTCTTGTAGCAATAACGTAGATATATCCACATGAACTGAATCTTTAGCACTAATGCACAGTTTCATAATCCAAGTAAAAAGGCTTCTTTTGGTGAATAACACTTTTCGAAGAAGAAGTCTTTAAATGAAGATCGGGAACCGGATGTGAACCGGTCGGGGTCGGACACCGGCGCGCGTTCGGTATCGGGACGAGACCGGTCAAGCGCAGCCACGCCCCCGACCGAGCTTGTATAAGGACGTACAATCTGCGTCCCCGTCAAACCCAGGCAGTTCAGTCCAGTGAGAACATCTTCTGAAATATAACTCCTGAAGATGCAAGACACTCGAACTGGCGAAACGTTCTGTAGATAATTTAATGATCTGTAACTTTCGATGGAAGCTTTTTTTGAGAAAAATAAGGAGAACAAAAACATCGAACTTCGACCCCAAATAACTAACGACGCACACGTGGAATCGATAGGGACTTTTCACATTTCATTCGTAATGGTCTCTGCCAAAAATTAGCTCGCTCCTAATTTTTCGTATCTCTATGCCTAATTTCACCGGACTATATTCATCATGGTAACATTTCAATTATAATAAGAGTATGGTCGCAGGTTGTAGAATAGTTCAGTAGATGTGGAGTTGTCTTTTATATTTCAGAAAATGAGGTTCTCAGATTCAAATGGAATCATATATTAAGATATATTTAGTAAAGTCCAAATATTCTGTCTCGATTGAACTTAACGCGACAAACAGATTTGGGAGTCTAAATAGAAGAGGTACATGCGATATTTTAAAGAAAACTGAAAGTTGTTATTTCTATTTCTTCACACACATTCCTTGATTCCATTTTCGCAGGAAGATAAGGTTTTTCAAACAACATTTCGTTATCATATCTTCGCTATCTAATATTTGAGATTCTACTATAACGTGACATCACTCAGGTGTTTAAATTGTTTTTTAATTTCTAACACAAAATTTCTGAAATATATTAATTTCGAAATTTTGTTCGAAAGCTGATATGAATAAGGGTTTTGAGTGAATGTCCACTTACAAGGTAATCCAATATTTTCAAGAATAAAAAAAAAATCGAAAATTCTTAAAGTATAGAACTGATTCATTCGATTCAGATGTTTTGAAGAAAGGCGATAGCTAAGAGCGACAAAACTTCAAAATGTATAATCGTTCAGTAGATTAGTCCAAGAGTTATTCAAGTGTGAAATTTCTGTCGTAAGATCAAAATGGCCCTTGTCACAAGTGTTTAACTTATATTTGATTGTCTCATTCTTCCTGGTTATTATTGTTCCGCTAATCGTGATGTCCTTCTATATAGAATATTCAGATACAACAATTTAATTTTATTTTTTTAACGGGGAGACAGGTTTTTTCGGCTGAGGTTTTTTCCCCTGACTCTATAGTATCGTTTGATACTAGTGATGAATTTCAATTCTTTAGAAAAAAAACATGAGGGTCAACTGAATTTCCGTCTCCTGATACATTGACATTAAAAGAGTCTTCAGGGTTTATTGACCGTGGTCTTTTGTTGATATGAATTTTTACACCTGTTCACTCCAGGTAGTGAGAGTCGTAATCAATTTAAATTTATTACAATCCTCACCGTGTATTTTGAAAGAAAAAATTAAAGTATTGAATGTAGTCGATTATATTGTACCACACTGTAAATTTCATCAGAACCGAATGGGTCTCAACAAGAATAATATTAAAAAAAAAAATTGTCCAATCCGATGAAATTGCCTTGACGACTTCCAATTGAGTTTCCCAACCATGAACCAAACATTGTTTCGAAACTTTCTGACTAGTGCGAACTGCTACTAAAATCTAGGTGTCTCCTCCGGAAATAACCTGTATGAAAAAGATATTGACCTCATTTCAGTGGATCATAATATGCGTGTTTGTAACGCACTGCTCTAATAGAATCAAATAACATATTCCGTGTCGATCATAACTGAAACCATTATGTATGCATGCCTACCCATTATTGTCGCACAAACTTCATTTTATCAGGAATTTCTCTGGAATCAACAATAACACGTTATGACACGCTCGACCATAATTGAATTGCACATAATTCATTACTGCATATTCTATTAACATCCCCTTGTGCACCGTGTAAATTTCACACCAGACCCCAACACGAAAATATTCAATTAGAGCATAACGTTTCCCCACGTCCTGTACCTTACCAATTCTCATCTCGATGGTTAATCACGCTAAGTGCAGGATGTCCTGGACTTGTCTAGTTCAGCGCACTCGCACCCGCAAATTCAATAAGCACTAGTCTCCCTTCGGACTATTATTAGATCGAACTTGACGTAATTCAATGTTGTCGCCATAAAGGAAGGTTTTGGTTCGAGAAAACGATACTTAGTTCATGGAGGTACGACCGCGAAAACGTGTTGACTTCGTTCGACCATTTGTCCAGGGATTCAATTCAATGAATGAATCTGCCTAGAGCAGTGTCGATAATTTCTAAAAAAAAAACTATAGCCTCACTCAGCTAGGAAACCTATTGGGAAATAACAAAGTATGCTACTGGATTTCTATGGGAGAAGTGTGTCTATATTGTTATCATTCCAACATCCTAGGAGAAACAGAAACGGAGATAATGGTCAAAGTTGAAATCGCCCAAATTCAAATTCAGGCCTTTAACTCGAAAACAAAGGAAGATAGAGAAATGCACTTGATGGCATTACCAGTATCGCCAAAATATCACCTATCTCTCACGGTTGAAAATATGTAGTATCACCAATTGTGCCCACTCTGCACACTATGATTTTTCATTCAAAATATTTATTCATTTCTCCATTCTTTATATCGTAGGAGCCAAATTTCAACGGTCTTTGTGTTCGTTCAAATCTTTTAATTCTGATTGTTGAGAAAAAGACAGATATGCATATATATCGAGAAATTTTTTTCAGAAAACCTGCCAGGAGTATAGTTCGAAAAGCACAAAATTAACACTTATATAGTAAAAGTATATTCTGAAACAAGTTGCAACACGAATGCGAAATTCGAAAACGAGCGCCGAAGGAGCAACTTTTCGAGAGCATGATTGTTAGAATTAGAAGATAAATTCTCTATTTCAAAAAAGTTTGGTGAAAAACTCTAGAAATTCAAATAAAAAGTCAGATTAGTGACTCCTGTATTGTATCTTGGCAGTTGGTGTCATTAACGAAATTTGACCGATTGCGGAATTTGAATTGATTTGATTCGAAAATTGAGTGAATTGAAGTTCAGTACTGACAACCACAAAACGAACAATATAACAATATAACTCAAAAACAATTACAGCACTTTTTTTTAGTACTGTAATCAACTCATTGTAATGCTGAAATGGAAAAAAAAAAATTATTTTACATTGATGAAAAACAAATAACAAATTAATTCTGTTACATCCATTATCATAGCTGCAGCAAAGTTCCCCACCTTCTCTGAGAATATTCACTATAGTACCTATTTCTTCATAAAGATCAGAAAGTAAGATTTCAACGAACAAAAAACCCTATTTTCTCGTGGAGATTCTCGAATAGGAATTCCCAAGCCTAATGAGACATATTTCACATAGAGCATTCTGGTCATTAGGAAGTTCTTCTCAAATGCCATGATACAAATTTTTTTTCAAAGATACATTTGAATGTTTCACATTAATTTTGAGTTCATGTGAAAAAGTAATGCAACAGTTGTCGAATTCTGCATTATCTCTTAGACTTTAATTTCTCATATTATGTGTAAAATACGTTCATTTTGCCACATCTAGTAGAATTAATTGACTTTTAAATATTTCATTCTAAAATTTCTCTTATGGTAACCTATAATTATTAGGGACATGTTGGCCCCCTGCCAGGAATTTATTTACAATCTGTCAAATTTATGAGGTAGAAAAGAGTTGCGCCGATCAATATTTTTCAATGCAAAAATTATCAAACGATATTCACAGCAGTTTTTTTTTACTTTCGATAAAAATTCAGCGAATTAGAGAAAATAATGTGTGATACTCGTACAGAAGACTCATTCTTATACTTGGCACTTCGTGGCTCGCTTTTGAATTTTGAACATAATTTTTGAATATTAATACCTTCTGTATTTGGAGCATGAATAACGTTTTTTTTTCATAAGAATTCATAATAGTTCAGCAGAAAATCGAGATGGAAAATTTTTCACAATAAAAAGCTAACTCTTTCAATAACCGAATTCAGATCGCCCTCAATTAATTTTCATTTTCATTTTTGCCATATTCTCTTTTATTGCCAATGAGTTTGATGCAACTAATATTTTTCTTTTCACTCTTCACCATTTTCAAAAGATTCAGCCGAGGTCTCATAGTACCTCTACGATTGCTGATTATTGTGGACAAATAATTTCCTCAATATACAACTTCCGAGAAAATTCGGAATGAAAAGATATATGTTCATGTTGAGAATGTGTCTGACTAATGAGTCTAATATATATCCTGCAACGTTACAAATCTCAAGAAATCGAAGTGTTGCCCCTTTTTTATTGTCGAGCAACATCCTTTCGAAAGATTTTAGCTCCTGGCAAATTAATCCTCAAGTTTAACGCAGGATCTTTTCTTTCATTGTTCGAAAAAATTTTTAATTAAAATTAATTCAGAGAAAAGCATTTTGAACAGTATCTTTTAAGAATTCATTAGAAAACGTCAGTTACAATTCAAAGTTCATCGAAAATTTAAAAGATATCAGAATAGTGACGAATAAACAGCTTACATTTGTTCTACTCTAATTCGTCCAATAGGAACTCAACAGCTGAGTGGAAACACTTCAAGCAGGAAAGATGTTTAAGATGTTTTCAAACAGCATCGCTTGATCTAGTCTGGAGAATGGTTGTCATATATTCGATAGCGAAATAATTTGTGGCTTTCTGTACTTGTTGAGTTCTGTGGTTCAGAATATTAATTTGAAGGATTTATCATAAAAATTCCAGTGTGCTCGGGAAAAGGAGTATAATTCTTCAAATGTACAGAATGAGAAATGTCCTTACTTCTCATATGTATGTCCTTCAATGATGAATTTCACCTTCTGATAAAGGGAGAATAAGTCTTTTGCAATATAATAAAGTAAAATATAACTTAATTCGAAATAGCCTAAAAAAAGAAACGAAGAAACTTGAATAAAAAGAAACACCAATTTTGACAAGCACTCTACAATTTTTGTCGTAATTTGTTCGTATAAAGTTTGTTTCCAATCAAGAAATTTATTTTGAATGTATGGACAAAAGAATCAGAATGACCCTGACTTTCAATCATTCAAAAAACAATTCAATGATTGAAAAATGCAGTGTGAATTTCCGAGACGATTCAATCTAACTAGAAGTCATTTGTCTTTTTCTGGAAAATAACTTGAGCATATTATGAATGAATAGATAAATGTTGTTTGGACAGGGTTCGAAAATTCATACTGCATTTCGAAGAAGCACAGACATTCACTTGTTTCATACGCGCAAATGAGATAATATTCCCCACATAATAAACGGGTGTCTTTCACTAAAATTGTTTCCATTATTCATTTCTTATTATTTATTGACGAGTATTCTCACAATGAGAAATTGTTGCATATCGAGAGTAATGAAATTGGAATTGAGGGAGGAGTGAATTGGTCTAGGAGAACTTCCCTCATGAAACTCATTATTTTATGGAAATTCGATGAGATTGAACCGCGACTGACGCAGCTTCGTGAGATCTTCGTGAGTGTGAGAAAGAGAGAGGGGAAGAGAGGGATCGAAATTGCTGTACAAATAAACGAATGGGATCGTTCCAAATATACTCCATTCATTAAAATTCTGGTATGTTTTCCCGGAAGATGCTTTTCACTTGATTATTTTCTTGAATCTGAATGGAAGTGGTTCTGGGATAACTGCCATTGATGGATCATCTTCCGCAGTGAACTTTTCCTTTAATGAATATGAAATAGGAAATTCTTTGAAGAAAAAAACTTTTATTCACTCAGAATCATTCAGTAATTCCAAGAAGCTTTGGAATGATTGAAAGGCGAGATTCGTGTCCAGACTAGACCTAAGAAAAGGGGTTGTGAGAAAAGATCATATTGAAAAGTATTTGAGTTTATGTACACCTGATAGTTATTATCGTCTTTTTTATGTTTCTGTCCTCAGCCATTGCTTATACATTGAAAGATTGGAATTTAGGACAAAGTTCTGAATTGCGAGCAGAAATATAAAATGAAAGCAATATAAAATTTGGAAACGCCATGGTGAACCGATTCAATAGAATTGAATCGGTCAACTGAAGTGCAAAGAAATATACACGTGTCTAATGAGTTTTCAAGAGGAAAAGAACACAATCGAACAAAAATACCCGAATATAAATTGGAAAAACATTTGGAAAGCACTAAACGAGACAGAAATAAATACAGAATGGAAAGCGGACCTATACAGATGTATCAATGAAATTTGGCCAGTAAACAGCAAGATGTACAACCATAGAATTTCAGCAGAACCCAACTGCCTTATATGTGGAGATCCAGAGGATTCAATAATACATCGTTTGAAGACTTGTGAAACCGGAAAAGAGGCATGGAATTGGATCAGAAGAAAACTTATGAACAAATTCTCAATCGACATAAATGAACGAAATCACTTGGAACTAATAGCCGACGCACCGAAAGAGAAAAAAGGAAGGAAAACATGGGTATGGTTCATATCAGCCCTCGTCCACTATAATATGAATCGATTGAAAACCTCATCAACAGACTTCGAGGAAATCCTTAGAATGGAAAGAGATCACCTTATTGAAAGAAGGAGAATTGAGTGTTTCTCACGAGAAATCTTCTGTTTCTGATTTTGGACAACCCGAGAGGCGTGCATGTGTGATTGCTGTAATATTATATTTTATTTAACTTAGGATTGTATATATTTTCTGAATAAAGGTTTAAAAAAAAAAAAAAAAAAAAAAATCGAAAGAGTTATATCAAATACTTTTGAACTCATTAAGAAAGTAGATTCGATAGTAGATTTCTGGGGCTTGGGATATAGTGAGAACTGTTTTTTCATATATTTTAGATACCGTAATCTATATTCTTCTATATTATTAATCTATACTGTGCAAAGTGAGTGTTTCCTTCTACGATCGGAATTTTTCAATTTTTCTTTGGAGTGAAGGAAAACTTTCGAAGTTTTGTATTTCGGTATTTGTCAAGCTTATGTCGGCACTGGGTGTTACCTACAGTTAAAGCGTCGGATGATAAAATAAAATAAACAAGACAACGGTCATACTCACTTTTTCTCTGATTCGTTAATCAATCACTGTACCGGAAAAAGAAAGCAGGGAGAAAAAAAAAACAAGTGTGAACCACAACATTTCATTCTGAAAACACAAAATTTAGCTTCAAGAGGAACAAATGATACTGTATTCACGAAAAGATATGGCATTTTCTTTCCAATCATGAAATGAATCATTATCTATTGCTTTTTTGTTGTTTCTGCATGTGTATATAGTAGGTATATATTTTATTTGTGATAATGTATTGCATTTTAATTTTCATTCAAGTTCGAAATTATTTATTTTATTGTTAATTAACATTGGCTTTGTTGGTCAATGAATAAATTCAACAAATATTTAATAAATATGGCTTCGAACATCCCCATAGCTACAACTCAAAGTTAAAATCCAATCAGTATAAATCGTTGTGGAAATTCATTTTTTGTATTTGATATCACAGAAGAGGAGCTCATCCGTACTGTTATGAATCTTAAATCTACTGACTCCTGTGGTTATGACAGCATCCCTGGGAAAGTCATCAAACACTCTATTGATGTTATCGCAACACCTTCATGCCATATAATTAATAAATCTTTTATTCAAGGTGTTTTTCCTGAGCCCCTTAAAGTTGCCATTGTTAGGCCAATCCATAAGAAAGGTTTCAAGGAGGATTTTAGTAATAACCGTCCTATTAGTATTCTGACAAATTTTTCGAAGATATTTGAAAAGTAACTGGCTAATAGACTAATGAAGTTTTTCAGAAAGTACAAAATATACAATTACTGCCAACATGGGTTTATAAAGGATAGAAATACAGAGACTGTATCATATTCAATTCTGTTCGTACGGTAATGGATGCATTGGAATCTGGAGATATACCATTTGGTTTATTTCTTGATTTCTCCAAGGCTTTCGACTCTGAGGATCACAATATACTTCTAAGTAAACTTGAATTTTGTGGTGTACGGGATAATCAATTGAGTCTAATCAGATCCTACTTGAGAAATAGAAAACAAAGGACAGTTTTGAGTGTTGATGGTGAAGTCTATACTTTGGAAGGTATAAAAAGGAACGTACAGTAATGATTTGCCTACATCTTTATATTCTAGTAACCAGAATATAATCCTTTACACAGATGATAGCAATTTTATTCTTTATGAAAAGGAATTGCAGACCTTGATGAATCGTTGTTTGGTGAATATATATGGTGTCCAAGATTGGTGTGAATCCAACAATATATTGCTTAATATTGAGAAGACTGAAGCTATCCTATTTCATACTGATCAATCTAAAAGAGAAATTCCTGGAGAGATTGCTCTAAACTACGGTGAAATTCGTGTCTCTACAACAACTAGATTTCTTGGTATTTATATTGACGCAAATATGAAGTGGAGGAACCATATAGAATCTTTAAGTGGTAAATTGCACTCGGTTATTTATAGCTTGAATGTTATGAAACACCTCGAACTGAATACATGTTTACAATTTAAAAATAAAATAAAAAAAATTTTTAATTGAATGTGAACCTTATAGCATAAAGGAGTAAGTGACTTTCGTAAGTTGATATAGCGATTTATTATATTTTTTCCTTTATTGTTTTTTTTTTTTTTATTTGACAGAATTTCGCTTTATTGTATTACAGTGATTGTGAGATAAACTATATTTGAATTTGAATTTGAATTCAATAGAATTGGTCCATGGATCCTGAAAACCTACCGAGAAGGAAGGATTTTCTAGTCATTGGCGGTGTGAGTAAAAGCCGTAAATTATAGCTTCTGCCGTCGAATTTGTACAGTGCAAAAGCATTTAATTCAACCCCACTAATGCAGAAAGGGTAAGGTTGTTGCGCAAATATATTATTAATAATAAATTCTACCCCGGCCTATTTCTTCTGCAACCAAAGCCGACTTAATGCCCCATCCGATGCCATTACGGAGGTAGAAGGCCCGCAGCCCCAACCCCGTGCTTTAATGAAATATTCACCTCCATCGCGCACTAACTAATTAATAGCCAGTTATATTCTATGCTTTCAGTTAATCATTCGTATATTCTATGTTATAAATTACCTCTGCGAAAACAACCTGGGGGAAGGTGCTCCTTGCCGTGGTGGAATAGCAATGCTGAATAATTGGGGTATTATGCAACTTCAAAGGCGAATTAATGCAGTGAAGAACGATAATATGGGAATATCAGAATATGTGGAAACAGATGCCAAAAAAAAATGTTATACGCTTCCATCCTGCAGACAGCATTTCATATAGGGTGTTTCATTAGTAAATCAACATACGGTAATCTGAGCTAGAACCACCCTAGGCGAGTCCAAAAAACACATATATGTTAGGTATAATCAATTCCGAGATACAGTGTATTTCATGTATTCAACAATAATTCCAATTGCTAATAACTTTTGAACCAGCCGGTATATTCGGTTGAAACTTGGAACGTATAGTTACCTTCCACATGTTTATCAATTCATATTTATATTCCTGAAAATTTTCATTTCCTCATTTGAAAAATTGGGATTCAACACCCTGTTTTTTAATATTTTGGAATTTCGTCGAGACATTTGGAGAAAGCAAGAAATTTTCTTTGGGGTTCGATACTTTCCATGACATGATTTTGCTCAGAGAAAGCTTCAGGGAATGCTCCAATTGAATATTCAGATTGCAAAAATTTCGTAGAAAACTAGTTCATTGTAATTGAATTGAAAAAAATTCCTTTCCTAATTGATAAAATATTTGCATTCTTTTAATATTCTAATTGAATAATAAAAGTTTGATTGAGACAAATTCATTTGTATTTATTGTATCCCACAAGAGTTGTTTCGAATAGTCTATGACAATTTCTATAAAATGAATTTTGACAACTGGTATTTTCAATAAGAGGATATTGCATAAACGGGCTGAAGAGAATTCACATGCATCATGATTTCATCTTTGACACTCAAGCAGTTTTTCCTGAATATCAATGGTACATTTTGGATATAGGGAACTCTGAATAAAGTATAGTTTCAATTAGAAAAAAATTTAGTTGACACTCTCATTTTACTTCCCAATAAATCAAAACGTTATATTCTCTACAGAGTAATGTTGGATATCTTATCATTCCCCCATTTCAAACAACAATCTGAGATTGTGTGTTGCACTTTCATTGAATTCTCAGTGTTCTACAAGTCTCAATTCGTAATTTTTTTCGAAAAACAGTGAATAACTTGAAAACAGCTCTAGGTGGCTATAGGGAGTGATGAATAAAATTAATGTTTCATTCGAAGATCTATCCGGAAAATTCATAATATACAGGGTGTTCCATTTGAAATAAGAATGTTGATACCACTTCCGGTGAAAGCGGAAGTCATTGATATTCAAAAATATATCATAAATGAAGGTCATCTGGGCTTATAACACAAAATTTGGAAATGTTAGAATCATCATTTCCCCATAAACTCCTGATGGGCACTCCCGGTGGGGCACTGTATAAAATGTACCATTCATTGTCACATCAGCATTATGTGAGTTCAACCTCCTCGTGTTTAACACAATAAATACCTGCAATCACCACCGAGTGTTTCACTCCCATTGTAGTGGATATACAACCATTCACAATTAAAAACCACCAGGAATTCAGTAGCCTCATGACCTACTGAATTCTGCACTGCTACTTCATTCGACTTACAACCCTCTGAAAAACGCAGAAAAGTATTTTGAGGAATCTAAATCTCAAATGATACAATCAGTGAATGTTGTGTATTTTTTCTTTCGAATCTTTCGGAATTTTCATTGTTTTCCACTTAATCTACAACTATTGCTACTTAGGATCTTGGCTGTATTGGACTCCAATTATGGGATTATGTGATTAAAACCCAGTTAAATTTCGTCGATGTTTCGGACATTTATTGTATGTAACACAGAGAAATGACGTTGTCCTTAATCATGACTAGAAGGAAGAATGGCAGCAGATGGTATTACGACAACCTAAGAATGTACACATATATCCTCACCTAATTTCCTTAAGATGTCTAAATATACAACATAATGAAACATGTAACAAGTCAATGTTGAAGAAACAAACAACGAACAACGATAAAAATTTAGTCATTAAAATTACATCAATAAAATATTCTCCAGTTCTCAACACACACTCGTAAGAAATCAAATTGAAGTTTGCATATTCATTTATGATATACGTCAACATGACATGTAAAAAGTCAATGTTGAAGAAACAAACAATGAACAACGATAAAAATTTAGTCAATAAAATAACATCCATAAAATATTCCCCAGTTCTCAAACTCACACTCGCAAGAAATCAAATTGAAGTTTGCATATTTATTTATGATATACGTCAACTGTCGTGATTGATGACCCATAATTGAGCGCGTTCCGAACCAGTTATCGCAACCTGCAAATTCGAATGGGGTACTTGGTTACAAAGTTAACCTGTAGGAAGCCCAGAAACAGTATTGCTCCGTTTATCTTTATATTTGTTTATTAGGATGTTGTATATTCTACTCAAGTTCTGGGTGTCAGTTCTCTTATTCACAGTATCGTTGGCTTTTATATGTATCATTTCACTAACAGCTCTTTTTCTGTAATCGATTTCAGAATCTTCAATCGTTACATTTTTGAAATTGAATCTGTGACCAGTAATAATTTGATTTTCAGCCAAAGCTGTTTCGGAACGTGATCAGTTATGGGTCATCAATCACGACAGTTGACGTATATCATAAATAAATAAGCAAACTTCAAATCGATTCCTTGCGAGTGACTGTGAACTGGGGAATATTCTATTGATGTAATTTCAATGACTAAATTCTTATCGTTGGTCGTTGTTTGTTTCTTCAACATTGACTTGTTACATGTTTTATTATGTTGTGTATTTATACATCTTAAGTATTCTTAGGTTGTCGTAATACTGTTAAAAATTGAGCCCCCTCAGACGTCATCCTCAACTACGCCTATGGTTCGAACACACCGAAACGTCAATTCGATCTCTGCAACTCTATGAACAGCTGATTGACGTCAAAACTGACCAACCTCTATGAACTAACCTGCTGACAGATCAACTCATGCTCATTATTAATTGTATCAATTAATATAACCTTTCTGTATCGAGTATCTCTGAAAAAAAGACCATCTCTTGTGCTCCACTTGTAAAATTAGAAGTTTCTAAAAGTCACCTCGCAAATTAATTGAACATCTCGTTCATTTTTGAAGCGATCTATTAGGTAAGTGAGTACTTCTCAAAATCCCTCATTAATGCATATTTCATGTTATTCTCCTGCTTTTATAAAGCTTGAAAAGGTGTCCACGTTTCAGATCATGAAAATCTATAAAAATACTGTTAATCCTCTCTAACTTTATTCTCAGAAAATCTCTATTGCATTCCGCTAATGGAATTGACTCTTCTAAGGTATATACTTTGATATATTTTTGCAATTCTCATAGATTTTTCAGATGAATATTATTTGTGGTAATGAATCCTGATTTATTATATTCTCATGGGCACCCCATTATCTCAATGTATTCATCTCATTTCTCAATTATTCACTTCTCATTAGACTTGCTAATTATTGTTTTCGAGTTTCAGATGAATGAAAGTTTTCAAACGTGAAGGTGAATCATGGAATCAGTCTTATTCCTCAATAAAATCAAGTGAACTTCTCTGAAGTATTTGAACGATAAAGTTACTCACATATTGAACCTGATTGACAGTCTCAATCCCTGCTTCACCTTGAGTGGTCTCCTCAACTATTGATCAGATGATTAAATTGGTATGATTTCCTCATTATAACTAAGAAATTCTCAAGTTCATTCATCGGAAGCACTTAGCAAGTGGAACCTCAAGCCTTCAGCTTCAAACGAATCAAAGGATTAGCGATTTTTGCACTCATACGAAGTACTCTCATATTGTCATTCTCATAATTATCAATTGTAGCTTTTTGTAATATATTCGTGTACTGTAATATATTCGTGTACCACTAATATGAGGATACCGATATATTTTTGGGGTATATTAATCTGAATAATACCACACCTGATTCGCTTAATCATTTATTCTAGACTGCTGAAGAAAACACATGTATAGATACTGTCTGGCAGTTAATACAAAAAATCCCTTGATTGCGCAGGAACATGAGCAACAAGGAAAGATATATTACATCTCCCTCCTTAAAATTAAGAATACATTAAAAAATTTCACAGGAAAAACAATTCAACTATAATTCAAACGTTGTGGAGGTTTGACCACACGTTTAGGTCTACTATGAACTGAATTGTCACCCCTTAGAGTGATGTTGGATTCAGTATCGTCAGTTTCTGATATCGTTTTGTCAGATATATCAGGAAGTGAAGAAGGAATGAAATAATATTTCTTCATCTGATTAAGATGACGTTTCCATTCTACATTATTTAATTCTGGTACTTTTACCACATAAATGAAAGAACCAAGTTTTTTTATAACCACCGCTTTAATCCACTTCCTGGTATTCTGTCTACGATAGTCGCGTACAGTAACTTCTTCGCCAATTTCGAAAGCTAAAAATCTTCGACCACCATGATATTTCTTTTGTTGTTTTTGAGCTGCTGAGACTCGATTTCTCAAACCTTCCTGATCTGTTGGCTTTAGAAAATTGAAACGAGTTCGCAACTCACGACCTAAGAATAATTTAGCCGGTGTCTCCTTTGTAGTACAATGAGGAGTAGCCCGGTAATCAAATAGGAAAATATTCAAAATTAAATTTATATTTCCGTTCGTATTTTGACCTAGTGCATTTCTGAGGGCGTTTTTCACAGTTTTAACTGCATTTTCTGCAGCTCCATTCGATGAAGGATGAAAAGGCGGACTAGTAATGTGAATAATGTCATTGTTTTTCAAGAAATGTTCAAATTCATCTGAACAAAAAGATGTTCCGTTGTCTGTAACGATCTGATCAGGCAATCCATAACGAGCGAAACATGATCTCAAAATTTCGATTGTTTGGCCAGAAGTAATTGATTTCATAGGAAAAACCTCTATCCACTTGCTATGAGCATCTAAAATAATCAAAAATTGTGTGTTCAGAAAAGGACCCATAAAATCCAAATGAATTCTGCTCCATGGCTTGGAAGGCCAGGGCCAACTACACAATACTGACTTGTCTGGATTCTTTTTATTCAACAAACAATTTTCGCATGTTCTCGAAATTTTCTCGATGTCACGATCTAAACCAGGCCACCAAAAATATGAACGTGCTAGGGATTTCATCTTAATGACTCCCATGTGCGAAAAATGAAGACTTTTCAACATGTCTCCTCTCAGTATTGATGGAATAATGATTCGATTGTTCCACATCAAGCAATTCGATTCGATCGTTAAGTCATCTCTAATTTTATAATAATTTTTCAATCGTATTTCCGATATTTTATAATTATTCCAACCTTTCCTAACATATCCGATGACTTCTTTCAAAATCTCATCTTTTTGTGTAAAGTTCGCAATTTTATTCAAATCAATTGGAAAATATTCATTATTCTGAAAATAATCGACATAGTTCAATTCGACATCTTCTACCGATAGTTCGTCGACCTTTTGAGGAAGACGAGATAAAATATCTGCCTTATTTTGGTTTGATTTCACTACCTCTATATCGTATCTATAACCTGAAAGTATGAGTGCCCACCTTCGTAAACGGTTTGCTGAAAATTGAGGAATTGATTTATCCGGATGGAAAATATATGATAGTGGCTTATTATCTATCACTAATGTGAAATGTCTACCCCACAAATAATTATGAAACTTGCATAGTCCAAAAATTACCGCTAAAGCTTCCTTTTCCAAAGTACAATATTTTTTTTCTCTATCAAGCAATGTTCTTGAGGCATAAGCAATAACTTTCTCAACACCATCAGGCATTATATGTGCTACTAATGCCCCCACACCGCAATCACTTGCGTCAGTAATCAGACGTAAGGGTAATTTCGGATTATAATGAACCAAAACCGGGGCAGAAGATAAAATGTCTTTAACTTTTATAAATGCGGACTCACATTCTAGTGACCAATTCCATTTTTTATTTTCTTTAAGGAGATCATACAGCGGATATAATAATGTAGACAAGTTAGCAACAAATTTGCCATAATAATTTATTAAGCCTAAAAAAGCTCTCAACGAGGTTAGGTCTGTAGGCCTAGGAGCATTTAGAATAGCTTCAATTTTTGTATCAGAAGTATGAAGTCCTTCTTTATCAATATCGTATCCCAAATAAGTTATTTTCGGTTTCAGGAATTCACATTTTTTTAAGGCTAACTTTAAACCTGCATTTTGAAGTCGGAACAAAACTATTTCTAATCTAGATAAATGTTCCTCCTTATCTTTCCCCGTAATTAAAATATCATCAAGAAAACTAACAACTCCGGTCAAATCTTGAAGAATAGTTTCCAGAATTTTCTGAAATTTTGAAGGAATACTTGCAATTCCGAATGGTGCTCGATTGTATCGAAATAATCCTTTATGTGTATTAATCGTCATTAATTGTTTTGATTTTTCATCCAAACTCACTTGCTGATATGCGTTTGAAAGATCGAGTTTGGTGAATAGTGCACCGCCTTGTAATTTAACGAATAAATCTTCGATTTTAGGTAAAGGATACGAATCAATTTCAATAAAAGGATTAACGGTAACCTTAAAATCGCCGCAAATTCTAACTGAGCCATCTCTTTTCAAAACAGGAACAATCGGTGTAGCCCATTCTGAAAAATCGACAGGTTCGATCACGCCTAATTTACATAAACGGTCTAATTCATTTTCAACTTTTTCTCGCATCGCGAATGGTAAGGGTCGAGCTCTACAAAATTTGGGTGTACATGATACTGACTTAATATTTATTGACATTGTTCCTTTATTAAAATTTCCCAAACCTGGAGAAAAAAGACTTTCGAATTTACGAACAAGAAAATCCCAATTTTCAGGAAGATTACCAGTATTCAAACTATAAATCGATAACTCGAATAGGTTAAAGAAATCGCGTCCCAGCAGTGGTGGACCTCCATTCTTAATTATGAAAAATTGTAAATTTGCACACTTTTCTCTAAACATAATTTCACAATCAATGTAACCTAATGGTTTTATCTTATCACCGTTATATAAACTGAAAATTTTGTCGGTACTTTTTAATGATTTGTTTTTCAAATTTTGTTCATAAAATTGTTAGGATATAACACTATAGCTAGCACCGGTATCGAGATTGAAGGTAAATATTCTATTTCCAATATTTAATTTGATAACAACTGGGTCTGTTCTGCAATTAATGTTAAATAAGGAATTTTCTTCTGATTCTAAGAAGTTATTTCCATTAGACTTGGATTGTTTATTTACATTTTTCTTATTAGGGCATACTGGGGCCAGATGTCCTCTTTTATTGCAAGAATGACAGTAACAATCTCTGAAAGAGCACTTATCTGATTGATGATTATGTCGACCACAAACAAAACATTTCATTCGTGTCGATCCATCAGAATGAATACTTGATTTATGTTTTCCATCTCTGTTGACCATGGTACTGCTACTCCGGGAAACACTTGAGGTGGAGGGGCGAGCAGGCGCGTGTGCATGTGCGTGATTCCTTGCGTAGTATATTTCCGATTCACTTTTCACAGCTCCCGGAAAAACTTGCTTACTGGCCGATTTCGAAGCAGCCAATTCAACAACACTTGCAAACGAAACGTTGCCCTTTTCCTCGAACAAACGATCTTTCACTGGTCCCTTTTCATAACCAATCACAAAAATATTCACTAATGCACGATCAATTTCCTCGGCACCCGCGAAATAACACATGGATACCAAGCTGCGCAGTCGAGCTGCCCATTCTTTAGGTGACTCGTTCGCCATTTTCCTCGCTTCAAAGAATTTTTCTCGACAAGAAAACACCGATGTGACCGGCTGGAAATGTTCATCCAACAACTTGATTATGTCTGCATAGGACTTAGACTCGGGTTCAGCAGGAATACACATATTATGTAGCAATTTGTATGCTTCTTCGTTCAGAAGACTTAACAGGATCGCACGTTGACGGTCATTTTCTGTTATCGTATTTGCCGTGAAATAATTGTGTAGCCGTTTTTTATAAATCGACCAATCGGACGCCGACGGCACAAATTCTTGGATATGACCCGTATACTGCTTCTCAGTCATATTGTCTGAATTTTACACTTTTTTAACTTTCTCGTCGCCACTGTAATATATTCGTGTACCACTAATATGCGGATACCGATATATTTTTGGGGTATATTAATCTGAATAATACCACACCTGATTCGCTTAATCATTTATTCTAGACTGCTGAAGAAAACACATGTATAGATACTGTCTGGCAGTTAATACAAAAAATCCCTTGATTGCGCAGGAACATGAGCAACAAGGAAAGATATATTACACTTTTATTTTTTTGATGAACACTAACCCTGCTTACTAAAAGTAGTTTGTCACTGTAAATAATGTCTCAATTAATTAATTAGCCTACTCTTTACAGAACCACGTTATAGATCATAATTATTGATTTCTCAATCATGATATTCTCACTTTGTAATGATCTCAATGAAAACCAGACTTAGACTACTAAGCTTTCAATACACGTACTCCTCTAAGGACTGCTCTCATTTTATTACAACTCAGTCTACTCTAACAATTCATTATTCAACCTTTTGTTTTTCTGATGAACTAAAGTGGCTCTCGCAATAAATTTCATTTGCATCATCACTGTAAACTCTGTGTTTAATTTTGAATTAATGGAACTCTCTCAACGACTAAGTCTGACTTCATCTGACCTCTCATTTTGAACTTTTCTAGGTTACCTCTGTTTTTAGTTGAATAATCGCTCTGAGTTTATAGATGACTTTAATATTGAATTTTTTACTCTAATACCTTCATGCGGGTGACTTATTCATTTTATGATTGTGGATGATGTCAATAAATGTTTTAACAATACCATCTCTAACTCAATTATCTGGATACAGTCCTAAACAGTATTTTACAAAATCAAAACAACGCCGATTTTGAAGATAATACCATCTGCTGCCTTTCTCTTTTCTAGTCATTGCTATGTGTTAGATACAATAAATGTCCTAAACGTCGACGAAATTTAACTGGGTTTTAATCACCTAATCCCATAATTGTAGTCTAATACAGCCAAGATCCTAAGAAGCAATAGTTATCAAAAGTGGACATGTACAATCCTAACGATTTATCTACAACTTTGAATCTGACCGTTTTGTTAGGAATTGTATTTGCATTTCAAAAATAAAGATCTGCTTTGCGTTACCAAAATTATGTCGACCTATGTAATCCCCGTCGGTGCGACAACCCTTGCACCAAATCCGCCAAATAGCCGCTTCCGATATTCCGCAACGTCAGTTTTTCCGCCGCCAACTCGCCCCGTAATCGCGGACTCCAATTCCTCCCCCGCAATTTATTTTTAATTTGCATCCATTAGGTCCGCCTTTCGCTGTCGCGGCCGCCTATGAAGTCCGCCTGACAAATTAGGGCTCAACTTGTCTCCGGTGTTTGCGTAATTATTCCTTGTTTTTCGGCCCCGCTGCAATTACGGCCCAATTCTTTACCGTGCGCGACGAATTACGAATCCATTACGATCGCCGGGGACGCAGGACCCTTTCGCCCTGTACAAAGGGACGCGACCATGTATATCCCCTGGCCGTTGAAACGTCCGAAATTCCGATAACAAAGTGGACCGAAACAATTGCGAGACCTTCCTGGTCCTCCGAGACCGAATCATTCTTCACGGTATTGTCGACAGAGTGCCCTTGTTAGTAACATGTGAGCTGAGGGTTCCTTATTGAACGGGATAGCGGCAGAGATAATTCAGGTGTTTTGTTCTGAGAAGGCCCAGCGTTGAGGTTCACGGATTTGACTTACGGCGAACGATCCGGGGTTTCTGAGGTCGGGATAGGCGGTTCTACTCGGTTTTCAGTACCCCGAAAACATCCTGACTAGCTCTAAACGTGATACAACTGAAGTCAGGAAATTTGCTCGGATTTTTTATGCCCAACATGCTTCGTGGTGAACAAATTTAGGTTAGTTTTTAAAAGAAAAACAGGGAAAAACAAGTGACGGGAATATAAAAAAAAATTATCGTCACCGAGAAAAGCTATGATATTATTTCTCCAAAATCATAATGAAAGAAATGGTGAGCCTAGGAATTGGAATGGTTATTTATACTATAAGAGATGTGAGTAACATTAGCCAGCTGAGGACGAGTGTGAAAAAACTTCGCGTCTGATTTATGTACCTATATCCTATGAAGTATATAACATTTTTTTCCCTAGCTTACCGATGGTGTCGCTACATTCGTCTATTAGCTGTTTACAGAAACGAGTATTGTTTCGTGGTTACATTAGATTTCTATTTGTATTTATGGGATTTTTTAGTTCGTACGTTTATTGGCTTTCAATAATCGAAGCTGATTCTTTAATTGTGGATCCTGTGGATTAAATTGTAAGTGCAAGTATAGATAATATTGTGCTTTTTGTTATATTTCATGTAAAATATTGAGGTGAGCACTATTCAATTTTGAATGCTTCTCAGATCCTCTGTCAAGACATTTACCAAGGATCCCTCTAATCATAGGATTTTTTGCAACATTTACATGCTCTCAGAGACTGTCTAGAGGGTGTGCAAGTGTGCAATGAAATCATTGGATTCTATGAGAATAAAATTATTTCAAAACATTGGAATTCTACAAAGGCATTCCTATCATATTGAGGAAATGATGTCTTATAAAAATAATTATGTGAAGGTTGACAATATTATTTACGTATACCAAGCAAGTTTGTCTGGAATCTGCAAACATATTTTAGCCCTGCTACTCTACAAGGTTGTACGTACTACAAAATATCTTGACAATTCTACTGGTTGTGAAATTAAAAATTCATTGTTTAGTTTTGTCTCTGTTTTTTCTTTTTGTCCTCCATGAAAGTTAAATGTACAAGACATAAAACATTAGGGTTCTTCATATTTGATGAAAACTAAGAGAAAGATGAAATAAGTTTGAGACCTAGCAGAACATGAAAACAGGCATGACTATAATGTGATTGAAGATCAGCATAAACAATATATTCATTTATTAGAAGCTACAAATTTTTTCTGTTTAGGAAGGCAAAAAATCTATGAAAAGAAAATGGGCTATAAATTATGCATTTTTTTAACATTCTTCAGAGAACCGCATTATGCAGAAAATGACGATTAATCATGTTGAGAAGTTCATTAGGCTAGATTTCAATGTTTTATTCATTTGCAACTCACTCTTTTCTTAGGCTGCAGCTATAATAGAATAAAACTATTTAACTTATCTATTCATTGATTGCATCTTTTCCGTTGCTAAATAAAAGTCAATACTATCAAGCTATTTTGAACATTATTATTGAATTGATACATATAGTATAATATGTTGTTTAAAATTGCCAATACTCGGAATTTATTTGAAATTCCACATGTAGATTTGATTATTGCTGAGCATAAGTTCACTTTTGCAACAAAACTTGAACTCACAAGGTCCCTAGTTTTATTGCATATTATCATATGGTTTGTCTTCAGGTCAACTAGGCTCCTTGAATTGTTGAGACTTCTATATATTCAAGAATATCAAGTAGCCTGCCTCAAAGTCATTATTGTACAAGAACAATTTCTGGTTTTTGGTAACGTAAAGATTCTACTTTTTACCACGAAAATAATGAAAATGGGCTCCAGGATTCCTAGATTTTTTCGAATTACATCCATCAACACAACAATTAGTGTTTTTAACGATTTTTTACTTAGGTATCTTTCATCGCAATAAAAACGTAAAAAATAAACAAATAAACACAGTTTTCACCAATTACTGTCAAAACGATACTCGTTTTCGGCTAAGTTCCAGCTAACGCCGGCGGTGTTGCATAGAGTTGTGTGTTGCTATATACCGGATATATTTTTTAATTTTCATTATCATTACATTCGTTAGAAATCTCACTAAATTATGGCATCCGCGACATAAGCACTTTTCATTCTATCAACCACGTAGCGAATAGTATGAAGGAGTAGAATTGTTTCACTCTGCGTAGATGAAATGGATTTTTCAGTTTTCAGATATGAAAGCATCAGCGAATATTGCTTGTTTATCTCTATTACCGAAAAAGTCGACAAAACAGTATGAAGCAGCATATAAATCTTCTAAAAATTGGTGTCGAAGCCAGACGTCTACTACAGTCTCCAGAAACCGTATTTTTATCGTATTTTCACGAGAAAAATGATTCAATGAAGTCTCCACCAAGCTTATGATGAGTATTCGTTATGTTGAATATAGGTATTTGAAAATATCCAAAAACTCTCCCGTACTTTCACAGTGACAAAAAGACAAGAAAATCAGGTTTGTCATGTCATAACAATTCAAAAGCAGATTGACATAAGATTCAACGTGACTGCCATTAATCCTCGCTTCTTCATTCGCGAAATGGAAAGTGACTGAAACCTAGGGATGTGAGTTGACTTACATCCTGTCGTTAAGGGCAACCAATACCTCTTTGAGTAACTTTCACTTACTTTTGTCGAAGCAATATCAAAATAGGTTGATTACAATACAGCGAGGGAGAGAAATTCATTCATTTCGATGAAAACTATTTTGAATTTATCTATCTTTCAATAGATAATAATGAGCTTCGTGGTTGACAAAAACATTCTTGATTTTTTTTTACTGAAGTCATGAATGAACTACTTACTTGTGGCGGATAGTGATTCGGCAAAGAGTGCACAGCCTCTCTATATGTTACCAAAGCCTTCTGGAGTCTGCCTTGGTCCGAATACAGAGCTCCAAGTTGAAGAAGCGCTGATACCCTAGCGGTTTCGTGTTCTTTCTGGTCCTTCAAACCACTTCCATCTAGTTGGGATCCTTGTTTCAGAACTGATATCGCTTCCTGGCACCTTCCGGCTGCTATCAGTGCTGTACCCAAATTCACATAGGCCACTGAAAAAAAATCCTATTAGTCTTTTGACAAAGACTTAAAAGAAGAAAATCGTAAATTGAGACATCCTCAAATTACTATTTTATTGCCAAATACAAAACAAGGAGTATTCTCAATATTCTCGTAGTCCTGAATTTGAATGCTTCCAAATCATTTATATACGAGCGAATGAACGGGATCTAAGACGGTAAGAATTTTGAACTGTAAATTTCTTGAATTGAAGCAGGACTTTCCAGAGTTCTGATCTGAGAAGAGAGTCTTCTTGAATATTGGAAGCTAGACTACATTCAAAAAAGTATATCGAGTTATGTTGTTCGGAACACAAATCGGATTATCCCTGACTTTAAAATTTTTGGAAGCCTCTCCTCTGAAATCTTCATTCTGGACATATCAGGTTATGCCTCAGTACGAAGGAAATATTGAAAAATATTCATTTTGATTTGTAGAGAAAAAGCCATCAAAACACCTCAAGACAATGAGTCGTCTTTCTTAAAACTATACAGGATGCACGATGTTCGACAGCCTATTAGGAGTTTCTGGGAAACAGGACATATTGGAAATCTGAAAATTTGGATTATGATATTGTTTGACATTTTCTACCGAGTTGAAGCAATTTTTCAGTTATAAATTTTGGGATTTTTTTTTTTAATTGAGAGTATCAAATTCTGAATCCATTCGTACCGAAATTGTTACATTCGCCCAATCGAGAAAAAATTAAAAAAAGGAGAGAAGAGTATTCGATATTATGTTTGTTACTCCTGATCTCAAGTCCAAATCGTTTCCACATTTTTGAAGTAGTAGAATGTGAAAATATTATAAAATTTCAGAATTTTGAAAAACGCGTCACAGGGTGTTTCAAACGTTGGGTCAAAAATTGGGATCGACATAAGCTCTCAACTTCCGTTTTCTGAATAAGAACCTTTTGTTTGTATTATTGCGTTAGACGATGCGAAGAAAAATGATAATTTTCCCGAATGTAAATGCTCCCTACATGGACAATACTTTAATTATTCGGAATTTGTTGATTTCAAGTCGTACGGAGCGTCAAATTCGAATAAAATGTTTCATATCGACAATAACCTTGATGATGAGAAAATGCCGTCATCGAAGCTTGGCAGAGACAGACCGGTTCGTCCTCCTTAGGACTCATCAGTGCCTCTCAGCCAGCCTGTTTGTTGAGGAATTCTGGTGAGACGAGGTTCAGCTACGCTCCGCTAGATGGCAAACCTTTATATAGCACTGAGTTTATCTTCTCGCATTGCTAAGGAGGACGAAACCGGTCTGTCTCTGCCAAGCTTCGATGACGCCGTTTTCTCATCTTGGATGAATCTGCAAACAGGGTCTCCACTAGTCCAATCCCCATTTATATATATCATGGCCCATGATTAGGGTGCTAATCTTTCCTCTCGTTATCATCATTTGTCTACGAAGAATCCAACGCAATTATGAAAAATGGGGTTCTTATTTGAAAACTGAAAAACGAAACCAATTTTGGACCCATTATTTGGAACACCCTGTGACGAGTTTCACAAAATTCTGGAAATGTACAAAATTTCCACAACAGGCATTATATTGAATTCATACTAATATTATAAATGTGAAAATCCGTGTGTTTGATTTTGAAGAAAATTTCACTATATTGGAGAGAATTTTTTTTTGGGGTTGTCATGTAGGGTTCATCCCTATAAAACGAAGAAAAAAGGAAAAATATCGATTTTTCATTGAAAATCCCGGTACTTTGCGGCTTTCACAGGCGACGCTGCGTAAACTATAAGAGTTCTATAAAAAAGTCCGCGACGGCATATGTCTAACTGCTGAAGACAACCCACGATAGCCATTCTCAACATTTTCAATTCAATCCAAAACAATGGTCAATTTGAAGAGAGCTTTCGACTGGCATGGAATGTATCAATATGAAGAAAAATGTGACTGATATCTGCAGCATTTATTCCTGATGAAAAATGCTTTTTATAGTATAGTTGGATACTTTGAAAGTTACAGTAGGTTGAACGAGTGTGAATTTGAATTATACGCGACATCGTTTCGTTATGTATACACGTGCTGTCTCTCCTCCGATACGGGATTATGAATGGGGGGTGCGGACCTATCAGTACCATTTTGAATTGAAATATAACGCGAGCGGAGCTGCGGGTATGAGCTTGTACATTTATATTCCTTCTTTCTTCAGTTTTATTCGGATATTTTGAATCATATTTTGCAACGATTTTAGAACGCATGTATTCAGATCTGCAAACTCTATCAAATAAGAAAACAAACGAATAGAAAACAAAATTTATTGAAAATTTTTTTTCACTCCCTGTATGGCTGACAGTGATCAGGCTCTAAGAATATTTAGCTCTGTAGATAATGTTGAATGATAACAATCCGAATTTTGAGATTTCAAATAGGCCCGGTATATACACCCTGTATATACTAGCTACAGCCAGGGAAGGATCTACTCTTCGATTATTCATAGGATATAGCTTGGACGGGCAAAAGTGTTAACTTTCATTTCCTATCATTCAGACGGCTAGAGCTCAATAAAGCGTCCTTTCTCCAAGTATTTGTCATTGGGAGAGGATCATGTTGAAACAAAGTCATGAGGAAGACCTTGAAGGGGACGCTGTTTCTCCATCCTGAAGATCTGACGTCAAAGAAGGTAAACTACGAGTCACGATCAACTGGGCAGTTGTTTTTTAATGTTCCAACTTCCGAAAAAGGAACAATAAATCATAACTCCCTCTGACATGAGGTGTGTATCATTTGGTGCGTTTTCGATGCCGCCGTCCGTGAGTTATTGAAGGCAAAATTAATGAACTGATATCTGCCTTCCGACGAGGGAGCAAGTTGAGCCAACATGGCGGAATATCGAGCTGTAATCCTCCAGGAATCAAAAAGCGAGTCACGCGCCCGTAAAATATGAAGCGAAGTGTTTGATAATGTGCCAACTTGCCGCCGTTAATCAAGAGTCCTTTGTTAATTTTAGGTTAACATCAACGCCCGGGCCAACTTTAATGTTTTATTGCCGAATGGCTCTCAGCTTAGTTCGGGCTTGCGGCTATTAGGTTTTTCACGTGAGTCGTGTTCTGGTATTTCACCTTTTGCGAAAACCTAGGAAGCACGGGTGCATGAATTGTGAATGGTTTTTCGAGACGATCTTATGAAATATTTTTAATCAGCTATTTCGCATTACGAGGGTCTTACTACCAGGTTATCATTATTCTCATGCAGCTGGTTTGCTCCTTCAAAATAAAAAGACAGGGATGCAATAAAGAACTATTTGCAATAGAACACTTGAACAAACTACCGACTTTTCTATGAACTTCCATTTATGTGCAAGCAGTCAAAGATATTCCACCCCATACCATAATCGATCCTCCCCCGAAACCAGTAGTATTGAGGAAATTGCATTGAGCATATCTTTCATGTGGAAGTCTGTTTGCAAGGGAACGTTGATCACAATGGTAGAGGCAGAATCTAGAATCATTTGTGAAGAGAACTCTTTCCCAATCAGCTTCTCTCCAAATGGATATGCTCTCACGCGAAATCCAAACGCGAAGGGCTGGGATAAGAGCTGGGCCTCTTGACGCGACACGAGGCCTTGAATAATATTTTCTGAGGCAATTTCTTATTGTATGAGTGCTAATTTGCACCCCATGAGTTTGCTTAAGCTGATTTCGAAGGAGGCGAGAGGTTGCAAACCGTCGTCTCAACGAAGAAACTCTCAAGTAACGTTCTTGAATGGCAGTTGTTACCCGTGGTCCACCCTGTCCTGCTCTTCGGACCTTCATACCTGTCTCCCTGAATCACTGCAACATTCTGGACACACTTGTATGGGAAACTACAAACCTTTCTGCAATTCTTCTGTATGTGCATCCTTCTTCTCGCAAAACTACTGCTTGGGCACATTCCTTTTGGGTCAAATTGCGTGATACTTCTTCCGAGTAGGTTTCTATTTTCTTCGATGAAAAACTTTTCTTCATATTATTCACGTTTTCACAAAGTTCCGGAAGAGTTTTTTCTTCGTCTGAAGCTATTCTTCCACATACTCCAATAATTTTATAACATTTTTTCGCATCCTGATTCGAGGTTTCTTGATATACTCGAGTATAACTGATTTACTTCAACTTCTGCTGGAACACCATAATTGAGGTTTGAAAGTTTCTGAATTATCGTTATTATTATTCATCTTCACTTTGTTGAACCGTATTATTCGGGTCGCTGAAGGTTTGAAGCATAAAGTATTTGCAATTTTGTTTCAGTTCGAGCACTTTGATGAACTTTCGGATTTACAACTGCACTGAGTTATACCTACCGATAAAGTTTGTCAAGCATTTAATATCACTCAACTTTCACTTTTTTCTCGAAGTAACATATACATTTTTATTGAACTTATTCATAAACAGTTTTTTAGGAACACTATAATTTGGAGTAGGTTAGTTCTAATTCTTTCGTGGTGAAAAAATACTCACTTGATAATGCAAAGTTCGAACAGTGGGCACCTTGGTGAATTTAGAAATTGTCGAATTACCGACCTCAAGGTTGGTAATTTCATTGTTCAATTTACGATTTCGAAAATCGAATAAAAAAATCATGTATATCAGGAAAACTGAATAACTCATTACATGTGCTGTAATTGAATGTCACTTTCTAACAATTCCTGATCTAGGTTATATAAGGACGTACAATCTGATTCCCTATTACACTCAGGCAGTTCACTCCGGTGAGAACATCTCCTGAAATATATCTTCTGAAGATGCCAGACAATCTGGCGAAACGTCAGGAAATTATTCACGACGACAGCGGAAATGCTCGAAGGAACAGGGTACTTTGCAGACAATATTTTGCAGTCCTACCATTAACCGAGGGTCAGTTCGTCTAAATATAAAACGTAAAAATAAGTGGGTACAAATAACAAATATAACTACAAATGTCTTCTGTGTTCCCCTCATTTAGATTTGTAGGTTCATTTTTCGGAGTTTTGTTGGAAGCATAATGTCTTTGTCCTATAAATAGAGCACCAACACTAGAGCAAACTAGAAAAAATTGCAGGAACTAAATTTAGTTATATTTATGCAAACAAGCTATGATTATTGTCGACCTAAAACAGCTTAAATACCTTCTGGGGGCCGTGAACGTCATATTCTTTATGGTTATTCCAATAATGACCCCATTACCCGTAGTCAATAAAAAATGAAAACATGGAAATTGTGTTATCCGACATATATTTGAATGTTGCCGTGATTTCAGTACAACAAAATCGAGGAGAAAATTCAGACTGCTCCTTTGTTATCGGAAAAAAAAACTATTTGATCGAAATTCAGGCATTTTGTATCATCATTTTAAGGATTACATCGTTTAGGTTGTGATTAATCTTCTTGTTTTTGTATGTTCAGTTTGCTCTCCTATAAACGAAATCTAATTCTCTATCCCATTACTTATATACCGAGGCATATTTCGTCTACTATCTTTGGATAAAATCTTTTATTTGAGAACAATTTAACTTTATTCTTACTAGGTCGACAAATGTTGATTTTGAACGAACGAAAGGAATTCATTATCTGCTTATTCTCATACCATAGTGGAATAGAACTACATTATTCATTCCTCAAATTTAGATTTTAAGAGTTTCGACAGCGACAGACTTTTTCACCACTACAATACGTAATTTCATTTTATTCGGTGAAAGAAAAAAACCTTTCAACTTGTTTAACTTGTTACACACAGTATTGTATCTGCTCCGTGTGTACGCTCGAAGCGCTTACTCTTTTCACGAAGTTAAATCCTTTCCGCTTAGAGAAATTCGTATGGAATTCGTTGGATATGGATTCACTTCAAGAATACCTTTAATGAAATGAATATCATTATTTTTTTTCAGTTGTAGATTAATTAAATGATCCCTATCATGAAGTGTTTTCATGATAGCTGTTTTAACACTCATTTGCTATCGATTGGTGTGTCTTTTTTTCTGAACACACTTATTTCTCATATAAATGAAATCATGAGATCATGATGTCAAATTTTGTGTAATAAAAAGTCTGAATTGGTTCTAAATTCAATATGAGAACAGTTTCCAAAACACGAAATGATTCAAGATCTGGACTGACAAAGACGAAACCTTCCAATAAGAAACGGAGTTAAAAAAATTGTATTTACAATATTCCCTGTATTTGTGGAAAAACCTATACAATTAAGAAAATTAGAATAAAAAGATATTGGTAGATCACGATCATGTGACTTCCTATACAGGCGATCAGATGATGGATTGGAATAACACGAAAAATCTAATGATGGAACCTGACAGTTCTGCTCATAGTAATTGAAAAATCGCTCAGGATATTTTTTCAATTATTGATTGTGGAGATGTTTGAATTCTCCCAAGGATTTTCTGGTTCTGAAAATTGGTTGCATCCAATAACGGCAGGACCTCTGTGTTTCCGTCGTCTTTTGACTAAATAACTTGTCTCTAGAATGTACAAGTCCCCTGGATTCAAAGCATATTGCACTCAACGCTAGAAGAATACGAACGATGTCATTCTCGAAGATAAACTATGGTCTTTGTATCGAGCAATTGGTTATATCACCGAATGGAAAGCAAGAAGCCGCAACCATCGCCGCTGCCAGTGGACGAACCCTGCAGCTCATGGTCGCCTGTGTTGAAGCAGCTACGAACGCTTGTTTCGCGTGAGCGCGAAGGCGCTTAAATACGCTTCCAGTGGACGACCGGGCTGACTCTGGCATACATTAATAATCTCAGCGTGCCGTCCAATCAGAAGTACGAGCATTCGTGTGAAATCGCCGGAACTCGTTTAATCGGTTTGAACGTCAACGGTCAACTGGATTTTGGCGCTCTTCGCCCTTTGCTGTGAATTTTTGAGGAATTTCATTGCAAAATTTTAAAGAGATTTCTGAAAAAGCAATTCTCATGGCTAGTTTCCTTTATTTTACTAATTATTTTCAGTGAACGATATCAAGCTATTCGAAATTATTGTGAGATATGGCATCGATTGTGATGTGAGTACCTGATAGCAGTATTGGTGTGTATCCAAATATTAATTATGTATATAGTTCATATGAGTTGTAGTAAATGCTGAGATTTTTTGCAGATCAAATTCTCGAATATGTGAAATTTGCCAAAAGGAGTTCAGCAGTGTTTCAGTGAAGAATAGGCGCTTCGGAAAATCCATAATTAGGACATCCAAATGGACAAGAATAAAAATAAATTGTGTTGTCTTTATCCTGCTGATAATAGAGAGATAAGTTCTCTTGTTACAAAAATTAAGAAATTTATAATATATTGGTCAAAGGCATAAGTATCCATATTCAGGGAGTATGTCCTTCAAGAATTGAATCGGAGCTTCATTTTTCAAAATTTTCTGTATGTATTTTAGTTGGTTGAACTTTCTCATTAAAGGATTTCAAAATATTATTGTGTTTGGCTTTCCTACTCTAGCTTATGAACAAACATAATGAGAACCTTATTCTTTCATGATATATACAAAATCAGGAGGAATTCCCATTGACTCATTGACATATTGTATATATCCATAACAATTTGAAAGAATTTGTTTTTTAAGATCTCGTGAGGATGATGAAGTTTTCAAGAATGAAATAAGGGTTAAATTCTAATTTGACTCATTATTTCCAGATTGAATCCATATGGAGTAGAATAAAATCAGTAGTATCCTTTCAAATTAAATTAGAAATAAAATGGAAATAACATCATTCATAGACATATTCATTAATGTAAATTTCGAATTTATCAATTTTTTAGACGAATATAGGTACATGTAATGTGTCATATTTAAACGTCCATATATGTACATAATCATGAAACCCGTTTTCAACATGATTTTCGAACGGAGAGATATCGATTGAACATATGTAAAAACTCTCCACAATACATAGGACTGAAAATTTTCAACAGACTGCCTTTACACATAAAGAACATTAATAATTTTAATATTTTTAAAAGTCAACTTAAAATCTTTTTGGTGAATATAGAACCATATAATTTAAACGAATATTTTGATTGTAATTGTAGATAATTTTGAAACACCAATGATAAACGTCTTCAATGTTATTTTATTTTTACTCTTATTTATTGACTGATATTTATTATTTATTTATTGACTATTGTCTGCCAGGGAACTTTAGTTCGTGTTCGTATTAGTTGTCCAGTTGTCTTTTTATATACTATTGTATATACCTATTTACTCATTTGCCTGTACTATTTAATGACGCACTCCATACATTGTAAAAACGTCTCACGGAAATAAAGGGTATTATTATTATTATTATTATTATTATGATATTATCATATCATCCGATATTATGCTGCGTATTTCAAGTTGAACGTTTCGAAAACGAATTCGCGCCATATAGGTAGGCCAAGCCCTCTTTCATCTCATTGGAAGGCACGCTGAGATTATTAATGTATGCTGCTGACTCTCAGGGGGACGTTCACACCTGGCTCATCCGTATTTCAGGCTAAGCATATGATGGAAAAAATTCTTTGCAAATGCTCAATTCTGTATTTCCATTAATGATTCGAGGGAATGGAATTGGAATATCGAAATTTAGTTGGATTTGGAGATGTAACTGACAGACACAGCTGGCCCTTTGGGCCTTTCTCGAATGTCTCAATGTCGAGATCATTCGCTTTGGTTCGAAACCAATTACTACTTCCCTTACAAATTTCCCTCATGCTGAAACCTGACGCCTCCACTGCCCGGCATGAATGAGCCCATCTAGGCATATTTCCATTCAGACCGCGTGCCAGCATCCGAGGTTTATTGCATAAGAAAATGAGGATGCGAGACGGGGAGAAGGCGAAAGGCTCACAGGAAGGAAATTCGGCAACACAGGCCGGCACCAAGAGTCTATTCCTCGGAAATATGAAAAGATTCCGAAAGGATTCTGATTGCGAGATAATTTGACATTTTGGATGCCGTTCATCAATATTCCGGGGGTTGGCGTTCCCTTTGAGCTCCGCCGCGTTCCGGGTAACGTCCGGAATACGAACATGGTCGGGGAGGGGCGAGAGATATACCGGCTCGATCTCGAAGAATTTACAAATTGGAAACGGGATCGGCTCGATGTCGGAAATATGTTGAAAATTCGACCTAATGAATATTCAATCGGGCTTTATTGCGATATCGATTCTAGTTTTTAGTTGCGGGAACCGTCAGATGGGTGTGCGGAGCAATAAAGGTCTCATGAGGCAATTATTCCGCATCAGTATTCCGACGAGTTCGCGGAAAATTGTGCTGGTTCTTTTTCATATTCATTTTCCCGAGTTGCGGGAGGTTCGTTAAGATCGTGTACGTATTTGTTTGCATGGCGTTATGATACTCACCTCTAGAGTTGATCACAGGTGGAGTACATTGACGTAACTCGTCAATAATTCTTGGACTATGAGTTGTTGCGGAAAATTCTCTCACCTGTCGATATTCAATTTCAAAAGCAATATATTCTATGGTTTTTTGAATTTAATATTTCCTCCCCACTACGCCTTGCACCCATCTACTTTATTCTTTCGAATGGGAATATGGAATTGTGATAGTTACATCACATACACTGCGCAAAAAAATTAACGCACATTCTGAAAATCTCAATTAATGAAAGTTAACTCTACATTGACTTTAAAACTCATCTTTTGTATTCTCTCGGTATGATTTCGAACGAAACAACACATTGAATGGAAGAAAAGTTCAGGATTTTACGGAATCTTATATGAACAATTTCCAAAATATTGAAATGCTGATAAGTGATTTAATACTTGGTATTTCCACTCCTTGCGTTAATTACAGCTCAGCTTGATAATCTTAAAATGTTCTGATCTAATCCTTTCCAGATTTCTCCGGGTTGGATTCCTAAGTCATTGAGAGAAGCTGGATGATTTTCTGAACTTCGATTGAGGTTTTCCAAAACCCGCTCAATCGGATTGAGATCTATACTTATTGCTGGCCATCGAGAGACTTCAAGGTACTCCTGAACGATGCGCGCACGACGGGGTCTGGCATTATCGTCCATAAAAATGAAATTTTCACCAACGTATGGGGCAAATGGCACTACGTGCTCTTCAAGAATGTTCCTTATATACTTATCAGCATTCATGGCTCCATTATCAACGACCACGTCTGTGCGAGCAGTCAAAGAAATTTCACCCCATACCATAATCGATCCTCCCCCGAAACCAGTAGTTTTCAGGAAATTGCAACAACCATATCTTTTATGTGGACATCTGTATACAAGGGAACGTCGATCACAATAGTAGAGGCAAAATTTAGACTCATCTGTGAAGTGAAATTTTTCCCAATCGGCCTCTTCCCAATGGATATGCTCTCCCGCAAAATCCAAACGCGCCCTTCGATGGGCTGGGGTAAGAGCTTAGCCTCTTGCCCCGACACGAGGCCTCAAATCAAATCCTCTGAGGCGATTTCTTATTGTTTGAGTGCTATTTTGCACTCAATGAGTTCGCTCAAGCTGATTTCGAAGGAAGCGAGTGGTTGCAAACCGTTGTCTCAACGAAGAAACTCTCGAGTATTGTTCATGAATGGCAGTTACCCGTGGTCTACCCTGTCCTGGTCTTAGGACATTCATATCTGTCTCCCTGAATCGCTGCAACATTCTGGACACACTTGTATGGCAAAATCTAAACCCTTCTGCAATTCTCGCAAAACTACCGCTTGGGCACATTCCTCTTGGGTCAAATTGCGTGTTTCCTTTGGATAGTGATCGAGTGTAGAGAAGCAAACGAAAGAAGAATTATTGATCAATAGAATTGATCGAGAACAACTGATTAGAAAGGAGCGAATTCATTCAATATTTGACAATATCATCTTTTTTATTCCTGCTGGGAAAAAATATCTTTATTGAAGAAAAACGTTGAAAGTGGATATTATACGAATGCATAATTCTGATCACTATAATTATCATTGAGAACACCTTCAATTGTAGAATACATTTGAGATATTCATAATTTTTTTGTGCAGTGTATTTATGTTGCTAATAGAATGATTATTTGTGCGGTTTTTTTTCTTGTTAGGATATAATTTACAAAGTGTGATTGGGGATTACTGCAATCAGGTCTTCCCATGTTTTCTTGAATTTGCAATCTTTCACCCATTTCGTTCCACACCCCTCTACTTTTTTTTTCAAATAGGAATATCGATATGGAATTCGTTTATTGTTATGAGTATATACGATATACGATCTTATAAATCAATTCTTGTGTTTTTAACTTGTGCAATTTTTTTTCATCATATAATTCTTATTTTAGGAAATTCAAGATGAAATGTCAATTTCATCACGTTGCGCTGCCATATTTTTGAAATGAAAAAAAAGTTGTTGAGGATTAAGGGTGTAATATTACAACTTTGAAATTTCATACATTTTCGAACTTCAAAAAGAAATCCGTGGGCAGGAGATTATTTCAAGAAGTGACACATATCATAAATTTTCAATTTCGTAATACAATTCTATTTTTTATTCACACCCCTCAATGTCCTATCGAATGTTTTTCCATTTGATATAATATCACTATCGAATAGTGACTACAGGGTGTTTCAAATAAGGTTCCGCAGATTTCGGATCTTAATCCTCAGATTATTTTATCATTTAAAGTTTATTTGAACTATGGGTCTCTGGCGCACCAAGAAATTGGTTTTATGAAATTATTTTCTACACCGTACACGATCTCTTTTTGCGTTTTGGCATGTTATGAGTACGCATTAAGACACATTTTTTTGGATACGAAACCATGTTTGATTATCACCAGTGGGGTCCGTACTTACTACTTGTACTTACTACTGTACGCCAATAATTCTTTTAAATTTTTTTTCGAAAACACCAAATAATTAACAGTATTAATGGTCCCTTTTTTTCCGCGACGAATACTTTTTTAGAGCTAAATACTGAAGAAGAGAATGAAATATTTTTATTCCATAATAGAATTTCAGGGCAAGTCAGTCAGGGTATCTACTTTGAAAGTGTCCACCCTCGATAACTCAACCACGAATCAGAATTCGTGAAATCACTGGAACCGGTGGATTTCTGGGAACATCTAGGATACAAAGCTAGTTTCTACTAGCAACGCCCTGGAGAGGGTGATGATATGAACAGGAATTTGAGTAGGGAAATTGGTCAGTTCTGTAGCACAAATGCATTCACAGATTTAAATTTCTATGACTCTTCAGTTGAATCATTATAGGAGGATACTACATCCACTGAAAAATTTTGTGCTTTTCAATGTCGATCTGGAATGGAATTCATAACAAACCTTCGAAATGCAGGAAATTCGTAAAGAAAAGAATTCGTAGGCCAACTTCTTTAAAGCAGAAAATTGTTGTATAACGATTTTGTATCAGTGACTCAGATTTAGTTTCAATCGTGAATTTGGTAAAAATTCAGATTCTTACGTGAACAACTGTCGTTTTTTCCATTCGAAGCAATTTCGAATCAGTGAAATCAATAGTTACTGTCAAAAAGAGGTGGGAAAACAAATCCCTACTGCGATTATCCTAATCGAATTCTTTTGTTCCGTCAGAAACGAAGCAGACATAAATAAGTCGTTTCTCCCTCGACTATGGCAATTTCCTCATTTTCCCCCTGATATCGGAAGCTGGCAAAAATCCGACTGAGAAACAGTCATATGAATATTACATCCGGCCAATTCCGCGGAGAAATCATCGGAGGAAAAGTTAATCCGAACTTCCGTAGACGCGAATTCCCATTAAATATGAAATACTAAATGCAGATTAATTTTATTTCTCGAATACATTTTCCAGTTCAGACCCCCGTTTAATTTCGCCCGGATTTCCATAAGAAGTGTTAATTACAAGAAGTTCCCTTTCCTGCGCCAAAAATTATGCATTCATGAATCCGGGAATTCTCGCTGCTACTTACAAACTTTTTGCGACACCGGGGACAGTCACACTTCGGACGAGAATTTTTTATGGGGATGCACTTTAGACGATGCTTGAACTCAACTGAAATCTCGAATTTATATTCTCTTTTGACGGGATACTTGAAAGCAGCAATTTCGAAACTTTCACAGAGAATAGGAAAATTTGTGAGACCTCTGGAGGGTCCTCGATTCAAAAACAGAATCAATTTCTGAGCCCTTTCCTTCAACTGGGGTACAATAGGCGTTGAGAATTTTCAATTAAGTCACGATTAATGCTGCCGAATCGTCAAATTAATCATTTGGAGTTTTCAATATGGACAATTTGCTTTCAATCTTCTAGCTTCACAAGTATTCGATAATTCTTATTCTTCTTGTTCATTGGGAGGACAATTATCGATCGATTCTATTCAATTTTTTTTTTTAGTCGAATTCATATCAAACATGACGAAACTCACATTCAATGGGATCATTCATTAAATTGACAGAATCATCATTAAGAAATAACACGACTTACACAGACTCCAGTTAATGTGAGAGAGGACGAACAGGCAAAAAAATCAGGTAACTTCATGATGACTTTCATTTCATATCGAACTAATGAAAATAATCATGAAGCACTTTGAAATTGTTATGATCTTTCTTCGAATTGATATTAGAAATGTAGATAGTTCCATTATTCTCGATAAGTTCTCTTTTGAAGGTCATGATTATGACACAATATTTCAATTTCATCAAATCTAAGGGAATGTAATACAGAAAGATCCAGTGACGAATTTTCAGTTGTCATTTCACAAGTCAAATATACTGACTCAATATTCACTATCTGCGTGACAAAATAAAACCACTTTTGGTAGCTCTTGATAGCCTGAGTGAATTTCCTCAATTTCTAAAGAGAGTGAAAAATTAGAACTATTTCAGTAGCAGTAGGTATCAGTGATGATATATATGCAGATTATCTTTTAGAGAGAAAGAGAGAGAGAGAGAGAGAGAACTGTCATTTATTGTAATACAAAATACAACAGAAGCCATCGACCTACGGTCCTTCAGCTAGATCTTTTAGAATATATTGAAAGTATGAAAGCTCCGCATTAACATTATCATAGAATAAAGGGTGAGTATTGTTCCATAAGTGTCCGAATTTAAACACAATGCAGATAATATTTAACCTTCGGTCAGGCGCAACCCTAATCCTAACGGTTTCGGGCGCAACTCATCTGTGAGATTAAGTCGGGAAATTCATGTTTTAATGGAAAGAATTTGCTAGAAAATGGGGAGGTCGTTGAAAAATAGTATTGTCATTCATATACATATAATATATAAAGAATATTCCAAAACATGAATAAAAATGGACGGTAGAAATTAAAGAAAGTTAAATTCTGCGGATTTTAATATAAAAAGGATATTTGTATGAAAACAAAATGTAATTGTGATTATATATGAAACAAAAGCAAGTGTCTATTACTCCTGACAACCGCTGCCAGGTAAACTAAAACAATGGAACTTTTATATTGTACGATATCAGTCGGTTTAGCATTCCTTTCTCTAGTGAAGTTTTGTTTCCCTTTATCTTTATATTTATATTAATATATTTTACTATAATTTCTAGAATACTTCGCGAAAATATGCATTTGAAACATACGGTGATTTTAATTTACTTGCATTTTCTTGAGTTTGAAACCATTATACCCTGAAAAAAAAGACTTGAAGACTCAAGAGGGCTCTTTTCAACTCACAAATTATATCAAGAATTGCAATAAATATGAAATATAACTTTACTTGTTCTTTTGTTCTGGGGTTAAGAGCGCGAGTGCACGACTTTTTCATCCAGAAATACTGAAAAAAATCAAATTCGATGGTACTAACGTTATCGAGCGCAATGGATCCAGGAGATCATTGCACTCTTTTCGACTAACATCAAGGCACTGAGGAGGTTGATATTACACATACATGATCGCGATATAAAATCAAGAAGCTACTGAAAGTCCCACCCCTGAGCGACAAACACCGCCGTGAGAAACTAGAAAAAACCATGCAATTAATCTGACAGATTAGGTGCGAGTGTCCGAGGGTTAATTACATATTATAAAAAAATATTATTTCACTAGGTGACTCTCGTGAAGAAAGCATCAAGACTGAACCCTGTTCGACCTCAAACCTTTCTGTCGGCGGCAATGGAATCAGTTTGAGAAAGCAGAAAAAAATACTACTGGACTGGCGCAAGCAAAGGAATTTGTGCAAATCTTACCGACCTACACTAAGAAGCTCATAAAGCTGCCACGAGCTGAGCACACCAGAATTACATTTCATCACATACTTTCTGCCAGGAAGATCAGAATTCATATCTGTGAGGTGAAAAGAGCGCATATTGAGCCTCATTGGTCACATTCACCGGACGTAACAGTTGTGCAACTATTGCGGAATCGTCCGGTGGCATGTGCTGCAAACTCAACAAGTTCTGGAGCAGAGGGCATTTTTGGCGGCGCTTTCAATTCATGCTAGGTAGCGGTGGCGGAATCTGCGATCGGTGTGTCATTCATTGAAGAAGTTGATGAGTTAAACTCAGAGAAAATGTATATTGCAGCAACATAATTGAATTGATTATTGTTCACAAAGAAGAACATTAATTCAATCAGAAAGTGCTCTTACCATCATGAGGACAATACAAGGCATAAAGATATTCTGTTTTCCAAAGCATAGGACAACTAAATTTGAGCACTCGCCCACTTTATTCCATAATCTTCCGGAAAGACTAAGAATTTTGTAATACAGAGAATTCAAAAAAAAGATTGCAGTCTTGTTGCTCCCAAACTGCTATTACAGTGTTGGCGAATACTTAAGTAGTAAAATAATTTGAGATTTTTCATTTATTTTCATTTTGTCTAGTGTTGTTGTTTTGATATTGTTTCTTACTTTTTTTTCTTTCCGAAATGTTCTATACAAATGTATTTTGTCGCAGAGAATGAATAAATATTATTGATATTATCATGTGGCGAAGTAGTAGGGATGTTTTAGATGTTTAGGGTAGGACCACGTCAGTCCGTTAGCAATATTTTTGAAAAGAAGTCCAATTTTAATTTTTATTACCCATTTTTTTATTATTCAGTTGAAATTGCTTATTTGGATATTTCAAACGAAGAAAAATAAGATTATTATGTGATTTTTCTTTATTAGTTGTTTGTGAAAATATTACCACTAGAGCCTATATTGCACATTTATAGAAACAACATTTGGAGTATAGGTACTAGGTGACTCTCGTGAAGAAAGTATAAAAACTGAAGCCTGTTCGACCTGAATGGGACCAGTTTTAAAAACCGATTCAGTAATGGGAAGCAGTGAACAGAAAAACAAACCGAAGAATTACTACTGGACTTGAGGAAGCAAAGAAATTTGTGCAATTCTTGCTCATAAAGCTGCCTCGAGCTGAGCTTTCAGTAACGTTTGCTTTGCTAATGAGACACTGCCGATGCAGATACCTTCTGTATTGCATGGGAAAATCAGCAGATTAAATTTATAGGTTATGTGGATCAGAGAAAGACACGACTGAACACACGGTTTCAAGTTTCCAGAATTGTCAGAACTATGGACCATTCACTTGAGGAAGGTAGTTCCGGATCATCCTTGTGTAACAACTAAAGCTCCTGAGGATAATGTTAGGTTCATGAGTGTTGTCGGCGCCGTTTTTGGGTATTAAAGAATCAAGTTGGGTATACAACTAATATATCCTTGCGGTCTTAGTTCCTGGAAGCCTCGATGACTAGATGACTCCAGTAGAGTTGAGTAGTTGCTATTATATTGCCAGCTGCTGATGAGTGTTACTCTAAAACGTAAGGAATTCAATTTGGTTGTTTACCCTTCAAACAGGTTAAGCCTTCGTGAAAATTTATTTTATTTGTAGAGTATATAATTTCTGCAAATGATTTTTCTATTATTTTTTTTTTATTATTATTCAAATTTTGGTATAAATTTTTAATTTGTTCATCATCAAGTTATTATTTCATTTCTGCTTGTTCACCTTTACAAAATATTTTCACTTGATGATTCTAGAAAAGGATACGATGATGATGTTGAAGAAAGGTTTTGAGGTATGGCGTTATCGAATATTGTGTTGATGTTGAATTTATTATTATTCAAATTTTGGTATACATTCTTAGTTTGTTCATCATTAACTCATTATTTTATGCCGCTTGTTCATCTTGACAAAATATTCTTATTTGGAGATTCTATATAACGATACGATGATGATGTTGTAGAAATGTTTTGAGGACTTTGTGCACCAAGTTTCACATAAGGTTGTCTCTTATTTTGGTATGGCGTTTTCAAGTATTTTGTTGATGTTTGATTACTGAAATGGTAGATTAAAGGACACGTATGAATATTGAATATAGGGATAATGAACAAACAATCAGAGAAGAACTTTTTGAAATGTTTCTGAGAATCAGGTAAACTCATCTTCATGTGAAATAAATTTCATGTAATAAAATCATCAGAGGTTACTCATATAACTGAAAATACCAAGTTTGAGAATTTTTTAAAGTCATCATCTGTTTCAACAAGACTCATAATGGAGTAAGACTTGCGGTGATGTAATAGAAAACCTCTCAAGTCTCTCGGTACGACTTGTAAACTGAAAATCTTATTTCCTCCAGAAAGTCTTCAACTATAGGATAAGCCTTCGGATATAACAAAGGGCGTTGTCGTGTACTGATGAAACTTCTTCTGCTGGACGGTAATCCAGCTGAAAATATAATCTGGCATTACAAGGACAAAAGGGGGAATGGAATTTCTTATCTTTCACATCCCATACTCGGCTGTTTATTGCGAAGGCAGAGATGCTAGCTAACTAGGAAATATCTGGTGTGTCTGGAGCAGGTGCTCGTTACAAGAATGGGATAGCATTTGGGGAAAAGCGAAACAAGGGCTGAATGTGTATATGTCGGAGGAGGGTCTCAGCAATTTCCTCAAGGTACAATTCTGCAGAGCATTGTAAATGTGGATCTCCACTCCAATCATACCGTTAAAAGTTATTATGCTTTTTCTCCAGGAAATTTCTCTTCAAATGCTCCTTGTTTCCAGATATGCTGCATTAGAGTCGAAAGTGAATTTTCATCAACAAGTGAAATTCACTTATATTACTTCCAAACCTTCAGAGGAAAAGAATCCACTTTACTCATTCAGATAAACAATTTGTCTAGGAAAAACCACATTCTTTTGAATTGTTCAGGTTCGAAAGAAGTGATATGGGTTGATTAGAAATTGAGATTTTATTTTCAACTTCAAATCTACAAATAATTGAATTTGTTTTTTTTTCACATTTGACTTCTTGTGTATTATTATGAATGGATTAATTCAATCTTCTCCGTCAAAAAAATTTCATCTCTCAAACATTTGAAGAAAAGATATCAGAAAAAAATAAATTCGGAAATTCGGAATTGAAATTGATTTCAATTATTTATTTCAGATCCTCAATATTAGACATATTGTTTCGAGAAGAAGAGTCGTTGCAAAAAAAATTGGTGCATTAACAGCAATTAACTTTCAAATTATTTTCAGTCCAGTAACATTATACATCACAGCATGCGACAAATCCGGTTGTTCTGACATTCTGAAAACTCTCTGATGTTGACCTAATGAATAATCCAAATTTGAGACAAAGTGACGTCGAGTGTTGAACACAACTTCGTCCAAAATAGAAAAAAAACGTGAAAAAATCGTTTTGATGATTATCAATTTGAAGTACTAATTTTCTGGAGAACTTTTGCGACGCATTTTAAAAGTGCTACCATATGATATCAGAGTTATCTTAGTAGACGGAATAGTTTTATATGTACTTACGGTACTGAAACTAAGTACTTACAGTATTTCAATAGTTACCGTTTTTTCGAATGAAGATGATGTTTTGATTAAGTGATGGACAAAGACGTGAAGAGCTTTTTTTATATCAGGATCGTAACTGGATCATAACTGGAGCCAGCAGTTACGGTTGTAGTGAATATTTCCCTCCTGTCAAAAACTTCATGTTGATAGAATGCAATTATCGAAAATTACAGCGATAATTGCATTGTATAGAGCGAAAGATCCCTGCGATAATTGCACTGCTGGTATCCATAGCAATTTCGGAGAAATATTCCCCCGAAATACACTCGTGTATCAAAATGACCTGATAATTCTGCATTCCAGCGTGTTGTCTTTGAAAAACTGCATTCGGTCATTTTCATTTTTGGAGAAAGAGCCCGACACCGAAGCATGCAGTTTTTTGACAACACGCTGTCATGCAAAATTATCGGTAATTTTGATGCACTTGTGCAATTACTTCCGATAATGAGCCTGTCAGCATTATATCTGCTGGGAGTTCCTGAATGTTGTGATTTTCCATAGGATTTTCAAAGTTCAACTATAACTGTTTCTGTAGAATGTAGACAATGGTTTTTGATGAAAAGCTATTGTCAACAGTTCTAGTGTAAGATAATTCTAGTTCAATATTGTAGACCAAAATTCGAAAAAGAAAAAATTTTGTAGCGGTTGTTTTGGTTTTCGACAAAGTTGAATTCTGATTGAGAATAATTATATACATTCATTTGTCAATTGAATTTTGCACATTTCACAGGAATCCTATAATCTCTGTGTCTTGGGATCTAGGGTTGCCTTCATCATCAAAGTGAAAAATTCATGAGCAGTTGCCCTCTCATTTATGAAAATTGCTTAAGTCTTTTGCTACACGATGAATTTCTTATTATGCAATTATGCATGTGATGAATCTTAAGTTATAATCTATTCAATGTCATATAATAATGACATATTGAATTTATGTTCTAGATCAAGAATAGATACAACAGGACATCGTCGATTTTTTATTCGGGACATCATCGTACTTCATGATATACGATATACGCCTGAGATTCACAGCCCGATTATACCCGAACGTTTATAATGTATGGGAGATAATAAACGATCTCACCCTTATGTATAGATCACATTGATGTATAAGGTTAGGTTGACCTTCTTTAAACAGTAACAGAGCGACCAGAGATCAATGAGAGGAACAAAATGAATATTATGAACTAGTGGAATTGGCGGCTCAGCAAACGGTGTCATGGTTGAATAAATGAGGATAAGACGAACTGTTGACCTTCTGTAGGAAGTTCATGTGGGTAAAACTATGTTTACTTCCCAAACTGAGCAAAACCATGGTTTGAGTGCAGTATTTCTTGTTCGGAATTTCTAAGCTGTATTTGCATTACAAGTAGGAGGTATAAATGCTCGAAGATATTAGGATGTCATTGGAATGAATGAAGATAATTTCTGAAGGCATCAAGATCACAACATAGCATCAGCATAATTTCAGCCAGATGGACATATGATAAATGCTTTTATTGTGCGCGAGTTTTTGAAACTGAATTATTGCCCGAGATATACAAAGTGACAACGAACATTTTTTTATACTCCTACGATATATAGAGTTGTTCCTCTCTTTTCTTGCCAACAATCAGGCTTTTTTATAGATTCCGACCGAAATTTCAATGGACTATATGGCTGGTACTGTAAAACAATCTATTGCATTATGTACTCCGAATATCATATTTACAGTGCTGTACTTTATTATGACTGATGAAGCGAAAATAGTCACCCTATAAGCTACTCTCTGAATTTTTGTAACATCGCTGAAAATTACAAGGAGATCTAACAAATCAAGGAAAATTGTCAATTTATCGAAAATGATACCTTGAATGTTCTTATGACATAAAAAAAATTTTAATTGTGATGTTAAGAAAAAAATCACTCATCTCCACATTCAAGATATGTTTTACAATGAGTTATCGGTATTTCCACTTCGATCATCATCTTCTTTGAACAAAAAGTATGTAGTGAGCTGCTTGTGAACTAAACCCACCCTATTTGAAATTGATTTACATTATTCTGATTTTTGTCACATCTCCGAACCTGTTATAACCTACTAAAGAAAAGATAGAGAAACCTTCGATGATGAAAACTATTTATTGTCATTTCAATCTGAGAAATTTCTTCATGAAACATTTAATAATGATCTTGACTATAATTCAAAGTAAGTTCAAATTCTTAAGGTATGCATTTAGAAATACTCATAATCATCATCATCTTCAATGGCTCTACAACTCAAGGTGAGTCTTGGCCGCATTTACTATTTTTCTCCCCTCTTGTCGATTTTGTGCTGCTAGCTCCTATTATGCTACTCCCAGTATCTGCAAATCACTGGTCACTGCGTCTTTCCACCGTTTTCTTGGACGACCAACCGTTCTTCTACCATCAGGCCTTTCCCAGAAATCTGTATTGAGTCTTCCATCTTGTGACCTCATGACATGTCCTGCCCATCTTATGCGATTGATGTGTCGCACTATGGTCTCGTTCCCATATAGTGCCTGCAGTTCTTGATTCTTTGTTATTCTGCATTCTCCCGTTGTTTCTCCACAAGGCCCAAAAATAGCTCTCAGGATCTTCCGTTCCATTACCAGCAATCTATCAGCCTCAAGTTTATTCAGGATCCATGTCTCACTCCCACAAGTTATTGCGGGGCGAATGATAATTCAGTAGACTTTTATTTTCGGTTCTCTTGAAATTATTTTCGATTTTAAAAGCATCGCCAAGGATTAATATGCCTTGTTCTCGACAATAATTCCCAATTTTACGTCTCTTTCATTCTTGTTATCAGCTGTTATGACTGCTCCAAAATATTTAAATTCTTTTACTACTTCAAAATTTTACTCATTCAAAGTAACATTTTGACCGATATGTGATCTTCGGTTTATTGTGATTACCATAAATTTGGTCTTGTCTTCATTGATCCTGAGGCCTACTTCCTTGGCTCCTTCTTCCAACAGGATGAAAACTTCTTTCGCGTCTCTAATGGACTGTTTGATTATGTCCACATCATCGGCAAAAGCCAATAGGACCTTCGAACCCTGTTTTGCGAAACCGTTGGAAAGTTTTGATTGTGCTTTTCTAATTGCATACTCCAAGGCGAAGTTGAAAAATAACAGGAAAAGGGCGTCTCCCTGTCCAAGACCGTTTTCAATTTGGAATTCATCTGATGTAATATTGCCAATTCTAACTTGCGCACTTGAATTCTTCACGGATACCTGTGCCCAGCTTTTCAACTTTTTGGGGACTCAGATCTCTAACATGACTCTCCACAGCACTTCCCTGCTCACAGAGTCATATGCCTGTTCGAAATCGACAAAAATCTGGCGCACATCACGATTGAATTCCCAGTTCTTTTCCAATATTTGTCGTAGTATAAAAATCTGGTCGATAATGGATCTTCCGGGGCGATAACCACATTGATAGTGGCCTATGACTCCCTCTGCGTATGGACTTATTTTTTTTCAAAAACACTCAGTAAAAGAATTTATAGACAAAATCGATATTGAAATCCTCGAAAAAAGTAAATAAATAATTGTCTGAGTAGGGAACGAAGAATTTACGAGCAGTTCATAATACACCCACAGAAGATATTCGAAGTGGAAACAACTAGATTCCCATTGAAAAGCATACGTTGCTTGTGAAGCTCTGAAAATACGCAAATTGGTGGCAAATAGATTTTCTCTTCAAAATTGTGTAATTTTTCATGATCATTCTATAGATAACTCCAGAATGAAAATGCGAGTTATCCTTTCCGATAAACTTCATGACAGAAACAGAAAAATTCCCCACAGATTGAATAGAATTCCGATTTGATGAAAATATGCAACTTAATGGTTATACAGGGTGAGTCGGGAGGAACGGACCAAACTTCAGGTGGGTATTCTGCAGGTGGAAATAATTCGAAAAAACTCATATGTTTTTATCCGATTCTCATTTGTTTTCAAACTATAGGGTAATTAGAATATTTAAATAAGGTCAACCAATATTCATATCAAGAGTTTCTCGGACTATGGATTGGTCGCTGTGGTCGTATTAGTTGGCCTCCAAGATCTCCAAACCTCACACCATTGAACTATTGTTAGTGGGGTTGGTTCATGCACGAGGTATACAAAGTTAAAGTTGACACTCGAGATGCTCTAATTCGACGCATTAGAAATACGGCATTGCTTTTCAAAGAAAAGCACGAATCAATCAGAAAAGCATCGAGAGCCCTTCGCAGACGAATGTGTTTCGAGGTTAATGGCGGTATTTTTATGCATTTATTAAAATAATGCTATAAATGAAACCATTTTAATATAGAAAATGTTGTTTTTCATAATGACGCTATAGTTTGAGAACAAATGAAAATCGGATAACAACATATGGGTTTTTTCATATTATTTCGAGCTATAGAATACACACCTGAAGTTTGGTCCGTTCCTCCCGACTCACCCTGTATAAATCAAACTACCAGTTTGAGGAATGGTTTGAAAACGATGACACCGAAATATTGAGATAATAAATTTCAAGTAAAAATGTCTACAATGATCGTTTTCATATTAAAAATCTCATAAGACGTTATCAATATACTTGTATCCTCAAAAACGCAATACTTATTCCGAAATCAACATACCATATGAAGAAACTGAAAACTCAATTTATTTCGAAGAAGAAGCCCTCAAAATTTTATATCAACAACGGGAAGGACATCGAATTTGTGAAGCACTGTACATCTTGCTCAACGAAAGGTTAATCAATTAATCATCCCTGACAGACAAATATATAACAAATTCTTGGGGTATTCAGAATAGTTGATAATTCAACTGCCCTATGAATAATCGCAATATATTCATGAGTGGATAATTACTTCATAGAATTTTCAGTTCATTTGGATGGAAGCGAGATACCAGAAAATAGACATTTACCCCCACATAGACGAATTATTCTGTATAATTTAATAATCATTAATGGTCTCATTTGAAGTGCCTCATTTCATTATGTTCTATTATTCAAAAACACGAAAATATCATATGAAAACCACAAGGGTACATCATCGTTTCATTGAAAATCCGGAAATATATTCGATTATATTTGCCTCATTTCAACAGTTGCAGTTGAATTTCATTCAGAATATCGAAAGTATTATGAGCTGATCCCCAATAGGAAATTTATAGTTTGTTTTGGAACGCAATTATTTCACAAACAATTACTAGCCAGTCCAAATGATTCGCTGAAAATAGAACTTGGAGTGAATATTAGGATTTAAATGAATATGGGGCAAAAATCAACATCACAAGCACAGCACGATATTCGTGTGTTCATGAGAGGAATTCGTAATTAATGTATTTTCAGAACGCAAAAGTAGTATTTATAGTGGCTCAAGGAAAATCTCATTTATGTCTCTGGAGAAAATATTTCGTAAAATATATCGAAACATGTCTGTAACACAGAGCTAGATATCAATTCCAGTTTGTACTGAAGATGGATTTAGGATTCAAGGTCCAGTTTTTCAATTCATTACTTCAGAATCCATTTCAAAAAGTGAGGGAAAATATCTTATAGCTGTAACCCTTCCTTTGTATTTTTTAGGATTTTCTGTCCAGTGTCTGAAATAAAAACCATTGGAAAATACCTTCTATAAAATATCTCAAAAGATATTCTTGAACTGACTAAAAATGGTCAGAAGAAATTACATAATACAGAAACCGTTTATTTCAAAGCAAATATACAAATAAGTTTCAGTTTCTGATGAAATTCGGCACAGTGGGAGTGAACAGCTGATCCATATTTGATAATCCAAGTTTTCTTAAGGAGAAAATCAACTTTTCCTTTCAGAAGAAATGTATAAGGAAAAAGTGAAAGTACCAGTTAAGCCCACCCCCCACTCGATGTATCGACATTTACTTTCCATAACATGAGAGCATCCCAGGGATGTAAAAAGGAATCCATTCTTATCAGCACTCACCGCATCCATGCGATAAACTGTCGCTCGAAAAGGGATGAAAGTTTTCAGGAAGTGACCGCACTTCTGCCAACACAACAGTTGAAAAGTCGACAATATTGTGGGATGGTTTTCTAATCGGGAAAATTTATGGTGCTTTCCTTTTAGTGTCCATAAAAAGTGTAGTGTTCCTGATAGATATTTCCTTTCAATCGGGTCGCGAAGAATAACAATGGGACGCATAAAAACACGACAAGAGATCACGTCGCCGATGAAAAACAGGATCGGTTCAGTTTCAAAGGAAAATAATTGTTTGGATAGTTCTGGTCCACTGTGATAACTTCTGACAATGTGAAAATTTTCAGATATTCAAGAAATCTTCATGAATAGGACATATTGTGAAGTGTCGGTTTTAGTAAAGGGTAATGAATCTTGTGTTATAAAAGCTTTTCATTGGTTTGTCAAATTCAAATGCTTAAGTTAAAAAAATTCAATTTTTTCTCTTTCAAATGAATATGTACGTATATAATAATCCGGGATCTTTCGTTATACATACTGAATACTGACAATTGATAATCTCCGATAAGTCTCTTCCTAAAGAGACATCACATGAACCTTCTAGAGTTTGAAAAAACCACAATTAACAACCAAAATGACTACAAGTGAAAACGAAAATATGACCAATGAAAAACGATCTTAATTTTAGAATAGGATTCTTTAGATAAATGAAAATCCTAATAAAAATTTAAATTATGAATAGATCTTATTATAACAAAAAATCAGTGAATCTAATGAGAGAATTTATATTTAAAGGTTTTAAACAGAAAAGGTATGTAGACAGGAAGGGGTTGAAAATTGTCATCCATTGAAATGTATGAATTGGTTGGGGCCTTGTTTTTGCGAGCATTTCGGCCGTCGTCGAGGATTTATTCTCGACGTTTCGCCAGTTCGGGACTTTCAGAAGATATTCTCGAAAAATTGAGCTTCCAGATTATGACGGAGATTGTGGGTCCTCACATAACTCCCGTCATAATCAGACGACTTGAATCAGCGAGAACATATCTCCTGAAATTATTAATACTAATAATGAAGATGAAGATATATAATAATTATGATTATATAAAAAGACAATAAGGATAAAAATTTGAATTTGCCATTTTTAACAAATTGTGGAGAAAATGGCGCGTTAATATCATAATAAATAACATTATTATAACTCCTGAAGATGGCAGATACTTGAACTGGCGGAACGTTGACTGGATTGAGAGTAAATTGAATAAAAGATGAAATATGCATATCGTGGAGGTCTTCTGAAGCGTTCAGAGTGTTGTAGGGGCACCTCAAGGCACTATTTGCTGACCTAAAAGTGTATATTAACGTTCTTCATATTGTTGTGAGGAATGTTTTTGGGAACCTGTTGGCAGACGATACTTTGCTCACTTAAGTTTTACTCAGGGCCGTTAGCACACACGTGAATGTGCCTTTCTCGGTGCCTTTTTAATGGGAACAATACCATTGTGTTCGTAATGGAGATGTGACACACAGCGCTACCGCTACGCCGTGCAATTGCGCTAACTCAGATCACTGAGTCGAATATGAAACCTCATTTTTGGGAAATGTATCAGCGCATGGCTCAATTCATTCAGCAGTTCCTACCTTCTTAATTGTTGAGTTGATATTCTTTTTGAGATGCAATTTTCGACTCAGGAATGTGCATTCACAATTTTTTACACTTTTAGAATTATATATTTTACATTTCCTTCTCATGAAAAGAGAGAGTTATCTCTTGGGTCAAATGGATGTGTGTTGTGTTAGAAAGATTCTGATATACTTTCAATTCTGAAAAATTCGCATGGAAATTCGGGAATTGGAATCGATGGCCATTTTTCAAAATGAAATATTTTCAGTAGTGGTCGGAATAAGTCGACCACTTGTGTTATTTCGCCAAACCCGTAAATACACTGATTGTATTCAACTCTTGATACCACTTCGGAACTCAGTAGGTGCTCTTAATATTTATTTATTTCATTATCGTTTGACAAAGCAACACCACTGAACAAGTATAAATAAATAAAAAGGAAAGACACTCATAAGGTAAATATGTGATTGAATTTTGCGAAGACAGATGTGATTAAAACTTCGAATTAGAGCTCTACATTCAGAGAACGTAGCCAGTCCAGTGTCCAGTGCAGAAGGTGTCGCATTAATAATGTCTCTGAATAGTCCTAGGTACTTCCTCAAAGGGCATTTCCGGACAATATGCTCTACAATTTGTTGATCAGCTCCGCAGTCGCAGGCTGGAGATTGGCAAAGTCCCCACTGGAACATCATAGCATTACATTTTGCATCCTTTCCTAACTCTATTGAGTGTACTCCAGATGTTCCTCTTCAGATCAAATCCTGGTAGAGCAAGTGAGGGGTCAACTATGTCATGTTCGGGTATCAGTGCCATGTTCCATTTATGGCGCCAGTATTGTTTGATCTGCGGGTTATGATCCACCTCAGCCCATAAGGGGTTCCGGGATTTGAGGCGGTTTGGTGGAGGATTGTTTAAGGTCTCTTGAATTGGGTGGTTTGGATGTTGAAGTTTAGTTCTTTTCGATACTCTGATACCGAAGCGGCATTTGGTGCATTAAGTTAACTCAAGGAGTTGGCATAGAGAGTTACCTATCTCTAGTTAGTGAGGGACCAAGCTATCATATATTCAAGCCACGATATTCAAGACAACAGTTATTCAAATTATTCTGGAATATCAATATCTGCAAATCTGTAATGATAATGAGAGATTTCCGAGGAATTTCCCTCCATTGCCATATATACAGGGTGTACCAAGTTCGACGGCCTATTAGGCGTTTCTGGAGAACTAGACTTATTTGAAATCTGAAAATTGAGATTATGATATTGTTTGACATTATCTACCGAGCTAAAATATTCTTGGAGCCTTACCACTTTCAGTTATACAGGGAGCGAAAACAAAATTTTCAGAAATTTTTTTTTCTGTTATTTTCTTTTTAAATTCCATTCTGAATACATTCTTACTCAAATCGTTGCATTCGTCGAAATACTTTCAAAAATATCGAGAAAAACCTGAAGAAAAAGAGAGAAAAGAGTATTCGGTATTATGTTCGTTATTCCTAATCTAGATACCTCAACCACAAACCGTTTTCACATTTTTTAAGTCGAAGAATGTGAAAATATTGTACATTTCTAGAATTTTGAAAAACTCATCACAGGGTGTTTCAAATGCTGGGTCCAAAACTGGGATCAAGATTGGCCCATAACTTTCGTTTTTCAAATTAGAATCCTGTTTTTTTATGATTGCGTTGGATTGTACAAAGAAAAATGATGATAATGTTTCAACATGTTGATGCTCCTAAAATTGATAATTCTTGAGTTATTCAGGATTTTCTGATTTCATGTCGTACGTAGCGTCAAATTCATCAAATCTGTTTCTTATCAACTATGACCTTGGTCATAGAAGATAAATTATTTCAATAACTCACTAGTGACACACCACTTTTTTTCAAATTCTTTCATCAATATTGTTATGAAAGAGATTTTATGAATTTGACGCAACGTACGACATGGAATCAGAAAATACTAAATAACTCAAGAATTATTAATTTAAGAAGTATCAACGTGATGGAACATTATCATCATTTTTCTTCGCAGAATCCAACACAATCATGAAAAAATAGGGTTCTAATTTGAAAAACGAAAGTTATGGGCCAATCTTGATCGCAATTTTTGACCCAACATTTGGAACACCCTGTGACGAGTTTCTCAAAATTCTAAATATGTAAAATATTTCCACTGTCTTCGACTACAAAAACGTGAAAACGGTTTGTGCTTAAGATATCTAGATTAGAAATAGCACCGAATACTCTTATCTTTTTTTTTTTTTTCAGTTTGTTTTTTATATTTCGGAAAGTATTTTGACGAATGCAACGATTTGTGTACGGATGTATTCAAGTGTGTGTCACAAGTGGAATAATTCATCTTCTATGACCTAGGCCATAGTTGATATGAAACAGATTAAATGAATTTGACGCTACGTACCACATAAAATCAGAAAATCCTAAATAACTCAAGAATTATCAATTTTAGGAGCAATAACATGTGGGAACATTATCATCATTTTTCTTCATACAATCCAAAGCTATCATAAAAAAATAGGGTTCTAATTTGAGGAACGGAAGTTATGGGCCAATCTTGATCCCAATTTTTGACCCAACATTTCGAACACCCTGTGATGAGTTTTTCAAAATTTTAAAAATGTACAATATTTCCACAGTCTTTGACTTCAAAAATGTGAGAACGACTTGTGCTTAAGGTATCTAGATTAGAAATAACCAACATAATACTGGATACTCTTTTCTCTCTTTTTCTTCAGGTTTTTCTCGATATTTCTGAAAGTATTTCGACGAATGTAACGATTCGAGTACGAATATATTCAGAATTGCATGCTCTGACAAATTCAAAAAGAAAAAAATTTCAAAAATTTTGAAAATTTTTTTTTCACCCCCTGTGTAACTGAAAGTGGTCAGGCTACAAGAATATTTTTGCTCTGTTGATAATGTCAAACAATATCATAATCCCAATTTTCAGATTTCAAATGTATCTAGTTCTCCAGAAACGCCTAATAGGCCGTCGAACTTGGTACACCCTGTATAAGACTCTCGAAGCAGTCCCACTGGTATGTGCATCACGATAAATGTCTTATTGTGAAAGTCGATTGCTCTAGATTTTCCAGAAACCTTCACTCGAAATTCAAAACTACCACAGCGATGTTGTTTATTTCCATAATGATCACCTCCCAAATTCAGGATCCAATTCCATCTAGACTATTTTCATTACGTTATATAAAGGATGAACATTAGACAGACACACGATGTATTATACCTTTCGGGGCGTTATTACCTGGGGTTTTCATTGAGTGATATACGCAGCGTCTCAGTCCCCAGGGTGCCGTAATGGCGTACAGAAGCGACGAGATACGTTCAATTACAACCCTTACCTACCGCAACATGCACTACGTAGTTTCATGAGGCGAAGAGGGGAATCTCAAACGGAATAGGCTAACAGGTTGGTTATTTCATTGTGGATGATGCAATAATATTTGTACAACGAAAATTTCATCATTTCACGAAGATTATGAATAATAACTGAAAATAACCGAGGAGATAAATGCAAATGTATAATATCTGGGAAAAGCTGGACCAAGAGGTCAAAATAAAGTTCAAGCAATCCAAAATGCCTTAATAGGCATTTACTATTGCCTAATACTAATGTATTAGACAAGATGGTTTCGAGGCTACACATAAAGTAACGAATGCATTTCAAAAATGGGTGGTTAATTTCAAAATTATTTGATTTATTCTGAATATTCGGTTTTTTTTCTGCTTTCTTCTTTTTTCATTTCAGATTAAGAATCGCGAGCCGTTTTGGGAAGAATCTATCGACGGATAACATAAAGATGATATCACACTGATGTCTTTCAAGATTTTTCCTGATATTTAATATTTTATGTTATTTTTTTTACGGAGTGGCAGGTTTTTTCGGCTGAGGTTTTTTTTCCCCTGGCTCTATAGTATCGTATGATACTAGTGATGATAGTATCGTATGATTCTATAGTATCATACGAAGAATGTTATGATACCCCGTTCTTTTTTTACCTCAGCTTAGGTACTTTTTGTTTCAACATTTATTGTATTATTTTAGCTCTCTCTATATATATATATATATATATATATATATATATATAGTATTAGACCTACTAGTACCTTGACGTGACTTATCATCATTCAATCATTTGGTTTTTTCAATGTTATGCGATAATACCTCGATGAAATTAGCATAGATTAAAGTATAATGAGTTCGATATACGAGATTATGGTTAAAAGTGTTAGCTTTATTTTTCAATATAATATCCATCAACAATGAAAAATTCATTAGTTTTAAACGTTCCGCTAGTCGAGCTCACCCCACAAGTGCATACAAATTTACGTTTTGCTGTCACTCTGATTCACAGCGGCTAGATGTAATGATGAGTTTTGCTGATATGAGATTTTTTATATTTTTTTTTCCATTTCATGAGTTATCTTCATGAGTTTTGGTAATAAGTGAGCAGCACGGGTTTTTTATGTGAGGCAGCCAAAAGTTTCATAATAATTGAAGAAATGGTCCGAAGAAACAGCTAAGTACAGAATCTCATCATAACTACGCCTCAAGTTTACGGTGTTGAAAGCTGGCCTTATAAAGCATAACACCAATACTACCCAAGGGAGATACCAATTAAGTAACAATTCAGTCGCTATCACCTGAAGAGTATTCTCACAAGTATTCTCATTATACTTGGAGAAAATACTTGTCCTCAGATCATGTGGTACCATTCTTTCTGAACAATGCCAATGTGCCGTTCTTGTCAAAACCAGGGTCAAATTGAAGATGTTGATAAAAACAGTGACTGAAAAATTACCCGAATGTTTCTGTTACAAAAATATAAGATTTGGTCTCATTATTAGATATATGTAAAAAGATCGTTTTTTTCTTTCTTTGTAGTTAAAATCCCTTTCTCAACCCACTGCTTTGACTGTTCTTCATTTTCAGGAGTATAGTGGTGAATTCAAATACAGGGTTGCCATTTGAAAACGAAACAGACCAGATTACAGACGAAATAAATTTTTTCGATAAAAATGCTCGAACAGGTCAATTTCTGTTTCGAGGGGGACAACTTAAGATGTTGGTTACGGACGCATAGCGCTTCAACCCTTGCTACTACAACTCTCACCCCCAATTTTTGAATAGGGAAGATGGGGTGAGTGATACCTCATTTGAAAGGGATTTTTATACTGATTTCAGCACAGTAATTGTTTTTTCATTAGTTCTCAAAATATTTTTGACTAAGCATTTGAAAATGAAGTGGAGTTTTTATGGCAATTGTAGTGTTTTTTTGTGAAAAACCTTTCAAATGAGGTATTACTCACCCCATCTTCCCCATTCAAAAATTGGAGGTGAAGGTTGTAATAGCAATGGTTGAAGAGCTATGAGTCCGTAACCTACATCTTAAGTTGTCCCCCTCGAAACAGAAATCGACTTGTCCGAGCATTTCTATCGAAAAAATTTATTTCGTCTGTAATCTCGTCTGTTTCGTTTTCAAATGGCAACCCTGTATTCCGATAACTAATGCATATGATGAAAAAACACTTACTGTGCTGAAATCAGTATGAAAATACCTTTCAAATGAGGTATCATTCACCCCATCTTCCCCATTCAAAAATTGGAGGTGAGGGTTGTAGTAGCAAGGGTTGAAGCGCTATGCGTCCGTAACCTACATCTTAAGTTGTCCCCCCAAAACAGAAATCGACCTGTCCGAGAATTTCTATCGAAAAAATTTATTTCATCTGTAATCTCGTCTGTTTCGTTTTCAAATGGCCACCCTGTACAATCAACACTTACGATTCGACTAAAAAACAGAGCCCAGTTGTCGAGATGAATGGTTTTTGAAATAAGTTGGTAATTATGAAGTACCTTGCCTTTTTTTGTGATAATGAGGTAGGGAAAATGAAACTAACCTAACCTAACTCAACCTCACCTGAGTGCGGATCGATGTTTTTTGTTATCAACTTTTTTCATTTTTTACAAATTTTTTTTTTCAACTTTTGGTAGGGAAAATGAACCTAGCCTAACCTAACAGAACCTAACCTTGTTAAACTAAACTATGTAAGATTAATTTTTTTTTTCTCAAATATTACTGCCTCCATAGAGCTGTAATTGAGACTGTAGTATTAGAAAGTCCTATAAATTAACTGTGCAAAATATTTTTGAAATCGGTGACGGGGCCTATAAAATTTTTAAAAACCAAAATTGGATTTTTTTATTGCCCACGTTAAGGTCACATCCTACAGATATCAGTTATCTTATGCACTTTCAACCTACGGTATTCCAACAGTATTTAATCAATTTTCTCAATCTTTCCTGGAGGTGTGACCTCAAAAGGCCATACTGAACAGAGAACAGAGAAATCCAATGCATAACAGTTGAATATGACGGTGAGAAGTATCCTTGTATTGAATAGTATTGTAAGCAAAAGGAAACAATGCTTTGGTCTAAAAACTAAAAGAAGTGAGAAATTATCCTAGCTGGAGCCTTCCCAGAGATTGGATTTCATTCATCCTTGGTCTGGAAGGCTAGCTGTGAAGGGTGTGATGAGGACAATGTTGTCAGGGGAAACAATATATCATAGGGTTGCAATTTACAGTAACCCCTTCTGAACTAACTACTTCGATGATATAAAACTAATTTTGTGTTTATAAAGTAATGAACATGAATATGGGATGGAATTCGAATTAACTTCGAATGAGAGATAATGAACACTACATACAGTTATCTGTCAGATACGTGAAAGATTTGAGACAAGTTAACCTCGGACACCATCAAATGGGAAAAGATCTCGAGAATTCACAATTGAAACTGAACCGCTCTTTTCATAAATATGTGGTGAGTATTATCGAATACAAAATTGATCTTCGATACAAATGATAACACGTTCGATCTAAAAGATTTCATTTTTTTCGTATGACGTTATGATACGCTGTATCGAACCCTTGAGTATCATTCTTTTTATTAATGGATTTCCCATTTTGATTCATCGATAGAATCTCATGTAGTATTCGTTATTTAAAAATTTCATCTGTAGTTGAACTATATATGATTGTAGGCGGGTTTTATGAAGCTTCAAATGTACGATCAATAAACCTTATCGATATTCGAACCAATTGAATCATTCGTTTTGGAATTTCAACGAATCGCGGTAGCTCCAAATTAATTTGACGGTTCAATCAAAGTTATGCGAAACCGACCCTTTTTCTCGATGGTATCGATTTTATTGAATCTTAACCATCTTCAAATTGAATTTTGTTAGCATGAAAATATGTTGATAAGTGTCTGAGAGGAAATAGGTCACAAACGGAATTCATTTTGTCGGCTAAAGAAGAGCTCCACTAGCTGCGCTCAATAAAATTTTCAGTTTGGGCAATGACACCCTATTTGGGGACATTCTAAAAATATTCAAATCAGTGTTATCATCTATTATATATATCCACTATTTAAGACACTATGTATCGAAACATGGCAGTAAATTTGAAATTCACTTTGTTCTGTAATGCCGAGATAACAAGGTACCGGATGCTCATGAAATTTGTATGAAGGATGTTCATTTTGCCACACTGAATATTACACCACAATGTTCACAACGATAGGTTAGCATCAGCAAACCTAATTCTCACAACTTACAATCTTGTATAAGTCCACCGAAGTTCTCGTCCCTGATCTCTTGATTATTTTATGATGGTCGATGTGAGCTTCCCGACATAACTCGACAATCAGTCTCAACTTAGTGACAGGATAGGGTGAAATAGGCACCCTACAATCACGCTTGGCTTCTATCCTTCAAGTTGTTCTGCTTTGATTTCAAAGGTGGATGAAGTCCTAATCGATTTCGATTGAAATGATTCCAAATGAAATATTTATTTCATTTGGAAAAATTGAACCCATAATCATATTCGTAATTTACAGCCTGGGCATTCCTATACCTATCTTTTATGAAATCTTCATATTGAAATTTGAAGGTTCAGTTTGTGTTGATATGGATCTCAAATCTTTTTGTATTGAAAACAGTTCTCATGTTTTAGTGGAACTGATCTCCCCTTTTTCAGAATTCTCCTCTAGTTTTTCAAGTTTTCTCGAATATCGAGTTTTCTGGTCTGTAGATTGAACGTTCCATTCTAAGAAGTAAGTTTCGAAATTCAGAGCTCGCTCACTTTGTTAAAAATGCGATCCTTTTTTCATAACAAACTGAATGCATCATGCAACCTCTAATTATACCGGAAATTAACCGTTCTTTACATTTTTTTTTTACGACCAATAATGAAAATAATGATTGTACTCATGATATTATTATACTATAGCTAGTTATTATTGAGTAATTTTGTTTTTTTCATAGTGCATCAGCATAAAATCAGTGCGACGTTATGAAGTATTTAATACGGAGTGTTATTATGCTTTCGACCATATTTCCTCGGTACTCGAAGTTGTTTGATGAATGAACATTATTTAAGTTGGAATATCAATCCACGTATAATATGATTATTTCTCAACAGTCAGCTCATCTCGGCTTCCTATCTAATTTAATTCGAAAAATGTTTAGTGGAGGTTGGGACATATAATTTAATGAGGAGGAGTTGAATTTATATAAACTCATGAAGTTTCCTATCTAACTTGAAAAAAAAAGCTCACATTTGAATGAAATACAACAAATAAGTTTTTCTCAAGTTGAACAAAATATAAATGGATTCAAGCATACCTTTCATAAAAAATGGAAATATGTATGAGAAGAAAAACTACTATAGAAAAAATACATCGATCTCAAATGAAAAAAGGCATAAAATACTTTTCATTATAATGGACAAATAACAACAACGCGAAAAGATAATTAACTTCTAATAGTCATTTTCGATGAAACCTATGAAATATCTCTTCATCACTATAATAATATTTGAAAGTGTAGAAAATGATTCAGAAGCTTTCAAATTCGAATGCAGATTGAAACCTCCTCATGAACTTTCTCTAACGTATTTCATGTTTTCTTTTCCATTACAAAGATGGGTTCTGATACATAAGAGATTGGATATAGCGTATTTTTTTTCGGATTTGATAAACCCAACTTCATGTAATAGCTCAGCAAGGTAGCTCCTTGGAAAAAAACAAAGCAAGTCACTGGATTGCTACGAAAAAAGTGCCTGTATAATGTTTTCAGTTCAAAATCCTGGAACAAAGAGAAACGGAGATGATGGCCCAAGTTGAAATCGCGCGAATTCAAATTTTGGCCTATAACTAAAAAACAAAAGAAGATAGTGGACTGCAGTTGATGGGAATATCAGTTTCTCTAAAAACGACCACCGTAACGTATCATTCATTTTCCTCTATCTCTAACGGTAAAAAAGTTGTTGTTCAAGTTTCATAAAAATTCTCCACCCTGTACATAAATCTGTTCCAAAGAAACCTGATATTAGTTGCAACTTATCCATCTAGAGGCCAAGCTATTGTTCCAGAAAATGAACACCCTCATAAGTCAATTGCTTCAGCTTGAAAATAATGTCACTTTCTTCCTCACCAAATATTCAAAATTTCAATCTTGTCTAACTCAAACTCACTGTACTTGAACTACATTCCTTCAACAAGTCACTTGATAAGGTTTTCGAATTATTATAACACTAACTACTTTATTTTTCAGATTGGTCAAAGAAAGATACTTGAAGAAATGTAGTTTCGTTCTATGACAAAATACAATAAATTCAATCGTTCAATGTGACATGTTCTCTCGAGCATTTAGGCCGTCGTCGTAGATTAGTTCTCGACGTTTCGCCACTTCGAGTGTCTGGCATCTTCAGGAGTTATATTTCAGGAGATGTTCTCACTGGACTGAACTGCCTGAGTGTGACGGGGACGCAGATTGTACTTCCTTATATAACCTCGGTCGGGGGGCGCGGCTGTGCTTGACCGGTCTCGTCCCGATACCGAACGCGCGCCGGTGTCCGACCGGTTCACAACCGGTTCCCGATCTTCATTCACTTCATGAACCCGGCTATTATTATAGAGTTCTATTGATTTTCAAAGATTCCTCCGATTTATTGAAATTCGTTGGGTGTTTATGAATTTCGATTGCTTCCCTGTGAAGCCTGGGGTAGTATGCGGTAGTGGTGTACAACACTTGGGTTTTGTCAAATTCTATTGCATGATTCGTGTTGTTCAGTGTGTGCTCTGCGACGGCGGATTTCTCTGAATGATCCAGTCTACAACTGGCCTTGTGTTCCTTGATCCTTGTATTGATGGATCACTTCGTTGTACCGATGTATACACTTCCACAGCTGAACGGAATTCGGTATACACCTGGTGTACTGAGTGTATCCCTTCTGACCTTGGTGGAGTTGAGATGGTCCTTGATTTTCTTCGACGGTTTGAATATTGTCTTAATATTATGTTTCCCCAGAATTTGTCCAATTCTATCTGTCACCCGTGGGATAAACGACAAGAATGTTTTGTTTCCAATTCTTGGCGACCTTGTTCATTGTCGTTGTTGTGTTCAGGCCTCTGTTTGATGTCTTTATCGATGTCGTTTTTCGTGTAGCCGTTAGCCATGAGAGCGCGCTTCAAGTGTTCTAACGCGGTTGCTAGTTGTTCTGGCTCACAAATTTTTCTCGCTCTGTCGACTAGAGTTTTGATTATCCTTTTACGTTGGCATGGATGATGATTTGAGGTGTTCTGTAGATATCTGTCCGTGTGTGTAGGTTTTCGGTATATTGTGTGTCCTATAGTAGTTTCCTTCCGTGTGACAAGTACATTAAGGCTCTGCGTGAGCTAGGCTCCCGTAACTTTTCGAAAGTCATTTGGTATCCGGCACACGCTAGGATCCTTGGCAATGAGAGGGCAGATGTACTGGGCAAGTAGGGGGCAATATCAGCTCTTGTTGATCCAGAGCCATCCCTCCCCATCTGCTGAACAACTGTCAGACACTTCTTTAAGAGATGGCTAGACAGTTAATCTTCCTCTGCATAGATCACGGGAAGTGGTCTCAGGCAGTCGAGGATTTTCATTGAGAACAGCTGAGAGCAACAACTAAGTTTGGTGATTTGCGCACTAACTGGTTACTTGTTCAACGAACACTTTAACAAGATGGGACTAGCTGATTGGTCAAGGTGCCGCTGGTGCAAAAGCACAGATGAAACCGTTGAGCATATGCTATTCAACTGCAACAAACTTTATGAGTTAAGGTCAACACACCTAGGAAACCCTACACCCAAAATTCTCATGGTGAGAGGGACCCCTCCCTGTCGACTTATGTTGAAGTGTCTAAGGGACTGAGTCTCTTGTTCTACAGGCGAATGAACAATGGGCCACCAGGCCTCGGTTTTGCCAAATAAGGCACCGCCAATGAAGAAGAGAAGAAGATGACTGAGACTGCTCCCCGATTATGGCTTGAAGTGGACTTCTGGGGGACCCTGTTTGATAGAGTATCATGAAATAAGTGATCTATCAATGGACAATTGATTGGTGAAAAAACCTTCAAAGCTAGTTCAATGACGAAATTCGATCATGAATTTTCAGAAAGTCTCAAATCAGAACAATCTGCATAAGAAATTCCTGAACCAAAAAGTGTGATTCGAAACTTTTCGATTCCTAATCTTCCTCTTTGAAATTTTCAGTCTGAACACACAAAAAATTGTTGGAAATCGTTCCTAATGAAGTTATAAATGTATTTTAATCTTCGATCATCAAACAATTTGGAAGAAAGACAGATATCTGATTGAGTGTCGTGATTTATCAATCTTTGTGATTCATTAGTGATATGGTGATGTGGTTACAATCATATGATTCAGAGGCACATAGAGGCCTCGAAAAAATGAAAATGAGTGGGGGGATTTCACGCAATTCATACGTAATGAAATTTGCCGTACCAACATAGAAACACCCCGTACAATTCAAATTAATCAAACTTCCCCCACATATAAATTTTCACTTGATAGGTGTATCGGAAAAGGTTGAGATCATCTGTCAACGGAAAATATAGAGCTCTAAGAGAATTGTTCCAATATTATGTCTGGAACGTAAAATAATTTGTTCACCGTTGGTAAGCCGTTCATATCGCAGAGCTTGCAAATAACGCTGAAGGATAACGTCCACCGATAAGAAAATTAGAACAAACACAGGTCCCCCATCCCCAGTGTAGCTTAACAGCATCATGATATTGGTTCCTACGTGTAAAGCGTCGATAGCGCACGTACAAGCACATGGAATTATCCAGTTTGATAAGTTTCCATCGGGACATGTTTGTCACGTATATTGAGTTTTCGACCGATTGAATGCTAACTACCACCAGGTATTATTTACTCATGAAATTACTACCGTAATTGATTTTGGTCCAGGACCTTGTTACATCGACAAACATGAGCTGTTGATATGGATGTCGGGTGATTCTAACCAGGATGCATAGAGACGTGCATAAGATGTTAAGGGGACATGGTACACTAACTGCCACAATTAATTTTCTCGACATGGAAATGCATCTGACAGTGCATTCCCTAGAGACATGAACGAGAACAATGTTTTCTATGAATATAAATATTGCTCAAAAAATAGCCGTCCTCAAACGACATTTTGATCGTGTTATACTGCGTTGAAGGTATGTTGGATATACATTTTTATATGGTGCACAGGGTTTATTCTAAAATTGATTTTCAATCGTTTTGAAAAGTACCTAATGTTCGAGAAGATCGCTGTAAAATCATTGACAACTCAATAAAAACTTGAATCGATCCAATAAAAGTATGTAAAAGTTCGTCGCCTTTTTTTCTGAAGTTTGGTTCTTTCCACATACCTACTTCATGAATGTTGTCATTTTGAAATGGAGTCAGTTTATCAACGGCTTCGATTTGAAACCAGTTTTCTAAAAACGCCAAAATGTAAATTAACAAACGCTGATTTTAATAGGGATGTCGGAATGCTACACGATGGCGTATCTTAGGTTGTTGTAGAGGAAAGGCTCCAAGTCAGTCAAAGTGTGATATCTCGCGACTCTGAAATAGGTACAGGTAGGAAGGTGCCGTATTGGAACGACCAAGGCTTGGTGGGTGACGACAAAAAACACCTGCTCAGGATCGTTTAAACGCCATTTCGACGAGAAGAATGCTACGAAATTTTCTTCAGAATGCAGATGAGGTACAAGTTTCCAACGAAATCACCAGACGACGTTTGAAGAGACGATCATCAAGAGGATTTTCATCAACACGTGACCATATGCGTCAAAGATTGGAATGGGCAAGGTAAAATATCAATTGGAACGAACAATGGCGTAGTGTATCATTCACTGATGAATCCAGATATGCACGATCTTCAGATTCTCGATGACTAAGGGTATGGGTAATCCCATGCCGTCTTTAACCTCTTGGAGGCCCTGGGCACATTAGGATAATGGGGCCCCTACCCACAATACATCATACAAAATACAAATAAAGGGGAATTCCCTACCGCCGAGTAGGTTTATTCACGATACACATTCTAATGCCGTGATGTAATTACTAACGAGTCATCAATGTGGTAAAAACTTGAAAAATTATTCAACAAAAATGCATTAATTTTTTTGTGCAAACATATCTATCAACTTGTCGATGTCCCAGCTTCTGGACATCTTCTTGGACTTCTTATCCAAAGCTGAGTAAGTTCAAAAGTCTGAGAGACGTGTTTGCGACACGTTTAAGGAGAGTCACGAAAAGCTTGACGGTTTATTAAAAAACTCTTAAAAACAGGGTAGCACATGGAGTAATTGAGTGATAATTCAAATTTCAAATGGAATAACTGGAAAACTCATGTTTTTTTTATAATTTAGAAGTATATCTCATTTTTTCAGGAATGATCATTGTAGCTTCTATGTATAAGTTTTGTTCGTTATATAAAGGGAAAGATCTCGCGAATCGGCAAGTTCAATAGAATGATATTATTGGGGCACCATTTGATGCTGTTAGCTTGGCTTGGGGCCCCTTTGGGCGAGTTCTGCGGGTCCTCTGATAGGCCACTGATTTCTTGTCTTGTAGCGCTGTCTGAAATTATGTAGTTGAATGGGGTTTTCCTTGAAAGATTCCCAATGAAAACAATAATGTGATCAACAACACGATTCGAACAGATGTTTTTATGGCGAACCACCCTAACAAATAACATAAGCTAATAATGGCTCTTATCTAGTGTATGCCGGTATGGGCACGAGTCATAAAACTTGCAGCCTTCGAAAACTTGTTGACGAGAAACTAGGAATTCCAATTCATTTGGAGTTATTTTTAATGAAAACTACCGCCATTTTACCTGAAGGGAATTTTAGTACTTGAAAGGGAATTTTGAAAGAAAGAAGCGTTTAGGTCTTTTCGAATAAATCTGTTCAATAATAATATATTGAGAAATTGAGGAAATTTTACATCCTTTCGGTTCAGAACAATTGATCTGAGCGGGGCCCCTATCGATCGCGGGGCCCTGGGCACTTGCCCATAGTGCCCTAGGGGAAAGAGGGGCCTGCCCGTAATCCATCCAATCCGAGGCGGTAGTGTTATGGTATGGACCGGGATATGTTTTAACGGGCCCACAGATCTACACATATAGAAAGCATGTCATTGAGAATGATCTCCTGAACTTTCACACTTCTAACTTTTCCTAGACGATTACTCTACACTGCACTGTGCAGGCATAGTTGTAGGAGTTTGGTATTCCACATTTACCAATACCTCCGCACTCAATAGATTCGAATTGCATCGAAAATGTATGGGATATGCTCCAGAGAACAGAGGAGATTAGATAATCATCAACCTACCTCAGAATCCTCAAATGATCTTAGAGAACTTCTGTCCGTTTATGTCGCCAAATTTCTCAAGAAATGTTCAACAACCTCGTGTTCAGTATGCGAAGGAGATGTCAAGCTGTTATTGATGCCCGTTGGGGCCATACATTGTATTGATAGTCCTCAAATGCTTGAATTCTCTGGGAATAACATTTCGGTATTCTACTCGATTTTTTTTAACACAAATAAATTTTATTTCCTGCAACTTGAAATCATATCAATATGAATTTTTATCACAAAATCTCATTTAAACTATATTTTTGTAACAATTTGTGTCAATATCCCTATTTCATGTGGAGCAGTTCAATATTCAGACCTGACAGTAAACGACCAATGAAACGTCCTCAATAGTTAATACATGAAATGGTCAAAATGTTATTTTTCTTCAGAAAGTTAGAATTTCATCACAATTCAAATCTATTGGACAAAAAATCTCATTCTCGTCAATAGATTATTATAAATATTGTTCGACTGCCTTCAAGAATTGGGATTTATTCCAAGTAATGTATAGATTCCACATATAATGGTCTTCTTTGATATGAAAAGTTAACAATCCAAGTGAAAATAGATGAAAAAAAGGCTGATTTCTGTTCGGAGGGGGTGATGAAGATAGACGCCATCAATCAACTGGAACTATTAACATTTGCACCAGAAGATGTTTTTGATGAAATGATGGAATAGTTTCAATGTTGCATGACTCATTGCCTCCAGATTTTATGGAATAAATCTCGGTATAAAGAACAGTATGAAAATTCTGAAGCAACGTTTGGGCGTTATATGTCACCGTCCTCAGGCTACAACGGTTAACAAACCAACAACAACAACTATCAACAAGTTTAGAAAATTTAAAATGCTATGACCATCGACGTTGTAACGAAACTTCACGAATCTCTGATTAGTTACGTCAATACCGCACGCAATAGTTTTGATCAATGAGAAACATATGGCTGGAAAAATCCATAGCTGATAATATGAGGTAGAATATCCAAAAGACACATTTGAAAATAATATTTCGGAGTCACTTTTTTTTGAGGACCACAGTTGAAGGAAAAGAAAATTTTTCATGTAAATAATTTCATTTAAAACAGAAATTGATAGCGCATTCGATGTCTTTAACAGTTAACAATGGAATTCGGTTAGTTGATAAAAAATTACAAAGAATTCACAGAATGTTATGAATGAAAACACAATGTTCTCATTTGAGCCGATATGATATATAAAAATCAAAGCAAAGTAATCAGAGGACTCAACTATCTCTATCTTAATAAACCTAATTATGAATAACCGAATAAAATCAGATGAATTGGAAGAATCATTTCTAAATATATAAATAGTTACAAGAATCTTCCTTTACCAGATGGTTACCAATTGTAGCGGACACCGGTGATTTTCTCAACTTAGAGAATGAATATGAATTGCGAACAATAGTACAACAACGATTGAGTAATTTGTCGAATGTGCACAAAAATGAGGGATATCTGATATCCTTCAAAACATTCATTTCGAGCATATAATGAGAGATTTTCCTCAACAGAAAACCCGACAGAAACCGTTATCTTAATCGTTACCAGAAAAACTCATAATAAATGGTTATAATCATCTGAATAATATTGTTTTTCTTCATTCGAAAAAAGGACACCAAATTCTTTTGTACCCAAGGGCCTAGTTCAGGACGGCGTGGGTGCCACATGAACGAAAAATTTCTTATTTTCTGTATTGTTGTTCGATGATGAGAAAAATGTATTATGAACCAATAGTTTAGATGAACTTATATCATGTAACGCGAAAAAATCTTAACTTTTCGTGGGAAACGTGGTATAACTAAGTTTTGAGATTATCCATCCGCCATTGAGTTTTCTTCTTCAAGCTGTTGGTTTCTGATAAATATCATAAATCATTCTACGATCCTGCCTAATGATCAATAAATAGTATGGTACTTTCACTCTCAAATTTGTATGTAAAATTCAAATCTTGATGAAACGACTCGAACAAATCCAACTTTGCGTGGATCCTGTCTTCCGGTATGGCCGTGATTATGTTTCATTATAACCAGAGGAAGGCGAAATATATCGCTGAAACATTGTTTGAGACCTATAGAATTTCCATTTTGTTTGTTTCACTGACATCTGTTTCATTAAAAATCGTTTGACTTCCTGTGTCCCTCGATATTTCAATTTATAAGCGTAAACATGTAGAAGCCGTTTTGAGCATGTCATCATTCAGTCAATTCGACCTCCTTTTCGTGTATAATATTGTGCTCCTCAGCCAAGCTTTTGTCACCTGGTTTGCAGCTGGTTTGATTGGGTTGTCAATCTTGCAGAAGTCCTTGAAGTGTTTTTGATTTTATGTATTATTGTAATCCTTCTGTACACCATCATCCTTAGTAGATAATTCATCGGCGGCCTAATGCTTTTCTGTTCATGCACACGTTAGTGTTTAATTTGTGAGCATAATTGATTAACAAAATTTCATACTAATCATTTCGGGAATCTTTTCCTGATGATCAGATAAATCCGATTGGGACAGTTGGTGCTTTCGACCCATAAAACATGAAACCCACCAATAATTCAATGGTTTTCTCAGTAAATGCACAAATAGAATTGTTTCGATAAGTTCAAGTCATATTTGAATTTTTTCTCGAAATGTTACACTCTATTGTACAAAGAATTATTTTCATCATTCATCCGGTAACAAACAGGAAAATCACTCTTGTAATTTGCCATAATTACTAATGATCTTCAGTGTTTGTTCATGCTGTAGTATCATTATTTCAGATCCACTCCAATTGAATAGGATACAAATGAAGAACTGGGTGCGGTGACCATTATCCTTCGATTGTGATGGGTTAATTAGTGGAGAGTTTTACATTCATTCCATTCTGTCATATGAGAGTGTAATCTTAGGGGATCAAATTATTTCTTGATTAAAACTGATGAAACAGCATCTCATCGCGATGAACGAAAATAACGTTCAAAGATTGAAAAAATGATAACTGCTACATTTTTTGATGGAACTTGAATAACATGACTTTGTTTCAAGCAATCACGAAAGATCTTCATCAAAAATTTTTATGTCAGATTCGTTTCGAGACCTCTCAATACTCAAGTGGAATAAAATTCCTAATGCCAAGATCCTAATGCCTTCTGAAAATTTTCCTAATTGTACGTAAAAGACTGAAAATAAGCAAAAATAATACTGACGACCTGTTTTCCTCCATATTTGTTATTCCGAAATATAAACATTCAATACGGAAATTATAACGAGTAGGTTTTGTTATGATTTCTGTTTTGCCTCTTCCCTTTTATCATACTTAAGAATTTGGAATCGAATGAAAAGAAGAGGTTGTACCTATCTCTTTCGAATATTTAATAATGGAAGATTCATATATTGTAATTGATTAAGTAAAATAATCGTCAATATTTTCTTGAATACAAATTCATCAGATTCGAATTTCAAGAAAAAAAAATAAGCATCTGTAATTCAAAGGAAATATCAAAATTTATTACTTACATGCGAGAGTTGGTCTGAAATGTATGGCACGTTTATAACTTTCGATCGCTTCATCCAATCGCTTACTACCCTGGAGGATTATTCCCCTGTAACAATGAGAAATATTTGATTATTATTTTAAACCTTTACCTAAATATATATTTTTTCACATTAGCGTTTCAGTTTTCGTTAATCTTCATACGTATTTCAGAATAGATTCTATATTGGACGCAAAGTTTGAGATTTTTTATACAATATACAAGTTGAATCTTTTTATATTCATTCGGAATGACACTGATTGATTTGTTGTTTCCTCAATTCTAAATGCGATGAAGCTTTTATTAGTAATTTTTGTTCGAATTATTCTAGATTTCGATCATTTCTTTCCCCTGATTTTTTTTTCAGATTCTCACAATGCATATTATAAAGCGCTTTCTAGTTCCCACATAAAAACTAAGATGATCAGGATGCATTTACATTGAGAATTGAATTTAACGAATCTCGAAGAAAATCCACAGTATTTTTTCAGAGGGAGATGACGGAAAAATAGATTTTTTTTTTTCATTCATTTATTTCTCATTCCCAATCTGTATGACAGAAGCCCCCTGTCAAGATGCAGAAAAGCACTTAGGCTCAGCAATTATGCTATGTGCCCAATATCGAGTGATTTGTAAAAATTATGCTCTTCTTATATTGTTCCTGTCGTGCCCTGTGTCCTGGGGGCAACAGGAATCTTGGATATAACCAATCACAGGATCACGTGTTCAACGCATAAACTAAAATAATCCAGACGATCACTATAACTTTTACAATTTTTACGAAAAGAATGCACTTTTCGAACGAATATTTACTAATATTTAAGAGAAGTTGCGGTGTAGAAGTCATTTTGTGAGTTCCAAACCAGGAAGTGGGGAAATGTAGTCATCCTACCTTGACAACCATTTTGGAACTGGAAAAAAAGATGTACTGCAAAATCGAATTTTAAAGGTTATCTAGTGAATAGTTGTAACAGCTCATGAGACATGGGAGGACAGGTTCTTGTTGTAATTTACCTAATGTTATTGTACCCACATCCCTAAAATAACTGCTACTGTTTATCCAGTTCCAATATGACTCGTTCTGAACGACGGTTTCCTTAGCTGATGTAACATGACTCGCAACAATATTTCGAAATAACAGAGGAAGAAGCAAGAAGCTGAGGCAAACCCATGTACTCATTATATAATGGCCCCCATACACACTTATCATCAACAACATCTGCCACTCGTTTTAATGATAACAGGCTTCCTCTATCTCTCAACCCTCATGACACGCTAGACGAGCTCACAGAAGTAATTGTACAAATTTTCGAGCTCAATGGAGATATTCACGCTGCCTGAGAGTCGCAGATCCTAGGGAACAATAACGCAAGCCCAGAGACCATACAGATGGCTATAATTGATATTCCCACAAGGGTTGAAAGGAAACGACGGCCACGCCAAACAATCGTTTCCAACGGTGAAGGTCCCTAATTAAATTTGACAGAATAAAGGAAATGTTAAATGTGTAGCAATCGTCCAAACGGCATGGAAGAATGAGTAGCTGGGTACTCGATGAGAACGGAAACTAATCTTACAGGAAGAAAAAGTGTTCGATGTACTTCAGAAGTGGAAAGGGAACAAAGAATGTTTTATAGCGAGTGCTATCATGTTTCCGAAAAAGCAGCCTGTCACTGTCCTTCAAGGACCTTATTTCAACACTTCTGTTTCATTTGTCAGGGTGCCTCACGAAAACATTAGGGAATGCTTCTCGAAAATTTTCCAGTGTGTGGATAATTCTGAACAGAAAATGCTTCTGTCGAGAATATCGAATTAATCTATTTCATAAAAAGGCTCAAAGCTTGTTCGTGAAACACCCTGTTTATCGCAGAAACAAAATGAGAGATACAAGTGGTTCCAGTGATGTTGATTCCGATTGTAACGGATTGTTCTGTCGATTATGAGGTACCAAGTGGCAGAATGCCAAGCTTTTTCCTTTTCACCAAAACACCAAATTAGAGCGGAACCGCCTGTTACTGCATGAAACAAAAAATATGCTTCACAGTATTTTCATTTTGCGGCTGAAAACCTTATTCTGAATTGACTGAACTTCACGAGCATTTCTCATGGAAGATCCATCCTTGGAATATGTAATGTATTAAGCTGTGAATGGAAACACAATAAATATTAGGATGCGATCTAAAAGACAAGAGCTGAGTAATTGCAAAATGGTAATAAGTGAAACAAAAATAATAATGAGATGAAATCTATTGGCAACAACCTGTTATATATACCGAAATTGGAAGGAGAAATATTTAAGAAGGTCGTCGACTGGTAGGGAGTTTGTGGGGGTCTGAACGTGTCAAGAAGTTGATTTAGGAAAATATCTACCAAAAAATTAAACTGCAGGTAACTCTTTGGCAGAGACGATAAGATGTTTTCTTCTTTTTCTTCAGTGCCAATTCACAATGGACGTAAGCGAAAAACTCCTGTCAAAGTTCGGACATACAATCGTTATGTTTATAATTTCAAAGTATTGAATTTCTGATCACAGGCTTTCATAGTTAGCGTTATTTCAAATTCAATACTTACACGAAAGCGCTATCAAACGTAGCGACATCTACTGGCGTTATTCTCAAGAAGGAAAATTATATCCTAATTTTTTTTCATTTCATCAAACTTTTCATCCTTTTAATGTATTTTATCCTCCACCGTAGAAGAATCCAACAAAAAAACTTTCATGACAAACAGTTCATCCATTTTTGACTTATGAATGGTGTAACCAACAATATTGCCGACTGAGTTTTATATATTAAGATGTTACTAACCAATTCTGAATCCTCATGAGATGAGAAAGTTTTTGAGAGTGTTTGCGAAAAAAAAAGTCAATATATTTTTTTCCACACCAGACGGAATTTATTCAGAGTGATAAAAATTATGCAGAAGAAAGAATTCTTTTAATTAACTTTTTTGAACATTCCAATGAACTATTCGAATAAGTTACGTTGGGAGTGATGAAACAATGATCTAGGATTAATATGAGCTGAAATATCTATCGTCAATCACATATGATTCGAAAATCAGTAATTTCAGATATATTCAAGAAATAATTTTGGAAACGGTTTATTTCCGACGAACTAATTTTGGTGTCATTCAATAATACTTGGTTCACACTGTCTTGGGCTGACGTTTGACTCACTTATTATGGGGGGAGCAGTACACTTGGCGTCCACTCACCATCGTTGGATTTTTTTGATATTTTACTGGTTCAGATTGATATTCATGTTGTCCTTAAGTCGTTTTTACGTATATGGATACAAAATACTAAAGGGTATCACAATATTTTCGCCTTTCAAAATTGGTTATTTGACATACGATTCAACTGATTCGCCATTTAGGGAATCGTTTTCTTCATCCCCGCACCTTATTTCCGATCATGAATGTCATTCAACATATATTTGGCGGCAGATTCGAATCATTGTGGTTGTCAAAACATATTCAATATTTTACATAGAAATGGAATTATAGAACTTGTAACATTATTCATGAGTTTCTGATTTCTGAATATCTTGTGCCTGAAAAATCATGATTTAAGTTTTAACTTTATTACAATAAAAATAATTCATAATTAATGGATAATCGTTTATTATCGATAAAACTATAAGGAGGGTCCTCCCCCGGAAATTTTTAGATTTTTAAAGCTTTTGAGCTACTTTAAAACCTTAACTACTCTTTCGACTTGAAACCAAAACTACAACAGAACCTCAATTGATTATCCAGAAGCTGACTAGCTATTGTTAACTGTGGTTATGGTTGTTGACTGATAAAAAATGATTTTTATAAATTGAAAATATTCTGCACAGTGAACATATAGGACTTCCTGATACTACTGTCTCAATTACAGCTCTGGGGAAGCAGTAACTTTCGAGAACAAAAAATAAATGAAACTCATAATGAAGTGAATACTCCATTTACCTTGAATGCGGCTCTGATATAGTCTTATATTGTTCAGTTTTACAAGGTTAGGTAAGGTTAGGTTCATTTTCCCTACCAAAAGTTGAAAAAAAAAATTGTGGAAAATTAAAAAAAAAACTGGATAAAAAAAAACATCGATCCGCATTCAGGTTAGGTTAAGTTAGGTTAGCTTCATTTTGCCTACCTCAAGATCACAAAAAAAAAATTAAAAAAAAATACAACTGGGCAAGGTAATTAATAATTACCAAAAAATACCATAGATCAAGGAGGTGCGGCCGCACTACCCTTAATCCGCGGTTGCTTGGATGTTCAGAAACAGTGAATGAGGAGCATTTCAAATTGTTAAAAGTCAAGACAGGGATGAGTCTTTTCTCTTGAGATTCGATGATGGCAATTAATTCAAATCGTCTATTTAATTTATTATTCATATTTTTTTATAACTGCTAGGACAACCCATAAGAAATTTGAACATTATCGTCTACTCACACAATTACAATTAATTTTGATACTCAAAATTTTTGTAAGTCTGAGGTTAATTATGCGGAAATGGATGGCGACTTTGACTGTGCCAAGACCAGTGACGTCTATGGACAATCTATGTTCACAAAATCCACGAATTTTACGGGCAACCATGACAGTTCTGCTTCAAATTCTTCTCAACGAAATGATTCATTTTCAATATTGATTTTTTCGAGAACTACTGCGTATTCTCCAAAAAAACTTCGTATTCGGGTATTTTAGAGCATATTGTCATCATCTTTTAAAGGAAAAATTCATATTTTTAGTGGACGTTATCTGTACTATCCCCATTATGGTACACCCTGTATATAACTCTTCATTCTCGGAAAATATAACATTGGATGAATTCCGTTAACTTCCTTGTGATCAATTATGGAAATGCCAACGTGAAGCGTTGTTGCGTAAACGCTGTGCAAACATATATGCGTACCTAATATACGAAAATATATATGCCTCTCCTCTGCCATTTCCGATACGTGAAACGTTAAAATCGTCATCCATCAGGATTAATATCCGGCAAATTGGTTCAATTAACTCGCCTTTGTTATTGTACGTGAAGAAAATCAATTAGAGGGGGCGTAAATGCCATTTCCATACGTTCGTGCCTTCCACGTCCCCTGTTATGCACATGAATTCTGATATGAAACCATCGATTGATTGGCGCCCGATTCAATCGGCGTTTCCTGCGCGATCCCGCCGTCACAGAAATGGTTGATGAGTGACGGAAACCCTCAGCGGCTGCTGAAAAGAACCCTAATTGCCTTTGAAGCGGTGCGGGTGCGTTGTAAAACTCGCGGATATTGAATGCGTTCAATGATCGAACTCCGACAGGTTACTCTATGGTTCGATGGAAGGAGACTTCGCTTCAACCATCTCTTCTGCAATCGTAGATTATTAATCTCCGGATCGTGAATTGAAGATTGAATCACATGTGAGAAATATTTTTCAATTCATTCAAATTGATGTTATTGACAAGGCCTCGGATTGAATAATTTATGCAGTGTGTTCTTCAGAAATTGGCCAATAGGTAAAGATTCATCCTGAAACTGTGTCCCAACAGGATACACATCCATAAATTTTAAAAATATTGGGGTTTCTATGTTGTGTATGAATCTGATGAGAGATTTCATTGTTCTTCCAGGTACGAATAACTTTTTTTCTGGAAACTTAATATGAGTTTTCTCTCTCAGTCTCTGAACCAAGAAACAATTAGAAAAAAATTTTAAATATTATAAGAAAGGCCCCTGCTTAAAAATTTGAGCACTAATTTGTCAGGGGCCAAAACTTTACGAGATGAAATTGTTGCCTAACAATGAACAGAAAGATAATGCAAACACGTTTTGGATTTCAAATCAGACTCCTTCGTCAGAAAATAACTGGTTTTCATTCATTTTTGTATATTATTTTCGATTTTTTCGACTGAAATTTTTGCGCAGGGGACTTTCTTATATTATTAAAAAAAATTCTATAATTGTTTCTTGCTTCAGACACTGAGAAAGAAAACCCATATTAAGTTTTTAGGAAAATGCAGAGACCTCCCAGGAAATATTCAAATAGATAAACGAATAACTTCAACATCAATTCATGAATTTTTAATATTTTTAGGTAAGAATCTCGAAATTGTCATTCCCGTGGTATGTTATGCATTGGTTCAATAACTTGAGAACAGTCATAATTCATATTCTTGAAAAGACGAAATCCATTTGAGATACATCCACTGGAATATTGTACCATGTATTTTAAAGTATGCTACATATGCCACAAGTCTGCTACAGCCGAAAATGATCATCCCCGTGGTAGATCATGAATTTCATTAAATGATACGTATTTACCGCGCTAACCCATACCCAGCAGTTTGAGAAGAGCCTGAAAGTAATTTACGATTGTTTATAAAGTCAGTTGTGTTTTAATGATTCAACAGAAGAATTCTGCTAGTTAGGGAAAGCGTTTAGATCGGTGTATAACATCCTAGCCGTCATTCCCGTGGTGGAAAATTTTTTAGGTAAAAATTTAAATTTTGTGAAAATTCATTGTATTATCATTTCATTATATCCAACATTCATGAAATATTCTATTTTCTCATAATTGAAACATGTTTTTCTGGAAATACGAGAGTAAAATATCACTTTGGTCATGACATGGGATGATTGCACAACCACGAGAATGATTATAATGAAAATTATGAATATAGTTTTTTCAACAGAAATATTTCGCGCACTTGTAGCGACCTAGGGAACAAGTGAGGATAGAGAAAGAATGGAAGATAGCGCCGAGAAAGAATTAGTTAAAAGCAGATACATGAAATGACTTCGAGGTAACAAAGGTTGCAAAGGAAAAAATGGAGAAGTAATACAAAAATTTATAGAAGAGCAAAACAATTTCAATTCGATATAGGGAAAAATTTAGCCCCAGAAAGTGCTCACGATTAAATTTGAGATTGTCCAGAAATTCAAAGCCGAAGAATGTCCAACAGAAGAAGAGTAGGAAGACACAGAGACAAAAAGAAAAAGAAATAAATATAGGCAGAAGTGCCATGGAAAGGAGAAAATTAACTTCAAAACTGAATCGCCTGAAGGCTCGTGATCCCCAACCGAATTCTTTATTGAAATGATACTGGATCTCTATCAAACCCAATTATGAACAATGTTTGGGGAGTTTATTGCGCGTCAATTGAAAAAAAGAAGTGCACCAGGATTAGTATAAAAACTAATCGCGGGCAATATAACAAAAAAATACAAAATGTTAAAATTTTAATTTGTATTGGATGATCGTGAAAAAAATTAATCATGATAATAATGTATTTCGTGATAACGCTATCTTGGACCATCCTTGTATTCAAATATACAGGGTATTTGTCCTCAGAGGAGCCACCTCGTATATTTCTCATTCCATAGTGACTGAAAAAATTTCACAAAACACGTCGATTCTGTTTCATCATTATACCGGTTTCATATTCCACATGTTTTTGAATCAAATTTTTCTCCATTGATCTCCAAAAATAATTTTGACTGTAAACCGTATGTATGGTTCAACATGATTGGAGTTAATTGATGATAAACATTCCTACGCGTTGTTCGTTAAGATTTTCAGGCTGAGTCCCAAAAGTTTGAGCTAGTAAATAAATTTTTAGGGAAAATGTTTCATCAAAACAACGTAATCATCACAGAACACAAATATTATCATACACCGATGTGAAGAGACGTTTCAAATGAAGTATCACTTTACAACTCTTCCCTTTTCACTTTTGAGGAGTTGAAGCACCCTCTCTTAGGCGTTGCTCGTTCAAGCTTCCATAATTCATCGAAAAATGTCTCCCGAACACAATCATTCGACCTGATTCGGTGAATTTTTCCAATCACTATGGAATATGAAAATAACGAGGTGACTCGTCCGAGATCAAACAACCTGAATATTAATGGTCCTTGAATACCTACTCTGTTTTGTCATATATATGTATAGGTACTATATTGAGAGTGGAAAAAAATTGTTTAAATTTCATAAAATTTTCGAATCACTTCCTATCTAGAATCCTGATAGGATTCTTTAGATCATTCCCGTGGAATATTTTTCATCCCCGTGGACCACCTTGACCAAAAATGTTTCTGAAAATGGCTAAAATGGAGCTATTTCAGGTGTTATTCAATTCTTGTTGAACAGTTGAACATTTGAATAAAATTCGTAAACTTTTTTGTTGAAATCAAAAGTATCTCTGGCAAGACACAGTTTCAGAAGAATCACCCATATCTGCTTGGCTATTACCTGTATCACAGACTGGATGTTTCTATTGAAAAACTAGCAGACCCGGCAGACTTCGTGCAGTCTCAATTGAATAATAAGAAAACAGATTATTTCTATTCAGATTGATGAATGTTGTTTCGCCACAAATTAAATTTCTGAGCACAAACATAATATTTAAAATTTTGACAACCATAAATACGTCATGTCGATCAATTCCTCGTATGACAAAGAGTACCCGTGCAAATGCGATTTTCTGTAGCGCGATCGGTTAGTCGCAAAAATGAAACACATACATTTGAATGGGAATGAAGGCACATTCGATTAAATAATCGCCACGACTAAACAGTCGCATTTTTGAAGCCACGAGATTGTCCCAAATCAGAATGAGTGAAACTTTCAATGAGAAATTTAATTCTGAATCGGTTTTATTTTCTTATCAGCTCGGCGAAGGTCAAAGTAGATCTTAGGCTACTATGACAAGAGATAGAAATCTTGGTCAAAAGTCTAGACCATAGCTATGCCAGAGATGTCTGATGGGATTGACGCCGAATATTCCACTATGAGATCTTTACCTGTCACAAAACGCTCAATCCAGCTCGCTACTTTATGTGAGCAACTCAGCTATGCGAAAAATCCAATTTGAAAAGAGCTGTAAGCATAATTGAATAAGAAAAAAATAACGTTTTTCATCTTCGCAACAGCATACTGCTTATTTTTGTTAACGCACTGGAAGCTCTGAGAGCTCGAATTCAAAGTTTTCATATATATTCAATGGAGTCGTGCGAAAATTGAAAACCAAGTTCTCTAGATATAAGGGTTTTCACGGGGAAAGCACTATGAAGATGGATTCTTCTTGACACAGAAATATCGAACAGAGTGGTGCATGTTCAACTGAATGTACACAGCATCGAAATGTAGCGAAACACAAGAAAAAAATTTACTATGAATCTGGAGTGATCCAAAACGTAAACTAAAAATTTCGGTTTTGCGACTTTTTATTGGGATGACGGTTATTATGATTATCAATTGTGAAGATCGTATCGAGTACCTACTAACTATACCTATCTGACCCTTAATTTAATAATAATAATAATATAATAATTACATCCTTTACGAACCATTCGACAACATTACATTGTATGGGCTTTGTCAAAAACAAAAGAAGAAAAAACATCAATTAAACTGAACTACTTAAAACACAAATATTCATTTAAACTATAAAAAGAACCCTGTAACAAAAATTGTTTCAAACTTTGCTTGAACACAAATAAACTCCTGGAAAGTTTGATTTCATCAGGAAGATGACTATACAATTTAAGACCACTATAATTAGAAGACTGAGTAGCTACCTTTAATCTTGCAGTGGGAATATGAAACTGATCAGCAGTTTTGGTGTAATACTGATGTATGTCCCTACCTTGAAAAAAGCTGTTACGCCTTTTGTAAACATACACACATATTTCTTGTATAAACAAGCATGGAATTGTTAGTATACCCAACCTAACAAAACTTCCCCTACAGGACTCACGTTGAGAAAGCCTCATCATACCACGTATAATTTTTTTTGTGCTTTGAAGACATCAACCGCAGTTGAGTTTTCCCACAGACATATGCCACAACGAAGTCGCGATTCCACCTGGGCGTAATAAATCATAAGGAGCTGATCAACCTCCAATACCGATCTCAAATTCACGAATAAATAATTTCGCTTGTACAGGGTGATTCATTTATGTTGGTAACCCCAATTTTCTCGAAAACGTCCGAATATTTTTTCATTCTGTGAATGGCGTTTTGAACAAGTCAATGTTGACTTGAAATGCGCATAAAAATCTGCGGAATGAATAAAGACGCCAGGCGTCGCGGCGCTATCAAAAATTTTTTCTCCAGGGACATACCTTTTTTATCATGTCGTTCGAAAGATGATTTCATTCTGAATTTTTTTTTCGAATACAATTTTTATCCATTTTTAACCGTTGGCGATCTGCAGCGTGTTTTATGTTGATTCTATTCCATTTATTTTTTTCTGTATTGTGGTAGTATGCCTTTATTTAGAGACATAGATGTGATTTGAATTCAAGGAGGCTAGTTTTTCAGTCAATGTGCTCCTTCGAATAAGATGAAATATGTGGCTACAGCAAGATGGGGCTTCATGCCACCACGCTGCCATTGTCAAGAGATATTTAGATCAAGAATTCGAAAAAAATGGATTGAAACCAATGGACCCATCAGATATCGCCAGACCTGACGCTCATGGATTACTTTCTGAGGGGTCCCCTTGAATATATGGTTTCCCAAACCGATTCTAATATCTTGGACTATTTGAAAATGAAGAAAAGAAACGCATGTAACTTATAATGAAATAGGGGAATGATATAACTTATGTATGGATCATAATGTCAGGTATATAGAACATATGATTCGAAATGTTTCGTTTGTTATCAAATAAAATGTTTATTGATATAAGATATAAATATTTAAAGAATAAAATTAGAGAAAAATAGTAACAGGGCCTCCGTCATTTTACGGAACATAATCAAATTTAGGTCATCTAGCCATTATGATCCATACACAAGTTATATCATCTCCGTATTTCATCATAAGTCACTTTGGTCAAAATATATGGGTCCATTCATTTTCGAATTCTTAATCTCAATATCTCTTCACAATGGCAGCGTTGTGACATTGAGCCCCATCTTGCTGTATCCACATATTTGATCTTATTTAAAGAGGCAGATTGGTTAGAAAACTTGCTTTTTTGAATTCAAGGCACAAAATCATATCTATGTCTCCAAATCAAGGCATACTACCACAATACAGAAAAAAAATAAATGGAATAGAATCAACATAATACACGCTGCAGCTCGCTGACGGTAAGAAATGGACAAAAATTGTATTCGAAAAAAAAGTTCAAAATAAAATTATCTTTCGAATGACATGATAAAAATGGTTTGTCCCTGGAGAAAAAATTTTTGATAGCGCCGCGACGCCTGGCATCTTTATTTATTCAGCAGATTATTATGCGCATCTCAAGTTGACATTGACTTGTTCAAAACGCCATTCACAGAATGAAAAAATATTCGGGCGTTTTTGAGAAAATTGGGGTTACCAAGATAAATGAATCACCCTGTATATGCCTAACGCAGTTGTAGGCGAAAAGTACAGTGAAATAATTCCTAATAGACCCAGGCCAATAAGCCCGGAAGAATATTCTTATGTTAACGTTACAAGTGTATCAATGCGACTGTCAATTTGTATTAGATTCAAAATGCTGTAGAAGGAAGTTTGAAAATGATAAAATATATCAAATATACCCGCTGCTCACGATACCGTTTCAGTCGCAAATGGTAAATGGGTGCATTTAAGTGACGCTGTTGTCTTAGGATATGTAGCAATGCATCAAACTTTTGACATTAATATATTGTTCGATTCATCTGGTATACACGTAAAATAATCATGAGAATCATAATAATAACAATTGAGATTCTATGCTTCTAAAAAACGATTCACTGAGGAACTCAATGAGGATTATCCTTCAGTTCTGTGAAGTGGTCAGTAAAAGTATTACCAGTTATCTGAACTAACATGTTGAATAAGAACTTGTTGATCGAACATTTTCATTTTATTTTATCGCTATGGTAATCCGGCATAACTGTAGATATTGGTCAGATTAAAATCTATTTTTTTTTTCGTTACCTTAACTTGAATGTAGGGATGAAAATAGCAGAAAAATTCATCTCCCTCTAATTAAAAATTTACGGGTCCGAGCTCTTCTCCTTATTTTCATTCTGAAGCCTTAAAATCGATGAAATTCATTCAAGGTAACGTTGTGATATCTCAGTGTATTAGGAAATTTAATTGCAAAAAATTTATGTTTAAATATACAGGTGGTCCACTTGATAACCAAAATATTTATGCTCGTTCTCAAAAACAGTGCTCCAAAAACATTTTTCAACTATGCCACTAACTCCTACTTGAACATTTCCATTGAAAGCAGTTTTCACTGTTAGCACTGTTTATATAGAGCTCGAGAAATAATATCATCCCTGAAAGTGCACAATTTTCGTTTTTGCCCTGTATTCCAAAAAAACCAGTAAGAATATTTCTGTTTGTAGTTATTCAAAGAAGTAATAGTCGCGAAAACCAAATTTCTTTTTCTTTGGCAATAACTGAGATACAGTGCAGTATCATCAAATTTGGCACATAGTGTACTTCAATCAGATATAATCGAAATAGAAAAAAAAGTCTATATAGAACATAATCTGTTCGGTAGTTATGACTACTTCTTTGCACGGTGGATTGGACCAGAAAATAGGAAAAAAAGAAACTGATGAACGACTCCACTAATCATTGGATAAGGGAACCCAACTGTGCCACAAAAAACTTCTGTTCGATGTACGACTGTAACTAGAATAAAGGCAAGTAAACAGGCATGTTATTAATATGACTAGAAACTTCTCGGTCGATGCAAAACATGTTAGATGTTATCATATTTAGCCTCATATTTCATAATTCTTTAGACGGGAAGTTTGTCCCTGATACGAAATATGTAGATTACCTGAAACTCTTGTCTGCGATATAACTTTCCGACTTCGGTAACGAAATATCAACTTTCTTATATCGGAGGAAACTTTACTCGAACTTGAAAATTTAATAACGTTCGGTAGACCTGAGCGACAGGGAAATCTCCTGAATGGGTACAGCGTCAAGAAAAAATTCAATATTGGCAGGATATTGCACGGGAAAGATGTATGAGTTATCTCGTCCCATTCAAAAGATCGAGACATGAATTTAATGAAATGTTTTTTGGCACGGAACGGAAGATTTTCTCTGCCCCGAAAAATGATAAAAACTTCATTATTGATATTGTAGTTTTGTTGTAGAAAAAAGGTAAAAAAGTTCTGCCAGTCAGATGATCAAAACATTTTCATTTCCTATTCGGAGGAATCAGACGCGAGATACAGATCACTCCGAAAAGTAGGTTTAACAACACCCTTTATCAAGTTTTCATCTTGAAACCTAATACCGTGTTGTGATAGCACGAGAAATATTTTCATGACTGAACTTCATCTGAGATTTCTTTAATTTTCAGAAGCTTCCACACCTTTCAAGTCAATCCTCTGATCATTTTCGTTTGCACTTTCATACGAGGGGAGGTGTGGATGGAGTGTGGATAGGGGCGCTGGCTTTGTGCTGGCGTCATCAGATACAGAGTGTCCTGAATAAGGGCGTATCATAAGTGAACTGTATATTCATCATGAAACAGTTAATTTTTTTCTTCGAGTCTTCTTTTCAAAGATCCAGAAGTGTCAGGGTGTCAGAAAATTATATGTTTTCTTATTTCTCAGAAACCGCTTGTATTGTAAAACTGGAGCAAAAAATAGTTATTTTTTGAATTATCAGTGCAAAAGATATCGAATTTTCACAAAGATTCAACCCCACCAAATGATGGGCCAATGTTTTTAATATGAAAAAGGTTCACTCAGATCATTGCTTGAAAGTGAATTTCTTGTAATTGTAATATTAAAAGTTTCAATTAACAATTTTAGCAAATTGGACATAATTTAACAACTCACTAAATTACACCTAGGACCCTGCTTGCTAAATTTTGTAGCAGGTGATGAGCTTGTTAAATATCACTCTTAATTTTTTCAATTATAATGAAGTCACAATGTGTTCTGAAAAGAAAATGCCCGGTTCGCGGAATACGGTTGACTTTGGAGCAATGCACCGAGGGTACCTTTCTCATGTAAATCACATTGACGCATCAGAATTTGCCGTGCAAATACAAATTAGTCCACTGGTCTCAAAGTTGAGGAATAAATCAAATTCAATGTTCTTACCGTGCAAGAAAGTGGATATTAACAGCAGCAATGTGTGTACGGAAACTCAATACTCTGATACAAATGGTTCCTAAGATATCAAAAGAGAACTGAAAATTACGTAAAACTTTTCACATCCTGTATTTCAGGAGCTTCATCAGATATCGTCGTGAACGTAGAAAATTTGTCATCTGCATTGACCAAGGGTGTGTTGGCTCTTACAGGACAACGCACAGGTTCACGAGAGCACTGTTTCAATGGCTGCTATGCACAAGCATGGCTTCGAGGCAATAGTCCGTCCACGCTACAGTGCAGACCTGGCTCCTTCTTTTATATGTACTCAAATTTGAAAAAAAAAACCTAAAGGAAAGAAAATTTCCCGACGAAAATGAGATAGAGACGACAAATTTTGTCCATTTGAAGGCCAAAGATATATTTTTATGATGGTTTAGAAAAAATAATCCATGAATCTAATAGATTTACTGGTGCCTAACGTTGATCACCTTAAAATGAGGAATAAATTAATTGATTTATTATATTCAAAACCTCTTAATTGAACAATTTTTTGGACCATATTACCTTATATGAAAATGAAAATTTTACTTTTGTATCATCTCGACCTTTAACGATATTATGTAGGTATGTTTGGTTGCATTCGATAAATTTTTGTTGATAAAATACATTCGTTCTCGAATTTTCAGGCATAAGATCCCGAGCCTGTTCAATAATTTGAGATGGGTTCTACAAACTTTGTTTCTGTGACAAAAAAAAATGTAAATACGAATTTATTTGTGAACACGTGAAATATCTCTACGTTTTTATTATTTGGTATGGGCTGTATGTTATTGATGCATCTCTTGATTTTTGTCGACAATATTTCAATGTTTGGCATGTAATGGCAGATATTTATCACTTGTTCACTTCCTTTCTGCTGAAATTGATTTAAATTGAGTATAATTATAAAAATGTTGAATTCATCTATCAGATGAAATTGTCATATTGTACCAGTCTATTATGACAAGGTTTGTATATCTGCACATTCTTGTATCCAAAAATGAAATGCTATCAATTCTCAAATTCATTGAACGAACACAATCAATTCAATATTGAAGTAGGGAATGAACAAGAAAATTCTCATAATAATAAAATGAATCAAAAAAGCTAGGCTCTAGACTTGAAAACATCAATCACTACATGCCCTTGAGTGTTTTCTCATTCGAGAGTATTCCATCAAAAGCTTGAATTCACCTATGTCAACAATTCAATCTCAAATTTTTGATAAAATCTTCGAGTTGAGGTTGGGAAGATGAACGCATTCGTTATATTCACATTTTCCTCAAGATCTGGGTCGAAATAACGTTATTCACGTCGTCTGTTATCCTGGCAATCTTTCACAACATTCACCGTCACCTTTTTTCACTGAAGTTTTCATTTTACGACTAGAAAATGTTCTGCATATTGCAGTTATGTATGTGATGTTTTTCTGCTCGCGAATGTGGAGTTGGCAAAGGAAATACAGCCTCATGTAGTAATATTTCCAGCTTTCCAACTGCACTTCCAAGATGAAATTTCCCTGCTCTATCCGAACGAGTAAACTAATTTTCAACAGTGAATACTTTAAATGAAAATTCTGAATTATATCCTAACTTTGGTCGTGAAATATGCTCATACTCGCCGACAAACAGGCAAAAACCCTCATTTCCGCTCACTTTTCTCCTTTCCTTTGACGTAGATCCGGCATAATGGCCTTGAGTCACTAAAAACCGGGATTACGCGAAAAATAAATTGAACGGAGAAATTCAATTCTGGATCTCTAAATATGCTTAATCCCCAATGAAGTATCATACACATACTGACATATGAGATGTTTTTTTTCAAGAATAATTGCCCGGGAGATTTTGAATCACCTGAATAAAATTGAAGAATGAATTAACTGATAAACTGACATACCCGGGCAATCAATCAGTCATACTGCTCCTCTTTTCATGTAATCCAACAGTTAACTCTAGGTTGTAGAAAAAATTTGACTATCAAACCGCAAAATCTTCCCGAATTCATAACAATTTCAGGTACATCATCTGAATTTCAGAAGAATCAAGGTGCGAAGAAAATGTAAGAAATTTATTACGTGTAATTATAAAACACGAAAATCGCCTAATATATTTTTTTTATAGGAAGACACGATAACAAATATTTCATATTCCTGTTGAATGATTTTGAGATAATTTTATTATGTCATACCTCACCTAGATGCTGATAATTCTTATTCTGGGTTTCTGTTAACATCAAGTGATTGAAGTGTGAATTGCATTGAAGAGACCAGAAACAATTTGATATGAAAACACGCAGTCGATCAATAACTATCCCGACCAGAAATAATCAAAAATTATTCTTGATAAATCGAGCCATGTGAAATTTTTTCATTAATTTCAAGAAAGAATAGTTTCGCACAAATATTAGGAAATAGTTATCTATGATACAAATGCAGAAGGTATTGATATTTTGCACGAATTGAAAGTTTATAAATGAGGTGCGAGGTAGTTAGGTTTTGAATTATGTATCCAGTTGGAATCAGAGATCTGTACGACTATTTTGAGTTATTTCCTCTCATTCGTTGAATTTTCACTGAAATTAATGAATAATTTCCATATATATTACTTGGTGATTTAACCATTGATAATTATCGATTGGCAGAACTTTCTCTTTTGTCATGATCTAAAGCTTTCATTTGCGTATATAAAATTTTTTTCATCGATCAAACGCATTGGTCACGAGAGAAATTTAGCAGCTTTCATTAATAATGTCTCCTCCTGTTTCCGTAATGCTAGTTTTTTGATTTATACGAAAGACCTCAAAATATTCCTGAATATGAAGAGAGAATAATAAAGAGAAAATTTTCTATTTCTCAACTCGGATGAATATTCCATTATTTCATTCGGGAAAAACAAAATTTGTTAAAGTTACGGAAATGTGAGAGTTATCGTGATTCAGGAGTAATTTTGCATACTGAGTTAACATTCATTCAACATATCGCACCTTCGCTATTAAGTTGACACAAAATTTTTTTTTTCGGTTTATGCTATGAATGGGGTCGAAAAAAACCTAGATTAAATCATGAAAAATGTCTACCCACATCAGTAGGTCCCCCATATATCATATAGATACCTACACATCAGAATTGGTGTCTATTCAATGTTTCCAATCAATTAGAAAATATTTAGCATTTACATTTTCAGTATAACTATTGGTTGCTGAGACACCGATAGTCAAATTCAACGGGATCCTCCTCCATTTGAGAATCGATATCTACATAATGAGTAGAAGTATCAAGATCTAAAATGAGGAAATTAAAGCTCAAAGAACGAAGTATTCGAACATTTCAGCGGTAGAGCAAAACTAAAAAATGAAACTTCAAAAGTTTTGAAAATTATTTTGTTGTTGGTTTTTCTAATATTACTCGAAAACTACTGACGCTACAAACTTTAGAAATAATAATCCAAAAACAAAAAACCCAGGCAACAATCCTTTTCTTCCGCTCGAAGTAATGACTTGTTGAAAATTGCTCCAAATTTCGATTTGATATTGATCCTTTGATTTACTTCAGTGGGGTAGATATACCTTTTTTAACAAAAAATCTTCAACCTTATAGAGGTAGGGGGGGATTGCCAACATGAATCATTGCCCTGGACAAAAAATATCGTAGATCCGGGCTTGATTATGTTTCAGAAACAAACACAACTCGAAAAAACTGGTTCCTTCATTTTTTAAATTAATGAATGAACCAATACCGTTCCTGAAAGTCCAAATGTGACTTGCAATGGGAAATTCTCCGCATACAATCTGAATGCACACCAGAGAGCATAAATTTGCGTCCTCCACTTTTATTCTTATCCCTCGGCGCCATCTAGCACCGGAATACGGAATGTCGGGTAAGCCGAAACGATCTGGATGAACAAACCACACCTCATCAACGGAGATGATACATTACCCCAACCCCCAGATTCTGGCCGACTCCAGAAGACGACACAATCTGTCGCCGATGTAACTAGATGAAAAAAGTTCCGCCGCAAGTTTTCACCGAGCGAAATGTGGCTGTGACACTTTCGAAGATTTTTAATTAGGAGATATTCAAGAGTTCCATCTCCGCTACGACTTGGGGAGCCTCTTTAAATTCCTTTCTTGTCCATGAGCCGCAATAAAGAAAATTACGGAAGTTTTTCGGTTGACGAATTTGGGAATGAAAAGCAGTGAGAGAATGGCACTGGGGCGAAGTTGATGCATGGCATGTTTGATTAGTTTAATTACTATCAGTTTGGAAATTTCCTCGGCGCGAAAATTCCGGAACGTCATTTTAGGGATCAGTCAGAGGTAGGCTATTACTGCTGATTCCTTTGAAAATGGGATTTTTATTCAGCAGAATCCAATCTAATTAGTGTCATCATTTGAAAAAAAGCTGAAGGTGAATTTCCAGAAATCCTCTTAGTTAAAGATATCAGCGTATTGTGAATCGGTAAAAAAAAATCTTGCTTATGTGTTTCATCATTCTAAAAATTCATCCGTATAGCTGGTTCAGCCTTTCGATACCTTCAATCACGGGGCTCTCCTGTTCTTCACCGAACTTCTCAAGAGGGCCTTAAAGGGTGTGAGGAAATTCAACGATATTCTTAAGAGCCATGTGAATGGTTCAGCCAGTTTTGAACACTTGCAATCCTTGCGTTCAGCCATTTTCAGATATTACCCCAATATCATGCAAATTTCATTTGCTCAACTTTCCATGCAGAAATTGTTTAATCTAAATGTCTTATCACCATTACTCGAAGTCGAAGGGAAAATTTCATCGCCTAGGAAGTCTAGGAGTATTCCTCACCATGTTTTATTTTCAGCTTTGATTTTTCAGATCTAGCAAGCATCAGCCTGGATGTTTGAATGGCAATTTATATATTAATTCTTACATGAATAACTAGGTTTGTGAGCTTTTGCGATTGAATGAGAAACCTTTTTTGCAGTTTTCAAATCAGTGCTAAATGCAGTGCTGTAATGAATTCATTACAGCATCAGATTGTAAGTAGTAATTACTGACCTCCGATGCTATCAATTTTCATATTCCATAATCTTTCAAATTAACTGCCGGTATACAATACAAGAGTCACTAGTATAAATTTTTATTTGAAATTCGAGAGTATTTCACGAAACTTTACTGAAAAAGAGAAGATATCGTCTAATACAAGTGGCAGAATGCAATTCCAATACTCATTTCGCATTCGTGCTGGAATAGGAGCACATTCTGCAACTTGTTTGAGAACATAGTATATTCTCATAAGTCATAAAGTCGTCTCGCCAAAAGTTGCTCTTCATTCTATGACTACACGCAGTATATAAACAAAATTTGAGGAGCATGAAAGATATTTCATAGGCACTCAGCCTTAGGTTCACATCACGAAATTAATTACGACAATATAAAGAAATTACATGGAGGGAATAATTATTATAAATTTACATCCAGAATTGGTGCTGTCGGTTCATTTTTGGTTTGAGGAAATTTGACAGAGGAATTACCCAGAGAATCAATGACCTTGGCTGGCTGCGGATGGAGAATCGTTTCAGGTTGCATATGGGCTGCTTTGTTTTCAGGCTGTTGAAGTATCCATCTCCGCCCACTTTGAGGAGGAAATTTGAGACGAGACATAGCGTTCACAGTCTGAATATTAGATATCCCCATGCGCTGACCGTCCCTCATCATCGGACTGCAAAGTTCAGAAAAAGTTTTTCGTTCAACGCAATCATGATGTTCAATGAATCTCGGGCTGATATTTATCACGAGACCCTCCTCAGCTTCAGGTTCAGGTTGAAGATGAGTCTACTCGGGGATCAGTAGGCTTGTATTTCTCATTTCCGCCGCATCTATCTTGGCTCCCAGCAAACTGATAGTTACTAATTGTGCAATGGATGTGTTAGAGTAGACAATTGTTTTTTGTTTTTTTTTTTTGTTTCAGCGGGTTGTATATCATATAATATGTAATGTATAATTAATTCTGTTTATGAACTATCGGGAGGTTAAGTGTAAGAGTAGCCGTAGGCTAAACTTCGCCTCTCGAGAGTTCTCATATTTTGTAAAAAAGTCGTTAATAAATAAATAAATAAATACTATATACTATAATCGAATAATTTGAAATTCTAAAAAATGAAAATGACCTCCTCATGCTGAATGAGAATATCGAATTCAATGAGTAGAATATTTTAAAGATATTAAGTATTTGGGAATAGTAAGAACAATATCAAGACTCTATGACCAGAGAACATTAAACCAGATTATGACATAAAAAAACTGACCATTACAATTACTTATAATTGACAACACGTTGCTGAATGAAGGTGAATTATAGCTTCAGACAGAGAATACCAGACAAAAGCATTAAATACGAATAACAGAACAATAAATGAAAGACATTACAATCCATTCCTGGAAAAGACCCAACAACAGAAAAATTTATCAATAAAATTATTGATATTGTGATCCAATATTGTGTATATCAGCTGGCCTGAGAATGAGATGGAATATTCCAAAATCGATCTCGTAAGGGTAAAAATGAAAATAAACTGAAAAAAGTGTGTTTCTCCTTTTGATTTAAAGTTACTTGTTGATAGAGCAATAAGATATCATCAAATTGTTACATTGAATCGCCAGTTTGTATAAAAAAGTTGGATAATTCTGCATAACGTAATCTATTGCACGTGGAAGAAAACAAAAATACGGGTTACTAGCTAATCCAATATATTGATATTTAAGATATACTAAGCAGATTAGCAAAATGAAGGGTCCTGGCTGGGACATGTGGTAGGAAGATGATAGATGGACCAAGTGAATGCGGTTAGATGACATCAATTTTTGCACTAGCTGGATCAAGATCGCAAATTGGAAAATTCAAGGATAGGCTCCTGTCCTATAGCGAATGCAAAGAGGCTGTTGAAGAAAACGAAGAAATATGCGCAAATATTCATACATAATTTCACAATTTCTGTGCTAAGACCACGAAAAACAGTAAATACACTCATCAAGAAATGGGTCTCGAGCATGTGTGATTGGGTAGAGAATTTCAAGTCTTAGAGCTTCTTGATGTACTTTTTGTTCTTCAGGCCAACTTCAAGTTGTTGGGTACTGGTGAATCTGTCGGATATCTTGTCGTTGAAAACGTCCCAAGTAGGCACAAGCTGATTTGCAGGTCAGCCAATGTTTGATGTGTACGATATCAGGTATCCACAAACTCCGTGAATATGCAATAATGTTCGTATATAGGTTTTTGAAATGTGAGTTTAATTCCGAATGGATTAAATTATTTCACTGACGGTGGTTCTACATTCCAGTTTATTTTTCAGTATATAAAAGAAATTCATCATTATCATTCGAAAAAGAAAAATATATGAACTAGAAAATAATTTGATAATTGATAAGATAAAATCAGATATATGAACTGATCGAGTTACAAAAACCTCCAGGCTACAATTTTTCTCTGAGATTCTAATTAAAATTCAGAAACTAGGCAATTTATTGTCGTTAAATGAAGTTTCTTCACCCCTAATAATCCATTTTAGAGCAAACAAGTAACTATCTCCCAAAAATCAAACAATAAAACTACAGAAACTTGATCGATTCTGATGAAATAGGCAATTCAACATTACCATTTTGTGATCCATGCCAGAAAAAAATATCGAAGAAACAGCGAATTCCTCACCCGAATAAGTTTCAGCTTAGAGGCTGCGCAGTAAAAACGTCAAGCATGACTGAAACTACCTATGGTTTGAATTACTGAACTTGAAAGGACCACAAAATTTCAGTGCACTTTTTAATTGTAGGTTCATGAAGTTAAACAATACCTTTCGGGCATCTTATTTTTTTCTGTGAGAGAATTCCAGAATCTCATTCCTGACATGACTTTTGACAATTTGAAATGCCCCTCATGCACAGTTTTTGAACATCCAAGTAACCGCTGATTAAGGGGAGTGCAGCCGCACCTCCTTGGTCTATGGTATTTTTTAGGTCGAAAACCATAACCACAGTTAACAATAGTCAGTCAGCTTCTGGATAATCAATTGAGGTTCTGTTGTAGTTTCGGTTTCGAGACACAGGAGTAATTGAGGTTTTTAAGTTGCTCAAATAGCTCAAAATGGCCAAAGTGCTTTAAAAATCTAAAAATTCCCGGACTTCCCTTATAGTTAAAAAACGATTATTCATTAATTATGAATAATTCTTATTTTAATGAAGTTAAAACAAAAATTATAATTTTTCAATCACATGATATTCAGAAATCAAAAATTGATTCGAATATATCATGAATAATGTTACGAGTTCTTTAATGCCATTTTTATTTGAAATATTGAATATGTTTTGACAACCATAATAATATGTTGAATGACATTCATGATCGGAAATCAGTTGCGGGTATAGAAGAAACGATTTCCAAAATGGCGAATCAGTCGAATCGTCGTAATAACCAATTTTGAAATATAATATTACCCTTTAGTATTTTGTATCCATATACGTAAAAACGACTTCAGGACGACATGAATATCAATCTGAAGCAATAAAATAGCGAAAAAATCCAACGATGATGAGTGTCAAAATCCTATATCCTGTTCAAACCTAAGCCAGAGAAATAAAACAAGGTTCGCGCAGCGATAGGGGGCCTTCCAGTAGTTACTTTCCGTCCAGGGTCGAATCGAGGAGATTTCATACAATCGTTCAGTATTAACTGAATGGAAAGGATCCAAATCTGGTGTATCTCAGAATTAATTTGTCGGAATCTTGCAAGATTCCGACCCAAATCTCTAAAATTCTCGTTTCCTGGAATCACCGCAATCTCGGGCATAGTTCCGAGTACCACCCTGGCAATCTTTTAGGGCGGTTAAAGGGAGCGTGGTTATGACCGTTTGACCAACACGAGCGTTATTGTGCTCGAATAGACGATTCTGTTTGTATTTATTGCTCTCGCATAAATTTGAACGGAGTATAGCCTTCGATTCGTGAGACCAGCAATCTGCTTCGTGTCAAAATATCAGGTATAGAGCAGCGTGTTGAAGATTTTTTTCCTGAACACTAGATACCCTCGTGATTTTAATATTGAAAATATTTTCACTGAATTTTTTTTAATTCAAACTGTCATGTTTTCACTACATACATTAGGAAAGAAGGTGTATATAAAAAGAGAAGTGCATTCATAAAGAATGTGTCATCTTCGTCATCTAATTTCCGCCCATGTCAACTTTTTCGTTCTGCCAGGACTTCCCAATCTCCCAGTCCCGAAAAGCCGTTTCGTCACCCGAGGGCAATCACAATGCCCCATTTTCAATTCGGGAAAAAGCGGACAAATATTGTCGCAAAACCTGCATCTCGCCGAGCCCGTTTCGAGCATTTCGCATCGGTCCGCCAGCGGCCGCAGAGGGCGATAAGTTTCATTTTTTACGCGATCGAGAATTGGATAACCTGCGCCCGCGGAAAACGGGGACCCACCCCAGCGTCGATTCCCGATGGCGCGAGAAATTCGAACGGAATTTGCACGAGCAAATCGTGGATGCAGCGGAAAGTGATTCGACGGACGTGCGCGGCTTGGGCAACGGCCAACTGGAACCGTTGAAGAATTTATTACGTGGAAATGATCGGTTTGGACGATATGAACGGTTGGAAAGTGATCTATGTGCTGAAAGATATGTTCACATATTTCTCATCACTGGAATGAAGTATATTATTTTATATTGTGGAAAAATGATACTTTTCATAAAGCGCTCGTGTTCAACATGTAAGGTTAAACCCCTATGTAAGGGGTGGCAATTGTGTAAGTTTAAAGAGGTTTCATAAGGTTAAATAAATAATAAACAGCTTTATTTTTCTCCAGGTTGAAACCCAATTACAGAAAAATTAACAAAAATAATTAAAAAAAAACAAAATAAATGAAAATTAAATGGAAATTATCTCGCACGACTGAGATATCTTTGCTTCACAGTGGTCAGACTGTCAAAGAAAATATCACAAGTCTCACACAAGTTGTTCATATGCTGAATGGGCGTCCGAAGCATGCAATTATTCCTGCGAGGAACCAAATAGAACAAAAGCCTGGATCTCAGATTGGACCTCGGAGCATAAAAGTTGAGTCTTTTCAGTAGGTAAGGACCACAGCCGTCTACAGAGATAGCCTGGAACTAAATCTGGCAACGCAGTATGCGAACGCGAAGCGTAGGTATACTCGTCCGATGCGATGTGAATGTGGAAATGAATAGATATAAGATGTTAACACAACAAATATTGCAATTTTCAACAAAAAATTTATATGCAATCTCAACGGAAATGCATATTTTCATGAAAAGTTGGACGATTTCATTCTAAGGAAGGTGAGTTTCTATATTTGGATAATGCAAACATTTTCCCATCTCCCAAGTGTTTTCTTCGTTTGCTCGACATTAATCATATTATTCTTATTATTTACGAGATTGATTAGAAGTAAATTTGCAAAAACCGAACAAAGTAAATTCAAAATTGAAAACGCATTCGTACCTCAACTGCAAGTCTCAGCTACTCCTCGAAGAAGCAGCATATTCTGAAACATAAATTTTGGCGGAGTTATCCATGTCGCTATTTTGCAAATAATATAAATCTAAAATGGACAAACTTTTTAAATTAACTTCCTATAATTATCGGAACTATTTTCATCGCAATTGAAATTCTAACTTACCTCTAACCTATCCAGTACATAATCTCAAGGTAGTAAAAAAAATCAGACGAAACCTTCATTGCACTTCACTAAAAAACAGTTTTTCAGTACCCTTAAAGTTTTCCAGCCATTTATTCACTGAATTACTACGATTTATCAACAAAATTCAAACACACGTACCTCCGCTATCAACAAAACTCGCCCTATTGAAAATCTATTCTTCACTACGCATCAGGAGTTTCGTGGGTCTCTGGTAGGCCTACGCGCGACGTTGCCGAATTTCCTTGTTCCGGGCTTGTACTTTAGGAGGCTGTGGTAAGGACGATCAACGCTACCGTGAACTAGCTCATATAAAAAAAATGACCGCCTGCAAACCCCGCCGATCAGCCAAAGAGACAGCGCCGAATTTACCCAAGAGTGCAGTATGATCGGTACCTCCGGGGGATAAACATCTTCCTCTCTATATCAGAGAAACTTATATAATCTCCGCTGAACCGACTCCAAGCGCTGACTATGACAGAAATATATAGGATGCCAAAGACGCATACTCATGTTTAGTTCTCACCAAGGTGTTAAACAGGAGAACAGGTGTTTCGGAATTCTGAAAGTATCTTGCGTTGCGAACCATGAAGCCATACAACTTAGAAGCAGCACTCAGCAAATCTTTTATGTGAGGAATAAAAGACATCTGACCATCGAACAGAACTCCCAGATCCCTAACAACGTTCAATCTAAATAACTCAACATTTCCCAAAAAATAATCAAACAAAAGGGGTTATGCATTATTCTTAGGTATACATTTCGACACACATCTAACATGGAAAGAACACATTCTACATCTAAAACAAAAATTACAACCTGCATTATATGTCATAAGAAGAGTAAGGCAAGTTATTAATCAGTCAACAGCTCTCCAGACATACTACGCTCTGTTTCACTCCCGCATGATCTATGGGTTAGAAATATGGGTCAATTCGAGACATGTTCAAGAATATAAATATATATATATATATATATATATATATATATATATATATATTATATATATATATATATATATATATATATATATATATATATATATATAATATATATATATATATATATATATATATATATATATATATATATATATAATAATAGCCCTTTATTCTCAGAATTCAAAACATATGAAAAAGAGATACAGTCAATGTAAAAAAAAAACAAAAAAACACCAAAATAAAATTTCAGAAACCTAGAAAATGATCAGACCTCCATGGAATCTAGATTTGTTTCGAAGAACTCTCGGACGTTGTATGGTTCACATAGAATGAGCAGTTTAGTTATTTGCCTCTTGAATACTTCATCACTATCAATGGTTTGGTACCGCTTAGGTAGTTTATTATATATCTTGATAGACATATATTCAGTTTGTCTCTGACATATAGTAAGGGGATGTAGGGGTAAATTAAAAAACATCATGCGTCTAGAAGAGTTGTGATTGATATACGATTTAAAATATTGTGGATTTCTCCTCACAAATATCAAACATCTACAGATATATAAGCCTGCAAGGGTTAGCATGTTGAGCCTTTTAAAACAACCACGACATGATTCATGACTAGACCTCCGGAGCATTACCCTCACAGCGTGAGGTATGTTTCAACATTTATTGTATTATTTGAGATATATATATATATATATATATATATATATATTAAAGAGAAAGCTCAAATAATACAATAAATGTTGAAACAAAAAGTACCAAAGCTGAGGTGAAAAAAGAACGGGGTATCATAACATTCTTGGTATGATACTATTGAATCATACGATACTATACAGCCAGGGGAAAGAACCTCAGCCGGAAAACCTGTCTCCCCGTTAAAAAAATAACATTAAATATCAAATATCAGAAAAATCTTGAAAGACATCAGTATGATCATCTTCATGTTATCCGTCGATGGGCTCGGATACACAGATTCTTCCCAAAATATATATATTCTTATGAAAAAGAGAGCTAAAATAATACAATAAATGTTGAAACAAAAAGTACCTAAGCTGAGGTAAAAAAAGAACGGGGTATCATAACATTCTTTGTATGATCCTATAGAATCATACGATACTATCAACACTTGTATCATACGATACTATACAGCCAGGGGAAAAAACCTCAGCCGAAAAAACCTGCCTCCCCGTAAACAAAATATCATAAAATATCAGGAAAATCTTGAAAGACATCAGTGTGATCATCTTCATGTTATCCGTCGATGGGCTCGGATACACAGATTCTTCCCAAAACGACTCGCAATTCGTAATATAAAATGAAAAAAGACAACAGCAAAAAAGAAACCGATTATTCAGAATATATCAAATGCATTTTAGAAATGCATTTGCTACTTCAAAAAACATTCAGATTTCTTAGCCAAATAATGTTCGGAGGTTTATAAATATTTATGATAGAAATGTCACCAAATTTGAAAGAAATGAAAAAAACTCCATCAATTTCCGTTCCGAATCTGTTGAAAATTATGAACTGATTTTTTATCATAACAAGATAAACTTGTAAGAAATCGATTAATACATACCTTTCAACTGTCCTCTTTCACGAAGATTTTTTTCTGTTGGCATGTGGGTTTCTTGCAGAAGAATCACTTCGATACCATGTTCATCAGCAAATTTGGAGACGTAAACACACTTGTCTTTCGAAATTATTTCGATATTCAAATTCAAAATCAACAAATTCTTGCTCTCTGGTCGTGAGGGTTAGAAATACTAATAAATAAAAAGGAAGCTGTTAGAGCAATAGAGGGCGTAAATCAAAGGACACATTGCAAACCAATCTTTGTGAAGTACAAGATTCTAACAGTCATAGCCGAATTGATAATGAAGTTGATAATGGATGTAGTGGTAAGAGTAGAAGAGTTTGACAGGAGATGTGACTACCATCCATATAATACCAGAAGAAGAGAAGATCTGAGAATAATGGGAACTAGATTACAAGTTACTGATCGTAAATATGAAGGCCTTCGTCTACACAACAAACTTTCATTAATATGGAAAAAACTTAAAGCAAACCTCTTGAAGAAGGAATTGAAAAATCATCTCATAGAGAACCCTCCATATAATTTGATGGAATTCACAATTTAATGACATGTATGTTGTATTCACATGACGTTGTTACTAATTTTGATAAAACTCTTTTCTATTCTATAATTTAACATTGAATTTCCCAGCTAGCCAGAACATGAAACCACCTCACCTTTATATGAGGCAAAATGAGACGATATATTTCCACATTGGCTGATGATAATGCTGGAGAATATTATACAAGAAAAACGATAAAAGTAGAAAATGTCCACCCAGTATTTTGTTACCATAGTTCAAGCCCTTTCTGTAATATTTGATTCTTTTGAATAAAAAAATTCAATTAAGAGTGGTTCCGATTTAATACAAAGCACCCTGTATAGTCTTCATTCAGATTCATGCATCTCCGATATCAACATCTGTCATCTGAAAATAATTTCAATATTTACTTTTTGTATTTGTGAATTCAGTTTTGAAAATGGGATAAAACCCGAAACATATATGTCAACGAATATTTTTAATAAAAAATCGTGAAACTTCAGCCAAGTGTTTTTGTCTTCCTTTATAATTTACCTTATCATGTTCGATCAAGTGTTGTGTGATTAATCAATTTCAATCATTCAGTATAATTTCAAAAATAATGTCCATACATTTCATGACGGATAATTCGTATTTTCTATATTATATTATATATTTCAAGCTTAAAGATTATGCAATCTACATATTGATCGAATAGAGCCTGATGCAGTCTACTCAGTTCCAATACTGTTCCTACCGGGTGTGCAGCGCGTGCCTCGCACGCAAGCGGCATCGAGTAGGAGGGGCCGACAGCGCGGTACCTAAAAAAGCAGCAAAATCTTAACCTAACGCGGGTGGCATAAACCCTAGGGACGGCCCTGCTCAGTTCACTTCTCCAAGCCTCTCGTTCGTTCCACATTCATTGATACCTATTCCTTGAATTCCTGAGTAGTCATCCGCAGACTGTTTATTCGATAGTTTTCGTTTTATATTTCCATCCCATGCCCGAAGCTTGTTGATTGCAAAAGTAGCAAGATTGTTAGTCATTGCGGTTACGCTGCGAGCTCAACCCCGAAACCTGTAAGGGTTTTCCGAGTATTGATGAAATTTGGTAGTGGGAGTGTACCATTTTGAACAACTTCACTCTCGTCGTAGCTGATAAATTTCCATCGAGCAGCTTCAACCTCCTTCAAATATTATCCTATTCAGAGGAACGTTCGTAGCAGGAACTGCCCATTCATTTCGCCGACAGGGTATGGAATATGTACCCCTGGTTATGTCCAACGCGTCCATCACCCGGACGTGTCTGAGAACAGCCGGATGTTCCGTAGCAAGAGTAGGTACAGGTACATATCCGTCGACGTCGTGGTCCCAGCATCACCAGAACGCAGTTGGACCGTATTGATCGCAGCCGACGCTCCGTTTTCGTAACAAAATGACCCGGATTGCTCGATATCAACTGGAATTCACGTCATTTTCAGCTCGTAAACGTAAAAATTGCGAAGTGTTCTTTAGATTGTATGTGTTCTAAAGCCGATAACCCCATTTATGGCCTCGAATTTGTTAAACATTCCCTTTCGGATAAGCGTTTTTATGGTGTCGGGGTACGAGAGAGGAAACGTGAATTTTCCCGCCGCAATACCTTTTCATTGGCTTTTACTGATCTTAATCTACCGGAATACAGTGGTGTTTGGATCGCTGGAGAAATATGGCGCTATTTGGTGTTGTGATGGGCGGAAGGGGTGGAGGGTTACGAATGGAACACGGGTGAGGAGGGTCCGAAAAGAATAATCAGCCAGAGCCATTATGCAAATTGAAGAATAACAACAGTGGCATCCCCAAATTATAATTATTCACCACCATTTAATTTAGAATACAAAATAATTTTTCCTCTCAAAGTGATCCCAGTAAAAAATTTTTCGTTCATTAGATTTAATATTATCAGATTCGTTAATTTTAGAATGACAGAATGTCGCGATTCAATTGCAGTTTCCAGTTTCAAGTAAATAAGTTCGAGAGTGAATAGATTCTTTAATGTTACCCAAAATGAACTATAACCATAGCCCAACAACAATGTTTTTTGCAGAAGGAGTTGACGATAACTACCATGATATTTTTCAAATGTGATGTCCCTGCAGATACCGAATATTTTAACGTTGAATCTCAGGAAGTAAAGAAAAAATTATATCAACTTTTATCTTGAAAAAAAATTAATTAGAAATTTCCGGATAATAAAAAAAACAAATAAATTCGGAAGCAATTAAACTGTGCAAATCTAATTCTGTCACATACTTCTTCTTTAAGGTGGAATTTCGAGCCGTTTGACAATGACGCGGAGTCTGTCACTACGAAAACACGACAATAGAACTTCAAGCTCGGCAGTGTCGCTGCCGTTCGACGTTTGTCGCTTTTGCGGCGTCACTGTCGCTATAGACGCCTGGCTCGAACTGCAAGAAGTTAGGCTCGTATACATTTATTCCAAAACGTAACGTGTTTTAAGTGTCGAAAAGTTTTCTGCTAGTTCTTGAATATGAATATCAACTACCTATGTTTTAATCCTGACAAATGAGTTTAATAATTTACGTTGGCGAATTCGAGAAATTTTCAATTGTTTTTTTTTTCAAAGGCTGGTAGTCAAAATCCGTCCAATTCGATATGGCTGCGAAATTCGATACCTTATTATAACATGGTATAATTACCTTGGACCTCTCTGCGCCCCATTTCCTTGTGTGAATGTAGTAATAGTATATTCTAAAACAAACTGCAGAATGTGCTTCCATTTCAACACGAATACGAAAATGATGTAGTTGTATTGTATCTTCACAGTTGGTGTGACTTACGAAATTTGACAGATCACGGAATTGATTTTTTTTTTAAAGTTGATAGGATCGGTGGTCAGTACTGACAATCAACCAACGAAAAATATAACTGAAAACAATGCTGTAATGAATTCATTACAGCACTTTCTTCAGTAAATGTAATGAGGTCATTACGATACAAAAATAGAGAAAATATTTTTTTATTATCATAATGTAGCAGAATTCCATGAAGAATCATTCTTCGAAAAATTATTCGAATTATTATGTTCGAAATTTTTAGGAAAAACAATTTTTATTTATTTTCCAGTAAACGAAATCAGAAGAAGAAATTCGTTGAAAAAATGGTGTTAATCAATTATCTGCTCGTTTAAGATTGATATAGGTTCGGATCCGCTTCATGAAGTTTTCACCAACTCTTCCAACATGTTTCTCTGTTTTTGATAGGTCAAGATTTATAAGAATTTACCAACAGTTTCGTGGCCATCGATCAATTCACGATACAATACGAGTTGGGGCTAAACAAAAATCCCTACCTACAATTCGCAATATCAATCCAATGCTTTTCAACTCAGAGGGTTTTCCATTTGAGTTCTGCCATCCAAAGTGATTATTATACTGAGAGCGATTTATTATGAAATAATGAATCTACATGCCGAAAGTGCTTGTTTAGAGAAGGTTGGAAAGCTTAAAAAATGCGCTCATGGGAGAAAAAAGAGATTTTCCGATTCATTTAGCTCATCTACGCGTTTGTAAGGGCTGCGGGATACGCCCGAGTCTCTAAATCCAAACAAAATCCGAGCTGACATGAATATGATTAACATATTCTCGTAGCGATCCAAACTTCCGACTCCGCCTGGCAGAAATGTCAACACATACGCTGAAAATGAACTTTTAATGCTCGGATACGTCGAATTCAGATGGATGCTCACCCCCCTCCCACCACCCGTCGAATCAAACGGCCGCCGGAGCGTGAATGTGCAATAATGGAGCTTTGGCGGATTAAACTAATCAGTTCCGCCTATATGGGCCCAGAAAATGCCGATGAAAATGACTGGTCCACTTGTGTATCTGCCGGTCTCTCTGATAGAGCTGGATCCTCGTAATTGATGGGTTTGGGGTACGGGACCGCACATGATCAATTGGGAGGAATTCCGCGCGTTCGGAGGTCTTGAAATGATTGAGAGCGAGCACTCGATGATATAATGGCTCGGGTAGGCTCGATTCGCTCGGACGACACCCTTGTGTACGTGAATAAGAGGTCAACGCTTTCGTCACAGAATTATCGATGTTGCTAGGGTTTAGAGGGTGAATCCAGGCAAATCTATTTAATTATAGTTATAGGTATACCAAAAGGGATACTGATTGAAAAGAATAAGAGAAGGTAAGTCAGACCTCACCAACTTCTCGACGACCTACACAAGCTTTGAATGTCATGAAGATAGGGCCGATAAGGGAGCACCACCTTCTTTGAAAACAGTCGATCCTACAGTGGGAGTGGTTTTTTATCACGAACAAACGAGTATCGAACCACAGATCCTCATATTAAACTGATAATAAATATATATAGAAATTTTTTCTGTCGATTTCTTCCCTAATATCCTCCTGAATCAGATCATCATCTTAAAGGAGATATGGATGTAATATTGGGAAGTTTTGTTCATAAATCTCCGAAAATATTATACAAATTTTTTGAAAAATTTCATACTGAAGAAAATATAAAAGAATATGTCTCAAACGATGCACATCAGGTGATCTAATTATGAATAAATCGTAAATGAAATTCTCTGAAGATATTATTTTTGCCTATCAAAGACGAGAAAATGTGTCTCGATAAAATTTGATTTTTAATTCACACCCTAGATTTTTATATCTCACAACATTTTTCGATTTTCTCGCTACAATTGGTAGATGGCATCATGAATACAAACTTCATCATCAGATGACAACACATTGCAACATATTTATGTAGATTTTCAGGATTCCGTATTTTTATCGAGCCCGTAATAGAATATAACATTACTAGTAAGATAAGAGGGTTCTTACTGGCGAATGGAGGATATAACCCCTTGAGCCAGTGAAACCCGTTACCTTACCTACGTGTATTATATTTTATTTGTTTCTAATTTGTAAAAAGGTTAGATAAATTTTAAAAAAATGCAACATGTCTGTTAATTTTTTTTACATCTAATTTGGCGAAAGCAAAAATGAATTACGTGCAAAATCAGCTTCAACGTACGAGCGAGAATACGACGAATTCAAAAAGTGGCAAAACAAAAATAGTGGGATTGGAGCAACTAAAGATGTTTTGTTCGTCTTCTTGAATCAACTATTAGCTAGATTCAGCCCTTAAACTTAATGGGCAAAATAGTTTATGCTGAAAAGCTGCTTGGAAATCAGAGAAAATGCCCTGGTTCGCAGCTTTGTTTTCCTTAAAAAAATTATTGAAAAATATGACGTTTAGTTGTCATTTGCAGATTTCAAAAGGTAATAGCGTTTCTGAAAAAAAAAAAAAAAATGAGGGTTATACGCCAGAAAAGGTCAAGGTATTGAGTGAAGAAGAGGCTCAGCAATTTCTTTCACATGCTCCTGATGACCAGTGGTTGCTGACGAAAATATAAATATGTAACAATATTTGGGATTTTTGGATGTTGTCGATGTGACGAAATACTCTCCTTAAACATGAAAGATGTAGAAGATATGGAAAAATACGTTACTGTGACATTGCGGCAAAGAAAAAAATTAAGAAGATTCACCATAACCGATGATGGCTGCAGCTTCAGGATCTGCATGTTTTACAAAAAATATGTAAATCTTCGGCCTCCTGGAACACAAAGCCTCAGATTTTCTTGACATACCGTTATGGAGAAAGCAATTCCCTTAATGCTGGCCAGCACACTATTGGTGGTGTTCCAAAGCAAATAGCGAAATATTTAGTTTTAAAAGACCCAAAGACCCAGAGTTATACACCGGCCACTCTTTTAGCAGAACTGGAGCCACTATGGTTGCGGATTCGGGTGGAGATATTTTAGCACTAAAGCGTGCGTTAGGGTGGAAGAGCACCGAAATTGCGATGAGTTATGTCGATGATTCGGTCAACAAAAAAATCGAAATGTCTAAAAAATTACTCGGTATAAGGTTAGTACAAATGTTCTGCAGTCCTCGAGTTCAGCAGTTTCTAAGTCAACACATGGTTCATCATCATCAGTATCAACTCTTTCATCATCAAGAAGAAGAGCCGTCCCGCTGATCGTGATGTCCTTCTATATAGAATATTCAGATACAACAATTTTATTTTATTTTTTTAACGGGGAGACAGGTTTTTTCGGCTGAGGTTTTTTCCCCTGGCTCTATAGTATCGTATGATACTGGTGATGAAAGTATCGTATGATACTATAGTATCATACGAAGAATGTTGTGGTACCCCGTTCCTTTTTTTACCTCAGCTTAGGTTCTTTTTGTTTCAACATTTATTGTATTATTTTAGCTCTCTTATTCAAAAGAATATATATATATACTGGAAATAACAATTGTACCATGATTTTCAACATATATGATGATGAAAAAATTTTTCTAATGTAAATAATATTACTAACTTGTCAAAATTTTGCAAGTTAACTGTCAGTTTCACAAGTGAGTGACATGATGAAATAAACTTTATTGATTAATATTGTGTTTTTGGAAACTGACGTTTACGAATGAGAAACAAATAAGAGAATTAAAAAATTCTCAACGGCTTCTACAAGCTGTATCCTGAAAGGAAGGTTGACTTCGAAAAAAATGTATATAAGCTGTCTTTGCTAATTTATATCGAGGTGTCATGTACTTGAATACTTCTATCTTTCGTATTTCTTACAAACACCTTGTATAAAGCAAGCTTTCCTATCGAACAATATTGAGAGAACGTATAAATGCTGCAGTAAATTAACTGAAAATAACTCAAATTTATCAGATACCTACATAAAGAAGAGAGTGAATGTAATCGGCAGTCCGACCACTGATACACACTGTAGAAGCAGCACTTGAAAAAAGTGAATTCGTAACATTTGGAAATAACTACGTTGTTGCGTGAATGTCAGAATGAGCTCATTGTCCATTCAAACGAACTCTCTCTCAAATGCAATTTTTTCAAAATTGAGCTATAGGACATTTATTTGTTTTCTATCTGATTGTGTCTAATAATAAATAATTCTGATGATGGGTTCTTTTGGATGCGTTACATGAAGGCTCCAAAGTATTTTCAAATGGTTCTATTAGCATTCGTATTTCAATGAGATTCCCGAACCAGGTTTGGATAACCAAGCGATGATTTTTAGTCACTTCAAATGTTAGAAAATTGCAACAGATCATTTATGATCCGATATATGTGAACTCATGATTATATTATCCAGATTCTACCTTGTTTGGAAATAAACATTATTCTCTATGAAATAATTATTATATAAGAAAAATTTGGAATTTAATAAACATAAAATCGACGAAATTACATTGAAGTTAGGTTAAGCAAATGACAACTTCTATATCTGTAGCCATCCAGCTGATGAAATGCTTTATTTTACTAGGGTAAACCCTTCTTCAAGGGATGCTTAGTTAGGAAATCATTTCAAAGAAAGTTTGTGCAAACAGCCCTTGGGCACCTAATGAGTCTTTCAATTCTATCAGCAATCAAAATTAGGATAATGAAAAAAATTATTTACTCCATTTTTTAATACAATTGTTTTTCATGCGGCACGATATTCATGCTGGAAAATGATATTCCCCAATGGATAAACACCGACATACCTCTTGCTTCGTGCAGACCAGACATCAAAAATTCAATCTCACGCTCAGCGACCCGACGTCATTACTACTTTCATCCTAACCAATAATTTTGTACACCAGAGTGATCTTGGCGCGGTGAGAGCGAGAGTGGAAACTGCGATAAACGTGCCCAAGGTCTGCTCTATCGACGTCAGACAGCGGTATTAAAGAGCTTTCGATATAGGGGTGATAATGTTGATGGCGGCAACGCCCGAAACAACCCCTCAGACCCTAATTGTTGTTTCTGAGGCGGGACGACGTCCGCAATACTGATAAGTTTATTAATTGCAGGATTGATTATGATTGGAGAACGTATAGAACCCATTTGATTGGTCTCCTTCTTGTGGAAGAAACAGATTTTATGTTTTCATTTTTTCTCCATCTAGATAACCAGTGATGTTCGATTTCTTCGATCTCATTCAATGTTTATTAAAGATTCATGTGTGCTGAGCTTACAGCAATATTCGGGATCTTGAGAAAAGTTCATCAGCAATAACCAGTGCCTTTTTGCAACAATGACATCCACATCTTTCTCAGTTTTTGATGTATCATTATAGGTGCATACTTCAAATACAACTCCACTTATGAGGACATTTCAATCACTTGATATGTGATTTTGGATATTGAGACGAATATTCATTCAATTGATATCATGGAGGAAGAAGTTGTTGATGAAGAACCAAAATTAATTGGATATTGTGATGTTGGAATTTATTTGTTAAATCAACTCAATTGTGTGCAAACAACGAAACTTTTCAAATTCAGCTTCATTGGTCGTTGGTCGCTGATCGAAGAGAAATATCCTTTATGATCTGGTTCGACGGTTTTCGCAGAAAAAAGATGTTAGAATGAAATCTGTACTTTATTATTTATTCAATTTTGTCTTTTGAATCGTTTCCACGTCTACTGTGAGACAAATCCCTCAATAACAGGATACTAGAAATAAGCTATGAAGTTATTCACTGAGCTCCTGAGCTGCATCTATTAACAAAACTAACGCTGTTGTACTCTGATTTGATAATACCAAATTTTCCTTATTCGTCTTTAATTAATTACAAGAAAAAAATGATAAAAAACATCAGAATAATAGTACTTAATGTGAGATGAGCATAAAATATTATTGTACATAACACAATATAAAAGAGTAAGATCCCAGGGCCCCCAGACGTTACTCGTTTTTGAAGTAACGAATTTTATAGTATGGACAGTCTTTTATTCGTTTAACAGTGTGTGCATACTTGCTAGCTTGGCTAGGCGGCCCGTTCACAGGTAGCAGGTAGAAAAGATAGACAAAAACATACCGAACTTTTCTTAAATTCGAAGAACTGATTTTTATATATGTTGCGCAGAATATTATGATCAATAAATATTTCATATCATCATGTCATATCATATTCATCATTTTATATAATATTTTGCGTGACATATATAAAAATCAGTTCTTCGAATTTAGAAAAAGTTCGGTATGTTTTTGTCTTTTCTACCTGCTACTTGTGAACGGGTAGCCTAGCCAAGCTAGCGAGTATGCATAGACTATTGAACACATATATCACTATCCATACTGCAAAATTCGTCACTTCTAAAATAAGTAACGTCTGGGGACGTCCTATTGTATTTTGAAAGACAACCCTTATGAGTGAAAATGCATGCTAATAGTATAATTTAGTAGTGGTTCATAGATTTTCCACCAATTGTCTCGATCATAAATTGAAATATGAATCGGAAACTTTCTTGGTTGTGGTAGTGGTTACAGTCATTTATTGCATAATAAGCAAATGACCATCAACCTGAGATCCTTAAGCTTATATATTTTGGAAAAAATATATACATACAGATGAAGAAAGTCCCCATGGAAACATAGGAACATGAATGTTAAATTCGAAAGAGCTCCAAGTTTAATGGAACAGTGGAAGAATCGAAATCACATTGCGATTCGTCATCAAATAGGTCACCGGACTATTGGGAGCAAGTCTTTGTGGCAGGGAGTTATCTCTGCTGCCGCAGATCTTCTTTCAAAAATCAAATTCAAATAATAAAATGGATGGTATTCCGGGGTCAATCAATTGCAGAGACAATAACTCCTTTTATTGTTGCCTTTGGAAATAGGACGATTCCTGCACTCTCGGCTCTCTCCAACATTGTGCCAAAATACCAAGTATTCCTAATTTTTTTCAGGGATTTGGAATTATATCTTCATAATAGATATGGCTATAAGGTGATTATTCAATGATTTTATATGAATTTGTGGATCTCAAATTTCGCACGTTTTAGAATTTGTTCTTGTTTTTCTTATTTTATTTTTATAGGATTATCTTCATAGAACTATTTCCTGTTTATAAATTTCTTCTTGATAGATGTATTTCTGTTCTTCGATTTTTTTATAGAATTTATTTAATTTCCAAACCATTTTTGGAGAAGAAAAACTGAATACCAATTTCTAGAGGAAACTATTGATGTCAATCCTTGAGGAAAATGAATTCTTCGGGTGAGAGTGAAATGAACTTGTATTGATTCACAACAGATAAGAAATCAACCATGCCGTGTTCGGAGTGGTACCGATCAGATTCGACACTTCGAGTACTATACGCTGTTCTCTACATTTCCACCCAACCGGATCTGTCGGCTTAGCCATTTATTCGATATCACTTCCTCTGAGGATTTGATTCTTTCAGTCAGATTCGTCACTTTTGTATTGTATCTTGGCAGTTGGTGTTACGAAATTTGACATAAAATGAAATCTGAAATCATTTTACATGAAACTTGATCAAATCGGAGGTCAGTACCGATAACCACAAAAAAAAAATATATCCGATGAAAACAATGCTGTTAATAACAGTACTACTCATACTCATAGTATTGTGATGAACTCATAGCGATACTGAAATAGAAGAATAATTAACATCTGTAATTGAAAATAGTCAATAGATGACAATTGACAAAACATAGCAGAAATCTGTTTTTTGCAACCCGACACATTCAAAGGCAAGAATAAGTCTTCTAATAGATTAACGATACAACATGTTCATGGATAAACGAAAAATTTCCAGAGAGTTTCTAAATGGTTGTCATAGAGAGGTTATTACTTTTTCATTTGTTGGAAACTCTCTCGAAAGTTTTCGCTTTCTATCGAAATACAGCATGATTCGTACGTCCTTTTAGGCCGAAGCAAGTCTATGTGAACGCAGTTACAAATATTGAAAGAGTTAAGAGTTTCTTCAACCATGGAGAAATTCTATCGATTCAGCTTATATTCAAGCTGTACGCAAATAAATTTTCAACTTTTTCAAAAGTGACATAAGATAAGAGACGTCAGAACGACGTCAGCAATGGTCCCATTGCTGTCAAATAGCAGCACCTATGAACTACAAAATTTATTTATAACTCTGCCAAGTCAGAGTTTGAATACAGATTCATTTAGTGATCTGATACAAATAAAAAAAACTTTTTTTGAAGAAAACTTCGAAACGACATTGCTGATTCCAGAAAATTCAATTGTCAAGTTCTAATATTCAAGATAACAGGTAACAACATTTATCATTATTTGATCAGAGTATGAGTAAAATCAGGTATTTCGTATATACTTCAGATCCAATCTCATCTAGTTTGAAAAATGAATGATCGATGCAATTCGACTGAGAAGATCTATAATCCAAAAATTATTCACAATTAGGAACGATCTTAATGGATCCGAAAGCTTCCTTTCAAAGGTAGAGGATAGTTCATAGAACCATTGTTATCTGATATTGAATAGTTCTTCTTTTCTTCAATAGATTTTATTGTTTCACTAATTACGAAAACGAGCCTTCGGAGATCCTCGACAATCGTCCATGATACTGCCAGAAAAATTCGCAATTCTGGCGAGCATTTCCTGCGAATGGGTACAAAACAATTTCCAATGAATCCCTCCGCTTCTTTTGATTCTAAAGAAGCACTCTTAGATCTGGCTATCTAATTGGCTTTTCCCTTTAATCTTTGAAAGAAACGCCTACTGTTGGATCGACTTCACTTTGAAAACTTCGAACCTAATTGGCCGTTAGGCGTTCTCGTGAATTTCAAGTATTTCAATTGTCTTTGAAGCGGTGGTCGTTAGCATACAAATCGGCGTGCCGCCGTCGTTGTGTGTGGGAGACCTTAATTGCTCCGGGGGTTGCGAAAGGAGTGTCGGTTTTTGTTCTGGTTCTTGAATCGGGTTCGGACTGATAATTTCGTTGATGAAAAAAAAATTCCTCAACGTTGTTATACCTTGGTTCTCATTATTCCTTCATATTATATTCAGTCAGGACAATGTATAAAGATATTTCAAACATAAAGGTTACCGACAGCCAAGGTGATACTGATGAAAATTCAGAATATATCAATCATAAAAAAATAAAACTAATGAATAGGATATATTTTTTTTGACGATTTTCTCATCAATTAAATTGAGTAAATAAACTATAAATAACGATAAAAAAGCATGAAAGATATAACTATATTTATGGCAAGAGAAAAATATCTACAAGATTTGGAGGGCACCGAAGTGAAAGATAAAAAGATACATTGAATAAGCAACGAAGAGTTCACAAAAGAATTGGAGTGAAAAAGAACGGAAAAGCTTCAGGACTAGAAAACATTTCAATCAAACAAGTGAACTACGGACAAGATGATCTATTGGATGCATTAGTTTATATTTTCAGTAGATGTCAAATTGGAGAGGAAAATATTCCTAGACCATATAAGCATCCTGTATAGAATACGAAATAGACGAACTTTCGGAAATTATATAGAGGAATAATAATAATAAATACTTTAATAATTACTTTATTAACTCACTAAGTATAACGAGCCAACAAAGAATATCTGTGTAAACAAATTTTTAAAAAAATGTATCACATCGTCCGGACAAAAAAATGAACACTTAATAGTATAAGACTAGTACACGTAATCTATAACAAACAACATGTCTTAAATTCATTGATAAAATTCTTTGAGTTCATAGATTGTATTCTTCAGCAAAATATCTACGACTCTTCTTCTAAAGAGGCTTCGACTTTCACAAGTTTTCACTTCTGATGGCAGCTTGTTGAATAATTTGACTCACTCGTGATTAGTACCATGCTGACTAGCTCCTACTCTGTGTTTGATTACCATCAATTCCTCTCTTTTGCGTGTGATGTAATCATGGTAATGATTATTTTTTAGATATTTACTTCTATTATCGAAGATGACCAGCTCCTCAGGGAGTTAATTCTCGAGAAGGAAAATCATGTCTGGACAATATTTTCACTTGACAACAGATGATATCAAATAAACCGCCAGCAATTTGGAAACTCATTCAGTGTTCAGCCGTTCTTGCTCCGATTTTTCGGGCAATTATTTGAAGTTTGTAGACTTGAAGTCACCAATCCTTATGACGCTTTCATAGAACTTAATGATGTAACAGTAAAAAAGGCATGGTTGGGTTACGTCAACCAATACAATTGTGTTCAAGTATACTTGATAATACAATAATCATTCATGAATAACAGTTGAATTAAAATTCATTCTGCACAAAATACTATAGGTGAACATGATCTAACGATTATTTTCTATATGAAGACCATTACTTAGTAGTTGAATGATATTGTACGGTGTGTAGGAAAATTGAATTTTCTGATGTGGATGAATCCGGAATAATGCTTTGCGTACTTTGATAGGAAAAATTATTGATCTGGGGGCACGGTAGTGCCCTCGCCAAGACGAGCTAAGCGAAGCACAGCGCCGACGCACTACTATATTAACTCGATGTATTTCGTCGTAATTTTGAACCCCCATAACTCAAGTTTGGAATATAGTAGGTGAACACAATTCTCAGGACATAATGCCAGTAGTGAATTTATCAAATCTACAAAATTTGGAGTGCAGAGCCCGTACATTTTAGATTATTTATGGATACCTAAAAATCACTCAGTGATAATCATAAAGAGTCTTAGGGTACTTCCCGATATCTTGTGTAGTTGAAATTTAGTGTGAGCTAGTTTCAGTATACAAACAACGAAAAAATTCTCAAACTTTGATACTAATTGTCTGAAAATTGATATACGGAGGACTGCTTGATGAGAAAATATTCAAGAATTCTCAGGGAGAATAGCCACCATATTTTGAATAAGGGGATAAAATGAAGCACCCGTAAAACGCCTCATGAGTATCTACACCAAATAGAATTTCCTTGTAATAACATCACCCGAAGTGCCGTTTTGTAACCATAAAATCTATATTATAACAAAAGAAATATGACCAGTGAATGAATTTTTCTCCATACGTTAAAGTGGGGAAAAAGAAACAGCTAAGTCATTCATTTTTTTTGACAAGGCAAGTTTTTGAAATAGGCACTCGTTAACATGAAGATTGTAGAGTTACCAGCTTGGCTCTACACTCTACATGAGATCTGATTTTTTTTGACAATGTTAGGAATAATGCGGCTTAGTCTTGGCAATATTTTACGTGAAAATGTTTTTGGTTGTATGTGTTCATTTCCGAAATAGATGAGGTATTGTCGACTTGATCAATTCATTTTCCACCCATATTATGACCATTTAATCATTTAATCCCTTAGTTCTTTTTCATAAAGATATCAAAACTATCCGGAAGACTCCAAATTTATCAGTTACAAGTTACTGGAATGAAGAAATACAGGACTTGATGGGGACAAATACTGTAAAAGGCTAGCATGTATGTTTTGAAGGTCCCTTACTCAGAAGCGCACCCAGGGGGGAGCCAAGGGGATGCAGCCACCCCCTCTCCGGTGGTACACACGCTACAAACTCAACACGTTCTGGAGCAGTGGGAAGTTTTGAATTTATGCAAGATAGCGGTTGCGGAGCGCTAATAAAATCTCCGTACGGTGAACGCGACCATTGCTACTACCATATTTGAACGTGAAAGTGAGAAGGCCAAAGATACAACACCGCCGACGAGGGAGAGGATTTTGTACCCATATTTCTGACCGAGTTGCCCAAAGAATTCTTCGATACTGGCATTTGAAAACTTTCGGAAAGTTGAATATTTCCCAAGTAACTCAATGTGCTTTGAAACTTCTTCGACAACGTTGCGGCAGAAATAATAAATGCTATTCAGCATTCGCAGAAGTCTACATAGTGTCTGCTAAATAGCTGCCGCAATGTTGCGACAGAAGATTTGGAGCACTTTTTTTGTCTGTGGCAACGTCATAGCAACTATTATTCATTGCTGTAATCAACGAAAAATTTTTGCTTATAGCACTAATGTGTGTAAAAAATGTTATTTTTCTTTTTATTGAACAAAAATACTATTTCGAAGCATCATAGCTTTCCAGTTCTGCCAACCAAGGTTTTGGATGTGTTTTACGTTTTAAATACAAACTGTCAAACATTTATTATAATTAAGGTTAGATAAACTTTCAGCTGACACAATTTCGTGCCCTCAATGTCAATGTCAAATTTCCTATCATATGTGATCTATTGATTTCATTATTACATTGAAGTAAGCAGAAATTATGATTGAAGATTTGATATTTTTTATCCCTAGTTGAATTAATTATGTAATTGTTTTGTTTCCATTAGATATTCGTGAGGGTAGCGACCTTATTCGAAGAAGCCTCGATAAATAGCCATTCGGAAGCGATATTACAGTTACCTAGCATTTTTTTAAACATTGTAGTACAGTATTTCTGCGACTGCTCTATTGCTGCTAACGCAGCACTGATATTTCATGTAGGAGCCAACACACCAAAATACGAGTTGTGCGCACGCGTCGACACTGTCCAGGTTGTCAGATGGCAATCGAGGTACAAACTATATGATTAACAAAATGGATATTATTATCACATAGCGGAGTATTGTATTTTTATGTCAGTTCCTTCTTTGATGAAAACTAACATGAAAAAATTATATCATCTCACGAAACTTTTTATTTTGTTTCTCTCTTCAGAGGTAACATTTTATCGAGGACATTTAGATAAGGTAAAGTTAGTTGAACTATAGGAATAATTCTGAATATATTATACCTACATATATATATGATCGTTTCATTTTCATCAAAACGTATACGTAATATCAAAATGAAACATAACCTAAGTACTTAAAAGGTTTTGACATAAACACACACAGAAGATAACAGTATTTAAGCTGTCGATGCAAACACATAGTCATAATTTAAGCATCACAGCGTACCAGAAAGCGATGAAGCTATGTGGCTATTTGAAGTGCATTAAAACTTGAACCGCAGACGAATATATATCTATAATGCTATCGCAGCAAATAAGCTGTGTTCGTTACATTTAATAAAAATGCAATTATTATGAGCAAAGGTGGACACAAAATGAAAATGCTAGTTTACAGCTAAGATGTAGCAGATAGATTAAGTAGAGCAGATATTATGTTCGCATAAATTTGGACTTCGCCCTTCCTTGCAAAATTTAATATAATTTACACATGATCAAGTTGTAAAAGCTTCTGTGAGAATAAAGACAATTATTATTATTATTATTGTTTTAAAGAAAAAAAATTAGTTTTTGCTGTAAGAGCCATGCTGTCCATATTGTGTTACTCAAGTTGTGAATTTTTTGAAACATAGATGAATTCAAAATAGTAATCATCGAAATGAATACCATTTTCAATTCCCAGGCTCAGAGATCTTTTATCATGAGGTTGGAGAAATGATATTACATTTTGTCACTGAGATGAGAGATATACCGGTTTCGGCCTTGTTGGGCCTCATCAGTACCTATCCCGCACATCTCAGGACAAAATCTTCATAAAAAACTTCAGAATTTGAAGCAATTGGTTGTGAAGTAATGAGTAAAATATTACAAAGTACTAAGGTGGTGACATCCAATTGCGTCAAAATGAAGTTTCACATCTCCAATCAAATGCAGAAAAAAGAAATCTGTACTTCCTCTTTCACTGAATGAGATTTTAGCCTGAGATGTGCGGGATACTGATGAGGCCCAACAAGGCCGAAACCGGGATATCTCTCATCTCAGTGATAAAATCTAATATCATTTCTCCAACCTCATGATAAAAGATCTCTGAGCCTGGGAATTGAAAATGGTATTCATTTCGATGATTACTATTTTGAATTCATCTATGTTTCAAAAATGTTCTCGATGTGCCTTCGTAAAGGCAAAGAATTTTCTTTTTCAAGTTGTGAATTGTTTCGTTGGTAAATTAATATATCAGAGCATTTGCCTCGATCATATTTGAGCCACCCTCATACATATAATTCTCCCATCCATAGACAAGTAAGCCGACAAAAAAACATCTGCTTTCGAAACTATCAAATGCTGAAACAAATGTCAGCACCCTTTCCGTCCTCTGAATCCCCGAAGCGCAAAGATCTTAACTAGAACACTGTTATTCACTTGGAAGATAAGAGCGAGTGGTAACTGCTCGAATTAACTCGACAATCTGATCCATTTCAACAAATTCCCCCTTCAATGGACCGAAATCACCATATATATCTGGCAGTCGCAGAAGCCCTCGGGGTAAGCCGGCTCCGGTCTCACGCTCCGCAGAAAACTCGCAGAAAGTAAGCGCCCCAAGAACGCCTGGCCGAGAACCGATCGGGGGAAATCGAACAGATGTCCCGGATCTAACCCGACTGACCCGTTCGCTCGCAAACGTCACAGACGTAAAAATCACCCTTTTACCGAGACCGGGGAGCGATTCTCGTCATTACAGTGACACAGCGACTAATGACGCACGTAAATCCGAATGGAGAGCAATTATTTCTGGAATATGGGCTTCGGGAACGGATGGGTGTTGATGATGGAGGCAGATTCGCGTTATCGAGGAGCAGGAATTCGACGATTAATTCGGCGTGGCGTATGGGGTGGAACGCGTCTATTGTGCGCGATATATGGAGAACAGTTCGATGATTAAACCTTGCGCCATTCCTGATGTACTTCGTGATGTCGAATTCGCTACTCTACAGAGGTAATGGTCGTAAGGACTAACTACTGAATTTCAAGCAACATATGCTACTTTATACAACACATCATCCGTTGAATCCGGTAGTTCCGATATTTCGCAGACTATGATGTTGGCCTCATGAATAATCCAGGTGTGTGATCACGTTGAAGGCAACTTAGTCAGTATTCAAAAAACCGCGAAATATCTTTTTTTCATAAACTTCAGCGATTATCACCTTGAAGTACTAGTTTTTGAAAAAAGTTTTCATGACGAATTCAAAGTAGATTACATTTACTACAATATGAAACCACAAATGCCTTTGTGAAAACGATAGTTTTCTATACACTGTCTCTCAGTGTCGATAATTTTTTTTCATTTCGTCATATTTTGTAATTATGTCGTTTCTACCCTGATTATACTATCAAAGCCCTACACTTTCTATATATTGAAGATGACAGATCACTGAAGAAAAGAAGGAGTTAGAAATATGATGTTCAATCTGAGCAACGAATAATGGTAGAGAAATAAAAAGAAAAAAGTTAATGGGTTGATTATTTTGGAAATTGAGTGAGAGTGATAATTAATTAAGCCTCCTTGAAAGCTATCGGTTGACGTTGGTTTATTCCTGTATCGACGCATTGAAATGGTAAATCCTGGTTATGAATCGTCGTGCTCACAAGTCATTCCCCATTTCGACATGGGACTGACAGTCTCATTAGGTTTATCATCATGAGAGGCCCGAAATTCAACCAGAATTTGAAAGAATGTATATTTAAAAAAAAATTGGTTCTACAGACAGAGTCCAGGTATCATATTGTAGCAAATTCAGTCTACTTCGAAAACGACAATATTTATAAAATAAAGCTTTTTTTCGATTCTTGACAAAGTTTTGTTCAGAGCCCGAGCCGAATAACTTGGATTATTCACTATACCAAAAACAGGAACAAGTCTGCTTATACTAAAAATTACTTTATCGATGCATTGAAATGATAAATGCTTCTCGGTGGATAGTGGTGAATCGTAAACCTCTTTTGCCCACAAGTTATACCCAATTTCGACATCGGACAGGCAATCGTCTGAGGTTTATTATTAAGAGAGAATGTATATTATACAAAAATGTGTGTCTATAGAGAAAGTTCGGGTATCATATTGTAGGAAATTCAGTCTACTTTGAAGACACCTATATTTGTAAAAGAAAGTTGCATTGAATATCTTCTGTAAGGACTTGCATTTTCTGATAATTTTGAGGTTTTCATTCGTAATCAAGTTGAACAAGATCATGTGTTATATTCTGGGGAAATAAATGTGTGATAATTCCCACCGAATTCATGAGAAGGAGAAGGTCAAGAACTATAATTATAATAATAATAATAATAATCTCTTTATTAGCCCTGCAGCTAGTACAAACACTACAGATCAGTTTTTGTACTGAAAATAAACAAGTGCAAATACAATATTCTCCCTCAAAATTATCTCCTTACTGCATCAATTCTTGTTTGAACAGATGAATTAATGTGTAGTAGATGTAGTGGCTTTGAGTACTGGGAAAATGAAAAAACCCTTCATGAAATGCCGACGTTTCGACCTTTATTTCTGGTCTTTTTCGAATAAAATTCACATTTGAACACGTTTCATAGTATGTAACAATCAACGATACAAATAAAAAACACAATTACAAAGGTGATAAAGGAATAAGATGGGAGGCTACACAATTGGACAACACAAACTCACCTGTTCACATAAAACTATACATCAAATTGTTCGATACGTTTAAAAAGGCTTTATTCAATAAATTAAAAAAATCAAAACTTCGGAAACCTAATTTTTAATAACAGGGAAAGCAGTTTGTTTGTCATCAGAATTCAGTATGAAACATTAGAAACTGGTTTCTGTATTCCGTATTGTCTGACATAAACAGATTGTCGAGCGTCATATGGCGATTCCACATTTCATGAAACAGGTATGTTCCCGAAATTAAGTCAAGAACGTATCCTCCGTTTGTATCTATCCATATTATTTTGATAAATTGAACTCAAGCTTTGCACATCGGTCCTCAAAAAGAAAAGTGAACCGACGCATTTAAGTGGGTAAAATGCCAATCTTGAAGAAGGGTTAGCTAGTTGCAATGCTGTATTCATATTTTCCGACAAACCATGTATATAAGGAAAACTGTAAAATCTGGTTCTTTCACTACCATTGGAGGTTACATTGTTAGTAATCATCCTTCCGGAGTTTTTGATTTTTTAATTTATTGACTAAAGCCTTTATTAACGTATTAAACAATTTGATGGTACAGTTTTATGCCTCCGCATTATGTCGTAGGGGGTTTACCCAATGTGAATACGTAGGTTTGTGTTGCCCAATTGTGTCGCCTTCTATCTTATTCATTTGTCACCTTTGTAATTGTGTTTTTAATTTGTTTCGTTGATTGTTTCGTTGATTGTTCAAATGTGAATTTCTGTGACCAGAAATAAAGGTCGAAACGTCAGCATTTCATAAAGGGTTTTTTCATTCTACCAGTCCTCATAGCCATTACATATACAATATATTTGAGAAAAATCGAACACTAATACTCAAGAAGAAGAATTAATTCGAATAATCGATAAATTGTCCCCAGAAGTGTACAGAATTTGTCATGATTTGTTGCAAGAGTCACCTTCCCTCAATACATTTCTGATATTCTCAAACTGGCGGAATGAATTCTAATCTGTGCATACACCATGTATCAAAACATCTTAGTATTGTGTAATGTCAGTTATTTTTCAATTAGTTAATCCAAATACCGCCTAATCCCAGGCAAACATCGGCCCAATGATTGTATTCAGTCTGTGATCCACTAATTTATATGTATCACTGGGACGCTCAGTATATCACAATTGCCTGGAGCGATTCATTCTCGGATATCCCTTACGCTCCATATACTCACAATTGTGAGTGTCTTATTTTGAGTGGATATAAGGTAGAAAATATTATTATACATCGCTTGCTCCTGAACGATATGATTGTGAGCGTATATATGAAGAGCGCTGCGTATTCATTTCTCCGGGCAGACGTTGTTTAACCTAATGGCATCCAGTCAAAAATTGTGATTTGTCGTGACAGTGTGGTCATCATTGCATCTAGAAGTAAGTACATGTTTACGTTCATTTTTTAGTTTCAACTTCACTCATAATTCACGAGAAAACATCAAATTTTGTTTTTCTTGCATAAATTTGAAATTTGAAGGCAAGGTTTTTCTTCAACAACAGGGTTTTGAAAGAGTATCACATTTGTGAGTGTCGGGAGTGAACTGATAAAAAAGTTAGTCAGGTATTGAGAAGTTTAGGAAAGTGATAATACAAAACACTGCTTTCGTTATTTCAGAACAAACTAGAAAAACCGATCTGAATAGGCTTGCAAATAATCCGGATGCAATATTCGAACTTGTGGACGAGGTTGGGTCAGATTTTGAATTTGAAGGAAATGAAGATGATGTTGATTGGTAGCCCAATACCAGTAAGGAAAAATCTTCCTCTGATTAAGATGAGGAAAGCGAGATTGAAGAAAGTATAGAACAACAGGAAATACCCGCATCTACTAGCTCCCGAAGTATAGCAACGTTTTCATGGAAGAAGAGTTCTTTTAGAAGTTTGGAATAACCTGCAGAAGAACTTGAGGAACCAACTGAAGTTCTAACACCATTGCGTTATTTCAAAAAAAAATGGGAGAATCTTTTTATGAACTTTGTGCTGAATTAGCAGAATATCTGCTATGTGGTTCAAAAAATGCAGCCACTGAGAATCTAGATCCGGAAGAATCTGATGGTGAATCACTGCCAAAACTATCGAAACCTACACCCAAACCTTGTGAGGATAAACGGTATGAGGTTTCAATCACTGGCCTATCCACGATGAGATAAAAAATCCTCTGTGTTGTCGGTGGGAATCGTGTAAAAGTAGGTCAAGAATGTCTTGCAGTAAATGTAAAATCTATCTGTGCCTTAATAAAAATCAGAATTGCTTCAAAGCTTTTCATACGAAATTTTTGTCATTTTTAAGTTCAGTATGTTAAGACTAATCTTATCCGTCTTATTGATGAAAAATACAATTCAATTAGATGGAATTTTGATATGAAAATATGTTGGGTATTTTGTGTCCATTTTGTGCCAATGTGTGCCGTATGTTATGAATTTTGTGCCTATTTAGTTTTTTAGATATTAGAAGTTTTCACTGTGAGTCACCAACTTGACGCTGTGAGAATTTTGGAAATTTTCATGTTTCGAAAAATTGTGCCAATTTATCCCGTAGGTATATAATAAGTTTTGGGCCCATTCAGTTTTCGAGATTATTCGAGTTTTCACTGATTACATCGCTGTTGACTCATATGGAATTTTGGAATTTCTTTTCGATATATTGCAAGAAGATTGATGATAGCTATGACAGATGACAGAACAGAGATCTAGAACCATCCATAATTTCTCATTGTTTTGAGATATTATTTCATAAAAACCACATCACGAACAGCTCAACTCGATACATCCGTAACGCGAAAGGAAGGACGGCAGTATTAGTCTGTTCGCAATCGGATTCCATGAGCGAGATTCAGCAGGATTTTCGTGGAGAAGTCCAGGAAGGATGTCCGCGGCTAGGGTTAGTTGGCCGGACAGAAAATTGCTGGCAGATGCGGTTTATTGGTAATTAGCAGCACGGATTTGGTGAAGGAAGTCCTGGAGATAGGAAACTGATGATGCTTCGGGGATTACTTCGGGTTCGTTGTATCCACCCCGGCAGGATTATGCAGCACAATTCTCGACCGTGATAGGAATCCGCAATCTTCCCCCTCCGAATTGAATACGATTGCAGCGCTTCCCCTGCCTGCGGTATTATCGGTAGATTCAAAAATAACCCTAAAATTCGATATTCGTTTGCATATTTTCGTCGTCTATGGGGTTGAGATCCGGGGCTGTGCAGATGAACATGAATGGATTCAATGCAAATTGTTGATCCATTTCTTTGTGGCCGTTTTATAGAAACAAGTTGACTCTCCTAAAAATAATCTTTTTAATATTAGGTCCGGAAAATACGAAAATTTCTTGCTCAAGCTTTGCCTCTGTGCTTGTCTCCTTATTGATGAGGATTTTCGGGAATTGAAAAAAAAGAACTTTTCCAGAACCGGGAAGATTCAGAAAATCTGAAAGCAATCATCGATCTTCAGTACAACAAATATGATAGTCGGTTAAAGTTGACATCAAAGTTGTATATTATGATAATCATTCGAACAATAATATAAGATACCAAAACAACCAATTTCTGGTATTCTTACATAGAAAACTAGTTGTATCATCCATTGAATAATTGTATGAGGCAAGATAACGTCTCATTGTTTTAAGTCACATTTGAACCAATACGCAGAGTACATGTATTTCGTCGAAAAAGAAATTGAACCATTAAAGCAAAATTTGGTGAAACTTTAAATACCGTCATTGGAACATTGAAAGTATAATAGCAATCAAGACGAACTCGTAGGTTTGAAAAAAATTTTCTAGTGGGAAAACTCAAAAACAATGATATACACCACGCTACAGGGTCTGGCAGAGGTTATGGTTATGACACAAAAGTAAAGGGGTTTTGTTTGGGCCGTAGTAGGAGTAAAGGAGCGGAATTGCATGCATTGTGTACCTTCGACCTTCGACGTTGCCATTTTCAGTATTGTGTAATGTTTTCTTCAAAATGACGAATCGCTAATAAAAACGCAGTGAGCTCTGCGCACAATGTTTTTCCTAGGTCGACACGATTCTGTTCTCAGCCTCAGATCAATTAATTGTTGGGTTTTTAAATTTGATGGCGACCAAAAAAAAAAAATAGTTGACCCCTTACAGTCAGAACTGAAATTTTGATGCTGTAAGAAAATTACCGAGTGAGCCATGCGAATTTTTCGTATCCCCCTTAAAGTCTGTATCACCAACGGAAGCCTTCATTTGCCAGAAGTGCTTTATCATATATAAATTGAAGATTTTGTGGAATGTATTAACCATTGAGTTCGAGTATGATTTCATAGTTTTATTGAACTTTATTTTAGTGTCATGCCTTTTGCCGGACCCTGTATAAATATCAAGAAATTGAAATAAATTATATGTACCAGAATATATTTCCTGAAAATTCATCCTGTTTCCACCCAGGGTAATAGTTATATTCTGGTTTATTCTTCGTTTATTTTCATTGATCAAGTGTACAATCTAATTCTGATATACTTTTGCTGAGAAATTGGGACATATTAAGTATATGACTGGGTTTTTGGTATTGATTTTGGTTCATCAATTCTACTCTAATTCATTCCTAAGAATTGTTTTTGATGTCTTATGAGATTATTAAGGTGAAATTAAATTTTGTTAACTAATTTTCAAAGATATAGTAAAGTCCTTACAACTTCGACGCTTCACATTTGAGGCCCTTTCAATCTGCTCCTTTCGATATTACTCAAATTGCAAATAAACATTATAAAACATTACCCTGGTTTTTTCACTCCAACACCGACAAAACTAAAGTATACTGATCATTCTGTGAGGTTGCCTCTATTTTCCTAACCAACGTTGAAGTGTTATTATATTTTTGGCACTGTTTGGAAATCAACAAGTACTTGTTAATCAATTTTTGTCACAATTATATATTTGAAATCGCTCTTAATTCCTTAGTTTTCATGCTAGAGCAGTATTTGAATTTTTCTTGAGTTCTTCTTATACATTCCTTCATTTCAGACTGAAATATCTGATGAAAAAATTGTCCGCTGTTTTTCCTATTCACCCTGATTAATTTAATATTCTCATATACGTTTTGATAATTTCACCTTTTACTGGCATCTCTGATTTTTTTTCATTTTCTGTAATAGTACTTCCTGAACACTTGGACATTTTATTTTCCTTGAATCTAGCACATAGTGAGTAGAGTATCAGTGATCCCTGTAAAACACAGAACCTTTTTATAAAACATATACTTACCATGGCACTTCTATAGTCACCTTCGTTTGAGAAGGCAACCAGTAACCTCAATCCTAGAGAGCAGCTCGTTTGTTCAGTTCGAGGTTGGTTCGACAGAGCAACTAGTAACCTCAGTTCTACATCATTCCTAAATGTTATTCAGAAACCTTCAATAATTCTATTTCAGATTAGTCACTCCAATTTCAGGAAACGTCTTTTGAACAGATTTGTCAATTAAATATCAAAAAACATCAAATGTGATTCAGGTTAGTCAATTGAATTTCACAATATGTCATATGAAATTCAGATTAGTAAATTGTCGTTCAGAAATCTTAATTTGTAATTCAAAAAGTTCGAATATTATTTGAATGTGAGTGGGATTTTGGGTCACATATTACTCATTTTCGCAATGATAATCATATCGTCAATCATATATCATCATATTCAATCAGCTTTGTTTCGATATATGAAGTAGACCAATATAATCTTAAATGTCTTGATTGTGGCTCTTTTTTCTCTTCAACACTGGACTTTGGTAAAAATATGCTAAACCGTCTCAATCGATTCCTCACCTAACACCGTAGCTTCAGGTAGCACAAAATACCTAATGGAAATTGGTCAAATTGTGTACATTTTCAAATGGAGATGCAATTGTCAGCAGTGTCTGCAGCTGGTGTAGTAGCCATGGAAACACTACGAGGTTCATTCACAGCGCTTTCAGTGAATGAATGGATTGAGGTGTTGTTGCAACAGTGGCAGGATATGAGGAAGCTGTTATCAGATTGAGTGATCTTCTGTGATAATGATGCATGCCCTTCGAGATTGAAGACCGTAATCACCCAAACAGTAGCAGTTCTGTGAATTCTTTGAGGCTCTCGCGACCATCGTTCAATGTAACCTGTTCTTTCGAGCATTTCGGCCGTCGTTGTGGCATCTTCACGAGATGTTTCCACTGGACTGAACTCAGATAATATGAGTAATCACCAGTCTAAGCTTGAGTGAGCCTGAGAGGTTTTATGAGATTTGTAGCGAATATTTCGTCTCTGATAGAGATTTTAGTATCTAAACTTCTTGTGAGGTAAATGAAACCTCCGTGAATCAACTCGAAAACAGACGTTATGATGTGGTTTGGCAACGGATTTCTCACCTGAATCATAGATTTGTGTAAAAGTTTACTGAATTCTATTTGGCTGTTTTCCTTAAATTTTTTCATTTTCTCCGTTCATAGCCTGTATGAAGTAAATATAGTGAAAAATACAATATTAAAGTCATCTACAAACTCAGAGTGATTATTCAACTAAAAACAGAGGTAATCTAGAGAAGTTCAAAATGAGAGGTCAGATGAAGTCAGACTTAGACTTTGAAAGAGTTCCATTAATACAAAATTAAACACAGAGTTTACAGTGATGATGCAAATGAAATTTATTGCGAGAGCCCCTTCATTTCATCAGAAAAACAAAAGGTCGAATAATGAATTGTTAGAGAAGACTGAGTTGTGACAAAAGTGAGATCAGGCCTTAGAGGAGATACGTGTATCGAAAGCTTAGTAGTCTTAGTCTGGTCTTCATTGAGGTCATTACAATGTGAGAATATCATGATTGAGAAGTCAATAATTATGATCTATAACGTTGTTATGTAAAGAGAAGGCTAATCAATCAATTGAGGAAAACATTCACAGTGACAGACTACTTTAAGTAAGCAGGGTTAGTGTTCATCAGAAGAAGAAAAGCTACAATTGATAATTAGGAGAATTACGATATGAGAGTACGTTGTATAAGTGCAAGAATCACTAACCCTATCGATTCGTTTGAAGCTGAAGGCTTGAGATCTTACTTGCTAAGTGCTTTCGATGAATGAACTTGAGAATTATAAGAGAGTTATAATGAGAAGATCATAACACCAGTTTAATCATTTGATCAATATTTGAGGAGACCAACAAGGTGAAGCAGGGACTGAGACTGTCAATGAGGTTCAATATTTGAGTTACTTGAGCGTTCAAATACTTCAGAGAAGTTCACTTGATTTTATTGGGAGAGAAGACTGATTCCATGATTCACCTTTGCGTTTGAGAACTTTAATTCATCTGAAACTCGAGAACCATAATTAGCAAGTATAATGAGGAATCAATAATTGAGAAATGAGATGAATACACATGAGAATATAATAAATCAGGATTCATTACCACAAATAATGATCATTTTCTGAGAAATCTGAGAAAATCTATGAGAACTGCAAAAATATATCAAAATATATATCTTAGAGGAGTCAAATACATTAGTTTAATTCAATAAAGACTTCATGAGAATAACTTGAGAGAGGATCATCAATATTTTCATAGATTTCATGATCTGAAAAGTGGACACATTTTCAAACTTTTTAAAAAGCAGGAAAATATGCAATTATGAGGGATTTTGAGAAGTACTCACCTATTTAATTGATTGCTTCAGAAAATGAACGAGATGATCAATTAATTTGCGAGGTGACTTTCAGAAGACTCTAATTTTACAAGAGGAGCACACGAAAGGGTCGTTTCTCAGTCACATCTGAATACAGAAAGAGGTAGATTAATTGATACAATCAATGAGCATGAGTCAATCTGTCTGCAGGTTAGTTCATAGAGGTAGGTCAGTTTTGACGTCGATCAGCTGGTCATCGAATTGCGAGATCCAGTTGACGTTTCGGTGCATTCGAACCATAGGCGTAATTGAGGAGGACGTCTGAGGGGGCTCAATTTTCAACACGTACAAACATAGGCGATATTAATATAAAAAATGTCAACTCATCCACATTTTGCTCCTGTATGGATATCCCAGGTACTAGTACTGAAATTCACCAGTCAAAGCAGATGAACGAAAAGTTTGTTATATTATTTTATGATCATAAAAAACCTCTTTTTAAAAAAAATATGCCTGGACTTTCCCCCCTAACTTATTCGTCTTCCAAACCTTGGCAAATTGCCCGAGAAACCATTTTCTTGCACCGCCACGATATAAGGGAAGCTTATATTTATACGAATCGGAATAAATTGCACCAGCGTACATATAATATTCGGGAGAAACAATATACCTGCGCTAATATAAATTCGGCGGGCCGAAGGCAGGCACAGAGAATGGGAGAAATAAGCCGTTACACACATTACGGCCCGTTGGCCCGTTCTAGCGGAACACTTCCGAAACAAAGGCTTTGTCGGGACTGGGGCATTGCGAAAAACAAACCTCCCGAGCCGACGGGCACAGAACATAACATATAGTCGAACATTCAGACGGTCTGGTTCGCCCCCGCGAACAAGATAATTCTGGATGTTACCTACTCCGTGAGTTATGCGGCCGATTGTTCCGCGATGAGAGGTTACGGTCCTGCTGTAAAATTACCGCTACAGCCAAATGCAATTTCCTGACGCCGATTCATTGCTCGTTATAAAGCTTCATGGACAATGGAGGAGGGTTGGAACTACTCTTTCTGGATGCTCCATCGAATTGATTAAAGAATTGTTACAGACTTGTAAATATACTCACATCCCCTGAGGAATGAAAGATTGTTTTCTTCCATGCAATACCCTTTTATTTTCCCGTGAAATTATAAATAGATTTATCAGGTCTTATCGAGTCATTAGAATTGTTATTCTGTCGAAAACTTCAAGCTGACAGTTCATTAGAAAAATTTAAATTATTGCCCTGTGAAACAACAAATGGATTTAGAAGAATCAGCTGCTAGAAGAATCACGAATTAATGGTGTAGACCAGGGCTGTCCAAGTTCACTTACCTCAAGGGCCACATTTTGAAAAATACCGGTGCGGAGGGCCGCATTAAAAAAATTTGCAACTTAATAAGGCTTTTAAAGATATGTGCTTCCCATCAGTAAACCCACTGTAAGCCTTAAGTTTCGATTCCAGTTGGTGGTGTGCTCTACTTAGATTCTGAAGAGGCTGAGCAAAAACTTTACTTACAATTTTTTGAAATTCGCTAAACCTATTTTCGACTCCTTCTGCAGTATTTTCGATGCATTTTATCCGAAGTTGATATGAAACGTTTTTAAATACCTAATATCCTTCAATTTTTCATAGGATGGTGGTATAAAGTGACAGTTCGCCATATGTAACTTCTGCTTCGGCTCGAAAATCTCGAAATTTCTAAGATGGATTGCCCCCTCACATAATGTTAGTTATTTCAACAACTACTTTCATGACATCCAATTTTCCACATTACGCCTCTTGGTGAACAATACAATGTATCACTAGACTGTTGACTGCTTATGTGGTTTCATTTCAAGAGTCCTGCAAATTCTATTTCTGTTCCTGTCATAGCTCTGACTCCATCAGTGACAATATAGGAACGTTCACCCCGTGGTCCGATAGCACCTTATTCACAGCTTCAAAATACGTACCCTTGATTGTACCATTCAAAATCAAGCATCTCCTATGAACATTTCTAAATATGAATATTCCATGATGGAGTCCATTTAGACTCCATATTTCCAAATATGGACATATTGGCATTTCAATATTCAGTGTTTTCATGAAAATTGGCACATAATTCACTTCCTTCATTCATGGACGTTTGCCTCAACTGTTTGTTGCCTTTTTTGGAAAAACATTTGAACGACAAAAAACATACAAATTCCTTACTGTAATGTCTATGTATCAAAAGCCTATGATTGCAAAGCATATGGAATAATTTTTTTTGTACACATTTCCTTCTTGAAAACTGGGCTGTAAAAACCTTGTCAAGACCCCAACGAAAAAACAAAAAAAAGGATTATCCAATTCGGTGCAACTGTTCGGATCTGATGCGCTTAAAATTAAACCTATAGGGCGTCCTTCATTCATCTAGATGAAGGTTGTCATAATACTCAGAGTTTATTGAGCATGTCGTTCTAGCAAATTTATAATTGTAGCTATTCTTTATCAGAATAATGAAATGGCACATGAAATTGAAGTGACTATGAAAGGTTTGTCATTTCATACTTATACGATCATACAACACGAATATTAATCTTGGCCTTTTCGTGCGATGACAAAATGACAAGTGCTCGAACCAGTTTGTCGTGAAATACTCAATTTGCCGACGAGTAAAATTTATGAATTCGAGAAAATTTTATAATAGGTACAAAAAAAGTGGACTGTGCAGCGGGTATATCAAGCCTATCACCTCGCCTATCACATACTATGTGGTGTATAGTTCAGTTCGGACTCATCTGCTTCTATTGCGGAAAGTTATGTAACATGCGGGATATATCGTTAGCGAAGAAAAGAAAAATTCGTACAAACGAAACCTCTGTAAGAAAACTGGGCTAGAAAAATTATAGCATCAGAACATTAATTAGAATTTTCTGAATAGTGTTCGCGATTCCAACTAGTTCACTGTCATTCGAATAAATAATATGGAAATTTCACACAGCGTAGTTGATTACCACCACCATTTTAATCGGTACGATGTTTTCGGAAGAAAATGATTTCATATTGCATAGCATGTTCGATTAGTTTGTGGACTTCGAATTTAGTTTGTGAAGGAATTTATCGTAATTCGCAGGGACTTTTATATGAAAATAAAAGTTGTACAAAAATTTCCTACTGTAATCTTCATATTCTGGGAAAACTAAATTATCGTGACAGTTATTCGAGTTATTTGCAATTCGCATACCTCAAAGTTAAGCGATGACCACTTGAACATTTCTATTTAAATAGTTTTGTGGATGATGAATCTACGTACAAGAGATGACAATTACCATACACCTACATTAGCAAAACCTAATCCTGTGTTTTTCAATGCATACAATGCGTCGAATTGCATTTGGAACGGTCTGTTGAGTCCGCACATTCACGGTTCAACACAGACAAAGGAAATGGTCATCCACATGTGAAATCGCTCGGAATAGACTGCTGCAACGAATGTTTTGCAGATTATTCCATAAACCTCTAAAATTTATGCTTTTGACGAATTATCTACCATATTGATGAACAACAACAAGTCTTCACACATGAATCCATGTAAACAAGGTATTAAATTTATGGATATATACCCGAAAGGTTATTTACGATCATTTTCGACATATGTAATAATGTATATAACAATAAATGCTTTTTTTGAATTTGATGATTGTAGATTAGCTACAGGGATTTGAGACAAAATATGTCATTTTCGGGCAATGTAGTTTTTTAGGTTTTCTATTTTATGTGAATTACAATTTTATTTGTGATTGATAAATGACATCTTGATTTCGTATTTGTCGTTGATGTTGAGAAGTATTTTATGATACTTATGATACTCTTAGCTATTTAGAAAAAATTTCATGAAATCATGTGAAATATAAGGCAAACGCAAATCATTCCCCTTTATTTTTTTTTATTTGAATTTGAACTGATAGTGTGTTTCTTTGAGATATTCTTTTTTTCCATTTCGACAACCATCCCATTCTTCATGCCACCAAATAAGTTTCGAAGTCATGGTCCGAGTGGAGAGGACACTGCTTTTCGTGCACGATTATATTGACTAGCGAGTTTTAGAATGAGCTTTCTCTACGAGTTTTAATTTTTCTAATCCGCTGATTTTCATCAAAATTAATGATACGGATATGATATGTGATTGTTGCATTGAAAAATGGTGGTTTGAAGATTTTTTTTTTCTTTATTAGAAATTGGACAGATAAATCTCTGACGCAAGAGCAAAATGAAAGGATTAATGACAAAATGGATTCCTGAGGATCTGAAAGTATTGTTTGGTTGGCTGGGGGATAATCAGTTAGCTTAAATCTCAACTTGGTATAATGTCATGATGTTCGGTAACAGACAACGACTGAGGAAAATATATGGTAATCCTATTGAACCAGTAAACAATTTTATATTGAAAAGAGTGAATTTTTAACAACTCTTCAGGCGTGATAATGGATGAAAACTTGATTTTTCAATTGCATTCTGACTATATCATGTGAAAGATGGCTAAGAAATACATTTTTTGAGGATAATCAGTTTCAAAATTGATATGAACTCTTAGAATATATTATTTCATTCCATTGTATTACCACATTTGGATTACTAGTCGTCACTTATGTAATTCATACAAATGAACATGGCATTCCTTCGAATTATCTGTCGAAAAATATGAATTTCATTCATATAACCATTACACCAGATCTAGAGAAAACTTTTCTGTTGATACTTTTCGTACCAATTTGGCATTAGGTGAAATGTTTGCTTGAGTATAAATCTCTTCCCGAAGAAATTAAACGTCTTCTGAAAAATTGTTGTCAACATAATATAGAGGAGCGTCTGTAATCAAATTCAGGAAGTTTTTCTTTGTGAATGAAGATCTTCACTCTGATGTCTTTCAAGATTTTCATGATATTTAATATTTTAAGTCATTTTTTTTACGGGAAGACAGGTTTTTTTGGCTGAGATTTCTTTTCCCTAGCTCTATAGTTTCGTATGATACTAGTGATGAATGTTATGATACCCGGTTTTTTTTTTTTATCTCAGCTCAGATAGTTTTTGTTTTAACATTTACCGAATTATTTTAGCTCTTTAATTTCATGAGACGAACATATTTGCATTTATTATGTTTCCAGCAACATTTCGGCTACATATTAGCCGAAATGTTGCTGGAAGAATAATAAATGCATGTATGTTCCTTTTGACCGTTATCCTCCATTATGTTGAAACTGCGGAACGAAATATAGGACTAAAAAAATCGAGAAAGGCTTTTCATTGTTTAATGGAGACGAAAACGGATTCTTCACAAGAACCCAGTGGCGTGGCGAGGAGGATGGGCAATGGGGGGCATCATGCCCCGGGCGCTTCTCATACAGGGGCGCCAAATGTTTAACAAAACAAAAAAAATATAAGTGGGAGTTATTGCAGCTAAACAAGAATCAATCGTTGTGTAATACTTTGGAATAATTGAGAACATATGTTTGTTTTCGTCACGATGGAAAAATAAAAAATTGCGGTGAAAAAAACTGCTAGGGAATAAAGTAGAACTATTAGAAAAACTGGCAGAAGATACCACTACAAGTGAAAACAGAAGTGAAGTTACAATTCCATTATAAAAAAGACTTACCTACTTTGAAATTCATAATTTTAGTTCATTTCTGATTTGAAATCTTAAGGAGTATCGATCGTATACATCTCAGATTCAAGGTTCTGGATCTGGATTGAATTTTAGATAAGGGTTTCAGTGGCGTAGCAGAGGGCCCCGCAGACCCCGCAGTGCGGGGGGGGGCCCGGCACTAAGGGGGCTCCCGAGCCAAAGAAAAAGCTCTGGATGGGGCCCCAATAATTGCCGATTCGATATATTTTTCTGATGATATAATGAAGAAAATCTGAGAAATGAAGTTACGGAATAGAGAAATATTCCTGGATTATATTGAAAAAACATGAGAGGTTTACAGTAATTCAATTCGAGATATCACTGTGACACCCTGTGCCACCCTATCTTCCAGAGTTTTTTATATATCTTCAAGATTCTCGGCATTTCTCTTTGAACTTCGCCGCATGATCGTTTTATTGGGGTCTCGGCGGTTTATTAGACGCGTTGTTCGGGCGGCTTGCGGCTTATCTGTTATTGCAGAAATTATTGTCAATTCACCAATCAGGCTATTTTTATGAAGAAGGGAAGAATATTATGAATTCTTTTTATTTTCATTTCCATTCTAGTAGTGAGAGCAAGTGTAACAAGTGTTCGAATACGAAACCACATTGTGAGTTTGTTCATAATCAGAGACAAAAATCTCAATATTCTGACTGTTTGAATGCCTTTGGTTTCAGGATTGCAATTTCATTGAAGGTAAGTTCTAGAATTAATTGCGGAACTTATTTATCTTTATGTTTTCTCTCTCGTATGTTTTCATTATCAATATTGAAAAAAAAGTTATAAAATGCGCAAATTACAAACGGCAGTTTGAATATCTCATAATTTTTCAGATATCAGAAAAAATGTCAGAACGAAAAAGAAAATATTTGGGTGGTGCATGCAAAAGAAAACTCAGAGAGAAAAAGAAAATGCATTTTCTAAGCAACGGAAGGTTTTTTCATATTTTAATAAGTCTGACTCTGAGTCACAATCAATTCAGCAGGAATCACAGGCAAACTTGGGTAATAAAGATCTTGATCTACAATACTACAATCAGTAGATAACAAAATGGAAGTTGTTTCGAACTATACTGTATTGAAACAAGATACTACAGAAATATCGGAAGAACTTAAAAATCAGGGCACTTCTGAAGAGGATAATATTACTCTTGAATTGAGTTCTGCTGCTTTACAGTTGCAACATAATAAAGAATTTCCAAGTGATCGGGCTCATTATCCACTGAATATTTTAGAAAATGATTTGAAACGTGCCATTGTCCATTTCGGATCTACTATACTAAGAAGACAACTGATGGTAATGAAATGCCCCGAACATGGTTGTGCTTTGTGCTACTCAAAATTATTGGACAAAGCGTATTGTGAGCCCTGTTGGCTATTCGGTGATAGAATCTGTTCCAACTTCAACATGAATTTGGTGGAAGGAGTGAATGATTGGCAAGGATTGTCGAAAAAAATCAAAGTTCACGAGTTATCGACAACACATCTCAGAGCTTGTGTTGCATATGACAAATGGAAAAATGAATCAACAATTGATTCATTTTTCAATAAGGAATTAGGCCAAGTATTGAATTTTTGGAAACTCGTCTTGAAAAGAATAATCGATGTCACTCTTACCCTCAGTATGTGCAATTTGGCTTTTCGAGGACACATACATAAAATTAATGAAAACGAGCAGCAGAAAGGCGTTTTTTTATCTATTATTTTTCTTTTGGCCAAATATGATCCTATATTAGCGAAACTTGTTGATAAAAAAAATAATTTAAAAAGAAATTATCTTAGTCCTGAAATTCAGAATGAAATTATCAGTCTATTAGCTCAGGAAACAAGGTTGAAACTAATATCGACAATTAATAAAAGTAAGTTCTACTCCCTCATACTAGACACAACTCAAGATATTTCAAAACAAGATCAACTTAGTATTATTCTTCGATATGTTCATATCACTTATGACGAACAAGGTTCACCTGTTGAACTCAAAATTCTCGAAAGTTTCCTTGCATTTATTCGTCTTAAAGATCAGAGTGCAAAGGGAGTAGTAGAAGAAGTTCTTGACGTTTTGAACAATTATCACATTCCAATAACTAACTGCAGAGGCCAGGGATATGATGGAGCTGCAGTGATGAGTGGAATATATTCTGGAGTACAAAAAATAATATCTGATAGGGAACCTACTGCTTCGTACGTCCATTGTGCTTCCCATATTCTCAATTTGGTGATCAATGACTCGGTGTCTGGAGTAACGGAGGTACAGAAATTTTATGAAATAATAAACAAGGTCTACGTATTTTTTAGTGCGAGTATCAAAAGGTGGGAGGTTCTTGAAAATGTAGTATCCTCAGATTCTGAAAAACTTCCCACTTTGAAGAGATTATGTGATGGTCATCACGTTATGACGTACTTCATGCCATAAACCGAACATTTCCACAAATAATGAAAGCTCTGACTAGAATTGTTCTCTCATCCAAAAAGAATGATGAGAAATCTGAAGCTACTTCCCTTTTAGAACTGATGAATTGTTTCGAATTCATTATGAATGTAACAGTTCAATCAAAAATATCAAATAACACCAATATTGTTTCGAAAATTCTTCAAGAAAAGCAATCAGATTTAGCAACTGCAGTGGAGTTGTTACGTAAAACCCTTAGGAATCTGGAAGAAATGAGAAACTCATTTCAAATGATTAAAAGTGAAGCAATTAATTTAGCAAGAAAATGGCAAATTCAACCCTCATTCAGAAACAAAAGAAGAAGAAAAGTAAAAAAATTTTTCGACGAAATGAATTTCGATGAACCACTCACGTGCCCAGAGAAAATGTTCGAAATTAATGTTTTCAATTGTAATGTTGACATTTTAATTCGGCAACTGAAAGATAGATTCCTGGGAATTAAAACTATAACAGAACGTTTTTCCTGTCTGAGTTCCTACAATTTGATCCATTTGAATGATCATGATTTGATGGAGAAAGCCGAACTTTTATCATCTTTTTATACAGCAGATATATCGACTGACTTTTCCAAACAACTTATTTCCTTACGAAGCGTTATTAAGGATAATTTGAGTGCCACAAACTCTGTGTTAGATTTAACACAATTATTAATTTCGAAACATAAGTCATTATTGAGTTGTGTACCAGAAGTACTCATAGCTTTGAAAATTTTTGCAACTCTTCCCGTTACAGTTGCCAGTGCGGAAAGATCTTTCTCTAAGCTTAAGATTATCAAGAATTATCTCAGGAATTCGATGTCGCAAACACGTCTATCAGACTTGAGCATTCTCAGCATTGAGCAAGAAGTGGCCAGAAGCTTAGACATCGACAAACTGATAGATATGTTTGCACAAAAAAATGAAAAAAGATTAATGCATTTTCGTTAGAGAAGTGTTTAATTTATTTGTTTATGGTTATTTTCGTACCAGAATCTGTATTATTTTGTTTGGATATTTTTGTTATTTATTATATATTATATATTAGTATTTATTATATTTTTAACACTTTTTCTTCATTATTTTTCTTTGGAAAACTTATGAGGGAAATTAATCATGAATAACATGAACCTATGGAAGGGGGCCCCCGATTGAAATCTTGCGGGGGGCCCCCGAATTTTGCGCTACGCCACTGAAGGGTTTCATGATCTTGAATCATTAGCGACTGAACTAGCCGGGACAAGCTCTGTAAAGAGGTCAATCTGTGAAGTATGAAAACTGGGATATTGATAAAATACCCAGTAAATGTTGGTTTTTCCTCCGAAAGTGAAATTTCTCGCGTTATGAAGGGCATTCTTCATCATCTCCAATAAGAAATATGTTCACGATTAAGTGACCCAGATATCAACTTTTCATTTTCACTAGGTATTGAAAATTTTATAACCTGATGATGAGAGTTTCACTTACTCTCTCAGCTGCAACGATCAATTAAAATTACTCCTGACATATCTACGATCAACGATGGGACGAGATAGCCTAAGTGACTTGGCATTTTTAAGTGTGGAAGAAGAAAATTTTGAAAAGATGAATTTGATTCATCAAGAGCAAGGAAAATTCATACATAATAATGAGTTATAATAATATGTACTACCTGTATATTCTTATTATTATTGAAATTATCTCCTTGAAGATAATGAATATTAACTTTTTTAAAGTTTGAAAACTGCGTTTCTATCAATATTGTTTCATGAGTATATAATGCGAATAAATGAATGAAGTATATCTTGAAGTAATTCTAGATATACATTTCAAAATCTTTTCTTGTTTTTTTTACTCCTTTTTTTGTCCAAAACTTTATTCATCTCACTTCATTCATTTCGTAATTTGCGAGTGTATTTCACATATAATATTATATTCCATTATGAATTTAGAAGGGGGGCGCTAAAAAGGTTTTGTGCCCCGGGCGCGAATTAAGGTCGCTACGCCACTGCACGAACCCTTCGAAATTCAACTCAGTTAAGTGCAAATGAACTGAAAACAAGAAAAACCAAACCTACAACCACCCCATTGACCTCTTGCACGAAAGATTCCACAAGTTCCGAAACGAAGCCAATGAATCATTTCCTCATTTACCCCGGAACGGCACGGTCCCAAGAAAAACGAAACACCTTTTGTGTGCCGCTGATTGCGAGCCAGTCGTTCCGCTGCTGCTCAGGGATGGGCAAAAAATACCGATATTTTTTCCGATAAATATCGTCGATATTTTCATTCTCGATATTATCGATTATCGATATTTATTTCACAATATCAAAATCGATATTTTATTATATGACACATACATCCAATTGGGACTTGGGGGTATGTGGAGTGTTTTCACCCCAAATTTTGGACGGAGCTGATTTTTTGGAGGGATATGTTTTTTCGGAAAAAATTTTCTTGAAAAAGTTATTTGGAATGTTCGAAAAACTTTTTGTCACTTGGGGGTAACCCCCAAAAAAAATTTTTGGTTTCAACTACGTCTGAAAAAAAATTTCTGATCGAGTCCTTTCGATTATGAAATGAGAAAAAATTTTTTAGTCGGAACCTTCAAAAAAATTCAAAGCTATCGAAGAAATCAAAGAAAAAGTACAACATTTTTTTCTTCGAAACGGCAGAGAATATCGGCAAACGGTTCTCAAAGTTTGATAGAGCAGAAGAGGGGATATAAGAAGCGCTTTCTGAACAATAGGAAAATTTTTACAGGGTGGGCCAAAATTTTTTTTTTCAGATCAACGAAAAAAAAAATTAATTTTCATTACAGCTGCTCGAAAAACAAGAACAGGTCTCTGGTGGAGCACAGGAGTAACGAGTAACTTTTTGTTGAGATTTGGCAAATATATCGATATATCGATATTTTTCACTCGATATATCGAATCGATATTCGATACTGTCGAAAAATATCGATACAATATATCTTCGGCGACACCGCAAAACCAAGTAACCGCAGAAACTGATATTTCGAGGAGGCACTAAAAACTTAATAGTTGTGGATTGATGAATTCGATATAATTATTCGTTATAATTATAAATCACTTGGATAATAATTATCCAAGTGATTGGATAATTATAACGTATTCAATCGAATTCATCACAAATATTAAGTTTTTAGTGACTCCTCAAAATTTCAGTTTTTGCAGGTACTTGGTTTTGCGGTGTCGCCGGCGATACATCGATATATTTCTGCCCTTTGCCCATCCCTACTGCTGCTTCGTTGGACGGACCGGCGTTCGCAGTTATTTTATTTGCCCCGGTCCTGATTTTCGGCTCTAATTAAACAATCGGAAGAACACGCCGATCTTGGCGGCACCGCTCCCGAACCGAAACAATGGCATTGTACGTGCTTAATCAGAGGGCGCTCTCTCTCCGGAGCCAACTAATTAGCTGCCTGCGTCGATGGGCTTCCGTCTGATTGTGCTTTCTGTCTGTCTGTCCTAATTTTTAACGGATCCGGTTGCCTGGATGATGCCTGGATCCGTTGTTGCACTAATTATTATTTCGATATTGGCGAAGTTGTTCGGTTTTCCCCGGCGACCGTTAAATTGGATTATTCGGTGTTCGGTTTCTCGACGGTGGCGGCGTGACTTCTCCGGATGGACCGGACGGAAGACAAACTGCTGGATGGGAGAGATGATGCGGCTGGAATTTTTCACCACCAGGTTTTTTCATGTATCCAGATGTCTTCATCTCTCATGTATCATTTTAAGTGAAATTCTGGTAGGACAAAAAAACGGATATACAGGTATCCCAATGAAGAAAACATTCGTTCATCAAATGTATAAGGGACACCAAGAGGTTACTGCAAATAGTAATGAGTCGTTTTGACATCAGGACGCTCATTGCTCTGGGCTGAAGATGAGTTTTTTGCATATTGCAAAATGGAACAGAAAAAAATGGTTGATGATGAGGGGGAACAAATAGAGTTTGAAGCGATGTTAGAGTTACATTCTATCAGTAGAAGATCTGGACAGAATATTTTCAATTATTCTCTGAAAAATTATTTTCCATGAAATATGATAACAAAAAACTTCCAGGTTTTTTGAGAAAAAGAATAAAACGGTAAAAAAAAAATTCTTTGCCTTCACGGAGGCCAACACCGAAAACATTTTTGAAACAAAGAGGAATTCAAAATTGTAATAATCCAAATGAATACCATTTTCTATTCCCAGGCTCAGAGATCTTTTATCATGAGGTTGGAGAGATGATATTAGATTTTTTCACTGAGATGAGCGATATACCGGTTTCGGCCTTGTTTGGCTCATCAGTATCGCATACATCTCAAAGACAAAATCTTCATAAAAAACTTCGATATTTAAAGCAATCGGATGCGATCTACTAAGCAGAAATTACACAGCAGTGACATCCAATGAGGAATGTTCACAGGTATCCAAAATCGACCGAAAATTCGTCACAGTATAACCTATGTTTATATGAAATCACTAGTTTTTGTTTCAGTCGAAAAGACCTAGTAGTTCGGATTTTACAACACCGTGAATATTCAATTCCTCGCGGCGATGTGACGTCATACTACATTCGCAAATAGCACTCTGTGAGACGAGAGGCGCTTATATTGGACCCGGCTACGTACTGAACCTCGCATGTCGTTGGATGTAAAGTGACGTCACACGGATCCATCGAACTCATGTTTATAACTCGATATCTCGGGCGCTATTTGAAGTATTCAAATAATTTTTGGACACAATATTTTCATTTTCTACGGAGAATAGGAATATGTAGAAATTAAAAAATGTGAACATTGCTCATTGCGTCAAACTGAAGTTTCATATCTCCAATGACATGCGAAAAAAGAATTCTGTACATCCTCTCTCCAATGAGATTTTAGCAGTGGCCCTTAATCAGGGCCCTCATGCAGATTTCTCCGAGTGATGGAAATTCTTTTCGCGACTGTGAAGCCAAATGTTTTTCAAGAAAAAGAATAAGACGGTAAACGAAAAAAATTCTTTGCCTTCACGGAGGCCAACACCGAAAATATTTTCGAAACATAGATGAATCCAAGAAAAAAGAAGTACCAGGTTGTCAGGTTTAAACAAGTATGTCGGCTTGAGTCACTTTCACCTTTGTGATAATAGAAAAAAAATTATATCCGCATAGCCGCTGCTTTAATATTAATACGTTGATATAGGGTTGCCTACAAAAATATCGGTCCTAATAGGGGTTGCCGAGTTTTGAAGATTGTATTTTTGACACGCCAGGTAATAAGACCGAACATCGCAATCGTATCTGAATGTAAGGCAGTGCGAATGCTAAGTATACGTACTTAGCATTCGCATTCGTATACTATAGGGAGAAGAGGTACCCCTTCTACCTCCCATAATATAAATAGTAAACAATACGGCGATATTTTGGAATTTTAGAGTAACTGATATTTTAGTTCAACCAAAATAAAATACATAAAAGTCAAATGTGTTGGATTTCTTTACCCACATACCGTCAGTCGAATGCCAAAGTCACTAGTGTGCTTTTTATACTCATCTTCAGAAAAATTAAGGAACAAATTTTAAAACCATAAGCTAGAAACTGGAAAACAAAAAAGTTCTTCAAAAAATATTTGTTGAATTGAACGAAAGTTGAAATGAGGCTTATTTTAATTAAGTCAGATAATACCTGAAAAATAGTTGAAAGAATTGTGTATTATGTACAGGGTGATTCACCTATCTTGGTAACCCCAATTTTCTCGAAAACGTCCGAATATATTTTCATTCTGTAAATGGCGTTTTGAACAAGTCAATGTCGACTTGGGATGTGCATAGAAATCTGCGGAATAAATAAAGACGCCAGGCGTCGCGGCGCTATCAAAATTTTTTTCTCCAAGGACACACCTTTTTTATCATGTCATTCGAAAGATAATTTTTTTCTGAACATTTTTTTTTCGAATATAATATTCATCCATTTTCAAAAGTCAGCGATCTGCAGCGTGTTTGATGTTGATTCTATTCCATTAATTTTTTTCTGTATTGTGGTATTATGCCATTATTTGGAGACAAAGATATGATTTTGTGCCTTGAATTCAAGAAGGCTAGTTTTCCATTCAATGTTCCTCTTCAAATAAGATGAAATATGTGGCTACAGCAAGATGGGGCTCCATGTCACAATGCTGCCATAGTGAAGAGATATTTAGATCAAGAATTTGAAAATAAATGGATAGAAACCAATGGGCCTATCAGGTATCGCCAGACATAAAGCTCATGGATTACTTTCTGAGGGGTACCCTGAAAACATTATATAGGCACTTTTTTCATAGCAATCCAATGGCGTACTTTGTTTCTTAACAAGAGATTTCCTTGCTGAGCTATAACTTTGAGTTGTGTTTCTTCTTAGAGAAACAATAGTATGATATGAATATTTTTCCTCATTTCAGAAATATAACAAATATCACCCTCAGATTTATTCAGATATCATGAAAAATATAGTTTGTATTTGAAATACAATCCACTCAGAAATAGTCTGACCATGTTGAAAATTTCAAGTTAATTCTAAACCTCCATAAAACTCTTGGGAATGATCACGGGTCGTGAAGAATCATAAAAGTTATTGTAATTCAAATCGATTCAACTTCATTCACGGCGCTATTAGAAGAGAAAAAACGGTAGAATTTTTGCCAGAAAGTGGACGCCAAACTCTATTTTGAGTTTCGTTTTTCGGTTAACTATGTCTTCAGCTCAGATGCCGACACATTAAAGAGTTAGTTACGATTTTTTTCAAACACATCAGTATAAGGTGAAAGAATAATTGTGAATGAGTCAGCCAGAGACTGTAAGGGTGAAAATTGAAATAACCATACAGCTCAACAGTTTATTGATATACAAAGGGAGCAAAAAGGGAGGGAAATAACGATCTGGAAAATATGAAAAAATTTTGTCCTATTGGATGCAGTAAAAGAATAAACTCGTACCCTAAATATACATACAGGTAAACAGTTTATTCTTTCATTCTTAATTTCATTTTATTTTTCATTGTTGTATGCCTTACTTTACTCAATCACAAGAATTCAATTACCCCATACTGATATGCAATATCTACCGTGAAAAAGATTTTCACTCATGAGTCATGAAGATGAGATAATTTTCAGAAAAGTTATTGAGGTTTTGAATTTTTTACATTGAGCAGAAAAGCAATAGGAAATTTCAAATGAATTTTCTCTAGAACCATTGCATCTTTTTTGAAAAATATCGAATCATGAATTCGATGTCAATCTCTTAAAATAATGAAAGGTTAAAATTCATTCTTGTCAAGAAAATAAGAGTTGAAAACACCCGTTATATCTCGATTTTGGGTTATGAATATATCAAAATTTTCGATATTGAAATTGCAAATACAACAACTAACGCTTCGCAATCGTAGGGATGAATATTCATGAGGGCCTATCTCAGTTTGTCCTTCATCGAACGTTCCATATTATCTTGACAGCGAAGCGCCCGGCGAAAATCACCGTGTTCATGCGGGCTTGCAAATCATCCTATAGGAGAGTCAATATCGGTTGAATATCGCAGCAGAAGAGGTAATGATTTAGCTGCTTCTGTTACCACTAGACATCTACTATCTACCGTTATTATATACGAGGGAGGCAATGTCCCCAGGGGCACTATATTCACCCAGATTCAGGGTTCGGGCACATCTTTTCTTCAGTTTTTCGGCTCGAAATAGAAAAGCCCTACTGGATCCCATGAGCACGAGCAGGGACGTACTAAACATTTTCCAACTGTTATTCAGAAAGCGTCGAATGTTTTTCAGAAGTATCAAATGTGAATCAGAAAAAGTAAAATGAATTTCTGAATGGTGGAATTATTTCAGATTAGTCGAATGAATATCAGATAGGCACAAATAATTATCAGATTCATTAAATGTATTTCAGAAAACGGCAAATTAAATAAAAACGCTACTTAATAATTCGGTGGGTTGAGTAGAAAACAGCCTCCTTGAGGGGAGGAGTGAATACAAGTGGTATTTCATATTTTGAGTACCACGTGGGAAGCGATTTGGGACTAGTGTTCGGTAACTCTTTTACGAGGCGGTCGGACACGACGAAGAAATGTAAGAGAAGCTCACTTCAAAAAACTGTATCACCTCATTTCGAATGTCATGTTACAGTGACAGCACTTGTAAAACCGTATCTTGGCCGGAGCGAGAGCGCAATCCGAGCGATTTGATAATCATATGAATTTTACCGAGAGCCCCAACTGAAATAATAAAAATACAGTTACCCTATAGTTAATTGATTTCAATTTGATAAAAGGTACTTCCATATGTTCTTCTCATAATTATGTCTTGTCATAAATTACCGGATTTGTGGTTATTCCTCATAATAAAATTAAGGGTTGCTCCTATGACCGTTCTTACCGATCGAATATACAGGGAGTTTGTTCTACAATACTGATTTTTCTGATTTCTATACGTATTTCGCATGAGAAATTCAAATCAAACAAAACCACAAATTTTAAATTGATAATACAATATAAAAATTCATTGATAGCGTTCTGGAAAATTCAAATCCGTGACCACACTGACGTCATAGTGTGCAACAAGATGCACACTATTCTTCCACCATGGTTATCCCCCTTTTGCATTGGTCCAGTTGCGAGCTACACAGTATGTAGTGAAACAAATTTTGTCTCGACTGTCTATCGCGTCATAGTACGAGAGCTAGTGAACCTTTTGAGTAACGGTTTTTCTGTGAGGCTATACATTTTTATAGCGATAGTTCCTAGCATGCTAAGGACGGAAATCATCGCCTGGCACCCCTCACCCCTGCACGTCATCAAGACCTATATCTTTGAAGGTGTTGAAAAAATTAAAAAAATAAACTTGTTGCTGTAAGCTTGAAATTCTTATACGATTTTATTCGTTCATTGTGAAGTTGAAAAAAAATTGACAGGCGATTTCGACGAGCACTAGTCCCTGCCAGGCGACTCGAAAAGAGTACAGAATACGAACAAAAATGAAGAAACCGCTACTCAAAAGGTTCACTAGCTCTTGGACTATCATGAACTCCCGGAATGCCTCGCCCCATCGGAAGTGGTACCCTCTACCTCCTTAGTACTACCCAACACTATTCGGGACTAGCATCACTATGTAGGTGCCGCTTTGAGTAAATAATCCATCATCCGGTGTTCCTAGAAATTTTTATTTCTTCGAAGTGTTCGTCGTCGAATTGAGGACTTTTGTTGCAATGATGAGAGGAAGCATCCGAAACCGGTCTGAATCTATTCCCTTCTCTACTGGATCTTTGACAGTCGACGGTTTCAGATCGAAAGTGAATTATTCCGAATGGTGACCGTATTCATGAATTGAATGATAATGTTCTTCAGTGTGTATGAAGAATAAACGAGAATTATTTGAATCCAATAAATATGTAAAACATTTACGTTCAATAAATCAAACAAACTTGAATAAGTTATATTCAAAAAACATGCTCTCATTCGAATATGTTAAAAATTCTAATTCATAATGATCAAACTTACTCCAATCATGTATATTCACTCAAATAATAAGAAAACATCAAACATCTTCGAAATGGTATATTCACAGAGTAAATATTTTCATGTTTTAAAAGAAAAATACTTAACTATTCTGAAATACATTAAATGCTTTCTGCAATACAATCGATTTTTCTAAGAATCAGTTGATGCATTCTGATATTTATTTGACATACACTTGACGCCTTTAGAACTATATTTTACGCTTTCTGAAAAACAGTTGGAAGAGGTGTATACAAGCGGAAGTTGATTTGAGCAGGTGAGTACTTTCGCATATCAGTTTTTTGATGGATTTTTCAGACGAATATATTTCGCTTTTGCAGAAGTCAGTATAGTTCAGTTCTCTTTGGAAAATTAAAAATTAAAACCAAGCAATTAACTATTTATATTCTTTCATATTTCCTTCGTTCCTGTCCTTGTCTTCAACTATTTATGTCCGCAGATACCTTGATTTCCGAAATATGGGGTGTTTTTTGGTCTTTTATAAAAAATTTGCTATTCACTCATTCCTCTGAAATAGGTGCCGATATGGAAATAAAATGTGATGGGTTTTGAGAGGTTGATATGGCGCATTTTCAACATGCAGTTTGTATGATTGGTATAATTAGTGAAGCATATATCACATATGACAATGTAAAATTTTTAAACAAATTTTCAAGTGAAAATTTTGATTGTAACGAATGCGCTGCCAAATGTGTTAGGATGCGATTTCGTACACTACAATCATTGGAACACAATGAACAACGACCAATTCTTCATATTCATGTAGGTTTATTCTACGTTGACGTTAAGTACCAAACCTATAAATTTTTTGAATATCAAATGAAACAGCCAATAACTTTATATGTTTCCTCTTGACTCTGCGTATATATCCTGAAATTTCAATTGGCCAGTGACATTAACCAGAAACATTCGCACATACGTATTTAATAAAAGTTACAATCCATTGAACAGTATTCTGAGTTCAGTCAGCTATGATGAAAAATAAAGAAAGAATGATATAACAAACGACGTAACGCTTTTAGTTATCTACTTGCCCATTTCCCAGACGGCACAGAAATATTCCATGCATATTCAATGAATATACCGCTGGCATATTGAGATATTCCAAACATATTCCAAATCTCCCACGGCATAAGCCTGGCAGATATCAGGAATATCCAAGGTCACCATGAAACATCTGCCAAGAATATCCCATAATCTTCAAAAATATTTCCATGGCATATGCCATACAGATTCATCTATGAATATCTCCCTTACATATATGCTGGCAATATCTTTTTATCTCCTGATTTGTCCATGCCATATGCTGGTAATATCTTTGTATATATTTAAATATATGTAAATTTTTGTAGCGGTACTAAATAATAATGCATTGATTCGATTGTTTCAAAAAAATTTATTACAGTTTTAAGAATATTTTGTACAATAACAATAATTAACAAAATTATCACATTAAATTATAAAAATGAACATAAAGTAAAAATATAAATATAAATCAACTAGGTATTTTACAAAACAATACAAGGCATATGAACTAAGAATAAGTAAAAATTAACATTTGATGAATTAAACTAAAAAATAGGGAAAACACAATGAGGTAATATTTTAAATGGTATAAATCTTGAACTGTGAACTTCAATTATTTGGTTTGTGAACTAGCACAAAACTTTAATTGTGCAATTAAAAACCTCACGTAAATCGAACCAATCGAATCACACGTTTTGAGTAATTTAATCGTACAAACAAAGTTTTGTGAAACCGACGTTATATCTATATCAGCACCTCAGAGGTAAAGTGTGTTAAGTCACATTTTTTCAGACCTAACTATCTACAATATTGGATTCACCTTATATATATATTAGTAAATTCTAGCTAGTGGAACACATTTTTGACTCCCTAGGTATATGAAGTCGCCAAATAATGGCAGAACACATTCTTTGAAACAATGATCGAACTGAATAATCTCTCTTTTGTCTAATTTTGATATTGTGACTTAGCACACTTTACCTCTGGGGTGCTGATATAGATATATCATAGATCCTACGGATTTCCGGTTCCCAGTCTCCATCCCCTTCTGTCAACACCCATTCTCTCGGTCTCTCAGGTAGATTTTGATCTTCCTCGCCTTTTTCTTTCTTTTGATCTGGCTTTCTCTCAACTAGCAGATTTGGCCCTGAAAAAAACAGTGATTCTAAGATTTTCAAGATAAGAGGCCGTCTACTGCTCTAGTAATAGTGGAAGTCTGTTCTAGAATTGTTTGATATTTATAAACTTACTTTGAATTTTAATAGGCAGTGTTGGCATTTTATATCGAGGCAACCTTCCTTCTTGAAGATGATGATATATGCCTGCGATCCCTCTTTTTGATGAGTATCTCAGAAAACCTGTTTTGCGTCTGAATCTGTAACAATTCCACTAACATTTTCGACCTGTTCAGCTCGGCTGAGACTTACACCTGAAATGATAATCCACTCATGCTCTTGTAGTTGTTACGTTTGGATTGAAAGCAAAATTTTGGTAACAAATTTAGTATTTTCATTCTGCTTAAGAACCTCTGAAAATATTAATAAAACTTAATTATGGATTTCATGATCACTGAAATTATTTATACTATACCTTTGAGAACATTGCACAATTTTATTAGGGATGAAAAGTTTGTTTTTGCCTTCTCCCAACCCAACAAAAATATAGGAAATATCCTTTCTATCACTTCCTCACTGTTAAGTCCTCATTTCTTTGACCTGAAAAAAACGTAAATATACATAACCAAAGATAAAGAACTGACAAACCTTTTTCAAGCATTCCAAATATAAGAGTACCTACCAATGCCGATTTGATATTCATGCTCTTGTCTGTCTGTCTGATCTTTCATTATGTGCTTGGCTGCACATAATACTCAAACAATAACATCTTTGATCTCAACGTGACGACCATTTTGGAAAGCCAAACTGCTACTAACCACTAACCACAGAACACAAATAACCTTAATCCAAGACCACAAAACAAAAATATGAATATTTTGACTGAAAACGTCGTGACGTAATGTTTACATCCATAAGAAAAAGTCAAATCGAAATTTGATATTCTTATCGGTAAATTCAGGGAACGAAATTGCAGGAGTTAAGAATGGGAGAGGCCAGAAAATAGTTAATTTTTTATTTATAAAGGAGTATTTTTATTCCTGTAAAGAAATAATGTCATTGGTATTTCTGTCAGATATTTTGATAAAATTCAAGGAAATATCTAGAAAGGGCGAAAATATGGTTCGAAGTGGCCACATAACTTCCTCAACCTACAATGGCTCTGAAATGTTTGAAATGCAATGTATTTGGTTCAATGAAAAGCAAGAAGTATTAAGTTGAACTAGAAAGATTCAAAGTTCCAGACATCTCTGTCACCACATGGCAGCTTCATGGAAACAAAAATATGAGCAAAAGTGATTCGATCGTCCAGTGGAATAAGCTACTCTCACCTCTGCTGACTAATATTTGATTATCATATATGATTTTTGACAACTTGTCTACGACCTTTTCATATATCTGCTCGAATATCATATATTGTTTTTCCATTTATTGAAAATATATATTTGATCTCTTTCCTATAAGATCAAAATCATAATGGACCTCTTTTTCTGTTTCATCGAACATTTCAATTATTTAAAAAGTCACTCGACTCTCAGTCAATATACGATATAGTATAGCATGTCCATTTTTCACAAATAAAAACGTTTAATTTGTTGCCTGCTCTTTCATTTCATTGTATCAATCATATAAATAAATTACAAATCATTGATTCCATTGTTTACTCAGTTTAATAAATAAGATCAAATTATTAAGCGAATGAAAGTGTTATTTTTTAACTTGAATCCAACTATAATTAACTTGATGATAACTGCGATTCCTCGAAAATATAATCTATATAGAAAGTTTGTAGTTCTTTAACAGTTTACTGGAAAATAACAAACTCATCAATTATTGATGAGTTCGGAACAAAAGCAAAATCGAGGTAGTGGTAGTACCTACACTTTAAAAAATTATCGTTCAAAAATGGTTTTGTAACGTTTATAATATTCCATGAAGATTCATGTATATATACCAATAAATACTATTGAATAATATTCTAAACGCATATCATATAGATATTCCCATAGCATATACCAGACATATCTGGTATATGCTGGTATATATTTGGAATATTCTTTTGAGAGCAGATATATTTGATATATATCTGGCATATGCCTCGCATATTGCAATATCTTTTGGCTTAATGGCAGATTGGAGGAATATTCCGGGAATAATTATTATTATTATTATTATTATTATAGGGTGCCGTCTGGGTTGTTGACACAGGCGTAACTACAGTTGAATCATGGGAGAGTTAACCCTTACCGTTCAACAAAATATCTCGATAATTTTTTAAATAGTTAATTTTTTTTTAAACTTTCATAATCCTATAACAAGATTCTATAAGGTCATTTCGAATAATCCCCTTCGCGTTGCTCTTATACGTGTGGATGTTTCATGACACTAACGTCATCTATGATTCATGGACATCAAAAGTTCCAAGCTAGGTGAAATTTGCAAAATTTAGCTGTTGCCCAGAAATCAGAGGTTCAGCAGTTGACTGAAATTGGATTCAGGTCATTGTTTTAAGTATGCGATTATTACTTTGAGAATCCGCTTCCATATTTGTAATTATTTTAGAAATAAATACTTCATTTTTCCAACTCCAACGACTTTGAACAAAATTACTGTACAGTATTCACGGTTAGTCGCTGAAGTAGTTTTGGAACTATCTTAATCAACAGTAGAACTCGAGTAGAACCTATTAGAATAGAGCACACAATACTTTAGTTGCAAACAGAAGACTTTTGAGAGGTAACGCAGGGAACAGTCTAAGGCTCTCCGATACTTTTTTTGAATGAATCAGTATTTATTCTATTCATAAGACAAAAAGTTTTGAAATGATTCAGCTGAATTGTACTTGGGTGACTCCTATTACCATATAAGACAAGTAGTGGAAATTTTGCCAATATTTTGAATTGAATTTTGAATTTCAAGACTGAAAATTGATCAGAAGAAGTTAAGCAATTCTTCCAATCATTCTTCTGAACTCGAAAAATACCAGCAAATTAGTATCACTAACAATTGACAAAATAATTGAAGAAGCTGACACAAATATTTCAACGCAAGATAAATGAATCGAATGATAAATATCGAGACTGACCACCGGAAAATAAATACCACCAAATCATAACATCGAAATATAACTTGAATGATAAACCTTCAAAAAAAAAAATAAAAATTCATCAAATCTGGAAATTCATATTCCTTTGATGGTGATTAAATAATAGCAAAGCTTGTTCACTTTTATTGTTGTTCTGAAGATTATTATGCAACAGAAACTCGAATTTGTACCTGTTTTTGTTATCGTATTTCATAATTTGACCATCATTTTGAGCTGACCTGATGATGATTAGTCAGATCGATCGTCAGAAAATGTAATTATTTTAGTATTGGTGTCTTTCTTTCTCTATTTTGTTTGATTTGAATGAAATTTGAATAAGGATGGAGACGTAAACCTTTCCATTGACCTCAATCAATGATCATAGGCGAAATTGAAATAATTAAAATTTAATTTATAGATTTTCCTGACTGATGGGGGTTAATCCTTTCCATGATTCAACTCTTTTCATGCCAATGAGAATTGAGATCTGAGAAAATAAAAAAAAAGAGGAGAAAAAATTTTAAATTAAACCAGAAGGGAGTTTTCGAACTGGTAGAAAAAAATTTCTGAAAATATGCGCCAGGGTATTGGAAGAATTAAAACAAGGGAGGCAGTGACTGCTTTTCATGGATTGAACTGATATAACCTAGAAATTGAAGTGAAGTAGTAATTGTTCTTCTCGCCAGATATAGAATAGTGAATTATACTAAAGATCATTTTAAGAACAAATTCGAAAGATTGTAGATAGTTTTCGATGAAGATTCTTCAATGAGTAAAATTATAAAATTTATGAACTTTCAATAGCAGTTATGAGTTAGACGGGCATTTTCAAATCAAAAATTTGATATTCGATTCTATATTAACATATTCTTAAACAATCTACGGCGAATCGAAGGAAATGCCTTTTTTCTTTTTTGAGGACAATCAAACATATTGTTTCTCATTGTAAAATTTTCTGCACTTTTATCAAAATTCCTTTTTCGAGACGAAATAGTTGGTTTCGGTGCTGCAGAAAGCTCGTAAAATTGAGTGGCCATTTGTCCCGAGCTGGGCGACTTAGCCCGGAATCCGGAATCGAACGCATCCGTAAGAGGGTAAAATATTTTTCATTCCCGGACAGAAGCCGTATTTTCATGCAAAAAAAATTGTGAAAGATTCTTTCACGTTTCACCCAAGTGTCTGCCTGAAAAATAGTTTCCTTTCCGCGCCCGATTTCGAACGCCATATAGCAGAAACATAAAAGAGAAGGACTTCATCGAGCGCATCGGAGGCCCTAATAGGAAAAAAGCAAACTAGGTCACTACTAGATATATTATATAGATTCCTGGTATAGACGTTGCTCCGGAGGACTATAACTCATCAAGTACATCAAGGAATGGTGCCGGCATTGCAACAAGCTGGGACCCATAAATCAATATCAGTTCTAATAAAACCCTTCTGAAGCATTAGTCCCATCCTTTCTTGCTCGCTCTTCAGCCACGTCAGTGGCGTACCGAGATCCCTTTCATCTAATTTATATCGGGTTGGAGTGTTCCATTCTGGAAGAGGAATTGTATCGCTTCCGGAAATTGGTGGCTGTAAACTCAAATTATAACTGCGGGATATATATGGTCCTTGCCTTCAAGTTTAACGAGGGAAAGTTTGGCAGTGAAACTGTTGCTTTTCCGAATGAACACACAACTAGCAAAATAGCCCTCCCCTTTTTTCCTCAAACCACAATTCGGCCTTGAAATTGTTGTAATATTGTCCTATGAAAACTTTTATATCATATAAGTATTCCGATGGGACACATTTTGTTATGAGAACTAACTAGTTGTCAAATAAGTCTGACTCATGTCCAACTTAGATTTGAAGTTAGGTTTGGGACGTCGTTTTTCTTGCACCACAGTTGAAGTGCCTCATTAGTTATGACTATTTTAAGTCGATAATATTCATGGCTCAAGCGAGACTTCAATTTTGACGTGCTGTTTTGGATTGCTTGAATTTAATAATTATAGATAGACCTTTATTGAATGAAATTGATGATACATATGGCAATGATTTCGACATATTGAATATCATTGATTATGGCCTAAATAGAAGTGTAGAATTCAATAGGGCCGATCACTACTATGATATGCAGGTACATATATCCTATTATATCTCATGTGTGATGATGTCAGACCTAAAAGAAAGGATTTTAACCGTTGATGATTGTAGGAACCAGAGTGTATCACCCATGAGTCAATTCCTTAAGTGCCTGCGATTATACGAGAGAAAATGGACAGAAACATTTTTGTTCTTCGAAAGGAGTTTTTTCAATATTATTTTCTTCTGAGGCCCATGAAAATTAAGCACCACATATTTCACAGTGAAATTGATTCGTTATGGGAAATATCTTCTGAATTTCGGGAAATCGCATTCACACAGATAATAATGATATAACAACATGAATACAACAGCTTCAACAAAGATTCATGGCTTATATTCATTCATCCATCCGGAAATTATAGTAGGTCCGTCCACTGAAGCCACATTAATAAAATCGTGTGATAATATTAATGTCACCAGAATCAAAATATCGTCTTATAATTGACCAAAAGATGTTGAAAATGAATGGTTGTAGAGACGTTGTACATGTGTCGTATAGTGGAACGTAAGTTCATTCATATAACAAGTATAGGATCATGGAAAAAAATTTAAAAGTTTTACTAAATGTAGTAGGAAAGTTCTCTAAACGTTCATACATCAATTCTGTGACAGAGACCCAAAGTGCTCTACCAGATGAAAAAATACAAGTAGATAATAGTATGAATCATGCATATTTTGGTTGAATAAGTTTTTATACGAAATGAAAATAATTGCAGGAAGGTATTACTTTTTCGTATGAAAATGCCGTTGTCCGAGCGACACGAAGCGGAGTTCGGGTAAGCAGTTGAGGGCGAGAAAGATACTTTCTGCACGAGTTAAGAACAATATTTCTACAGCGCTCATATGAGATCGATTTGAATTCAACACACCGATCAAATTTCATAACCTTCATTTATTCATAGTACACATGAATGTCGAACGTCTACATGTCGTTACCATAGTACTCTCATCGTTGACGTTCGATGCATAGGGACATACCATAAGTCAATTCATTCTTTGAGGAAAGTGTGCGGCAAAGAATTAGCAGGAGAGATTGTCCATCAGTATGATATAATTCCCCACTCTAACTAATACCTTATATCAATGCAAGCAGTCGCTTCTGAATTATATATATATTAAACGTTAGATACACCAAATAGTAATAAATATTCTCTGATTGATGACAGCACTTTCTCCGCGGTTTGGTCGCAGTCTGGATCGCCGCCAGTCACAATTCGGAAATCAATTTTTTTTTAACTGTGACAGTATCTGTGTATAGATGGTATGCCCTTTCTCGGAGGGCTATTACACATTATAATCAAGAGTTATGTTTTGAAAAATCTGGAAACCATAAATGGTCCGTTTTCTATCACTGTGCATCATCGTTACTCTCTCGTCCAATACAATTTCTATTTATTCCAATATTACTTTTATTCACAGTGAAGAATAAATAGAACTTATTCCTAATTCTTCCGAACTCTTCTCGGAAATCACTGTCTTAATACCCTGGAAATAAAAGCTCTGCCCTTGCAATATCTATCGCCTCACCCTATATCCATCTTTTATTCATCACATCAGTGAGATCCAATTTACATACCTAGCGCTTGATTTTTCGAGAACCATTTAATCCCAGCTACTTAAATGCGAACTAATCGTATCATTTCCTTGCGGTGATATTTCCAATGAAAAATTGATGAGATTGTTCTCTCGGCTAACTCTCTTAGGAAGCGACAGTTTAACATCTTTATGTCGACAAACAACAGTGAGGCATTTGACTCTTTCGACAAAAAATATTATTTGGTATATTTAAGGAAAAATTTTCTTCTTTTTCTGCACTCATTTTCTCATATAGATCTGGGGAGAAGTTAATGGTTTCTAGGTCACAAAACGAAGAAAAAATCAAGAATACAAATGTTGTTCATCAATTCACTATTTGGATTTCATTATTTCTTTTTGATAATTCCTCATATCTTGATAGATAAAATATTTTTTTTCAGGTGAGCATAAAAGAATCAATATATCAATATTCTTATCTGTTATTTCAGGACATATCAGGGGTTGAAAATTGTGTTCGGTTTGGACCACAAAAGTGTTGTATTTCCTTTTCTCCTTTTCCTCTTCAGCGCAATTTTTAATAACGGTAGTGTTAGATGATTTGAAAGGCTTTTCCAATACGTTCAACAATCGATACAGCATCTAGAAATTGGATCCTGATAGGTTTCGTAGAGATCTTCACGCTGATAATTATATCGGGGACGAATCAGGAGATGACAAAAGAATAAGAACCCGATATCATGACGACGAGTTACACAATAATTCACCATCTGAAACGTTTCAGCAGCTAACGACTAGTAATTGGACTCAAGGTTCTTGATTTCGGCAAACCTCCATAAACTTCAGGTTCCCAAAATAATCACTTGCTCGTACTTCATTCAGCTGGTTTGATGTTCCGATGGTAACCAACTTCATCTTTTTTGCTCGATGACCTCATTTCCGTATTTTTTCAGTTTCAATACCTAGGTACATGAAAACAGTTTTGTAACGTTTCTCAGAATCATATGCATGTGATTCACTTTGTCCTAAATAGGTTGCGAGGTTAATTGAATATTTCATTTGAACTGTTTTTTGAAATGAATATGTGGATGAAAGAATACAGGTCTGTTGAATTATTCGTTTCATATCATACAAATGCCAGAATACTCATATTTGGTTCACATAGTGATGATGATGAAACAGCAGTAGTTCGGTGTTTTATTTATAATATTATGATCACTTTACCAGATATGTATTTTTTCGTGAACATGTTTTCTCGATTCAGAAACGGCTTTCATGATGCAAACAAAATATCAGGGAAATGCCGCTTATAATTTGTTTTTGAAAAATGCAAGAAATTTGAATCTAATACTAGTGGAATCTTTCAGAACCAGAGCAATACTGACAGTATTTATTCATGATTTTAATTGGTTGTTTGACAAAATGCATTTAGTGATCATTAATTTCAATTTCATAAAATCTGCTGTGATTGAATTATTGGCAAATTCTCTAGAAGAAACGAATATAATCTCGCTATTAATATGATACTAATTAAATTAGCATCAATTTTCTCATCGTTGTTTCCCAATCAATAATGAAGTTTAAGTACGATCAAACTAAAAATATCAAGTTATTTCGCTATGCACGAAATCCTTGAGATATTTTCACCAGTAAACAAACCCCGAAAATTCTGAAGCTCTAAACTGAATAATAGATCTCTCATTTATTATTCACAATTCTGGTAAAGATTGTCGAAAACTTTGCTTCTGATGTTTATGAATTCTCCTTTTTCAATTTTACCTATTTGTGGATGTTCCTTACGAATTTACAGCATCAATGTAGTTATTTTCCATAAACTATTTCGGTAAGTATCGGCAGCGAAGGAAGCACTGAGTAGATGAACCTAGTGGTCTTGTGGGAGTTTTTGCCAGAATCATCACTTATATCGATGTTCGTTATTGAAAAGTCTTCTAGCTGAAAAACATCTCAAGTTTTATTATGCACTGGGAACGATGAAAGACTGTTTCGAAACGTGAAATTAATAAATAAAGCGAACGTGCATAGTAAAGAGGTGATTGTTTTCGAAAGTACTAAGTAGACAACAGAAGATTTTTGAAAATTAGTAACCGAATAATTTTTGGTGCAGAAACATATTGAATCTAGTTTTGCTGAGCCATTTTTATTTGAAATTATTTAATTTATTAATTCGGTACACTCAGACTTTTCATTTTCGAATTAGATTCTCAGGTACCTTGAATGAGACTTTATGTTTTTCTTTCTACAAAAGAAGCAAGATGGAGTTTTTCATGCTTTATGAAAAGAAGGAAAATTTTTTCCCCTACGTTCTTCCTGAGCTCTTTTATTATACATAAAATTGTATGCTATTCAGTTGCACAGGGCTATCAATTTTCTATGATTTAGTACTACATCTATGTGCTAGACTCTTCTCAGACAGAAATATTGATTATGACACCGCATCCTAGCTACGAAAGTACATTACTTAAAATTTACTTTTCGGTTTAGATCATAAAACCAGCCTAGATTAAATCATGCTAAATTTTTGTCCTCAACAGTGGGTCCTCAAAATAATATATGGATACCTACATATCAAAATTAATGTCTATTTCATGTTTCCAATTATTTAGAAAATATAATATAGCATTCGAATATTCTCGACTTTCGATTTTGAAATGTGTAGCTTTTGTAGCGAGGGTGCTATATATAGGTATATTTCCTAGTTTATCTGTCGAAAATTTCGAGAAAACAGTCATCGATAAACAAAATCAAAATACATTTTGATTTTGATTCCCAGCTCATTAACGGCTTGAATTATGTAGAAACTAAAAAGTTTTTCCGAAAATTTCAATATTTAATAAAGTTGAAAGTATATCATAACTTATATTTGTGAAATTGTGTTGGAAAAAGTGTCATAGATCACAAGGCATGGTTTGCACTTGGAATTTTCTTCTATTGCTGTGTAATTTGAAGCGGCATGAAAATTTAGATAGCGCCTAGGAAACTAAAAAAACCGGTTCTAAAACTTTTCCATTTGGAGATAGTAGTCGCAATACTAAGGGAGTTAGAGCCAATTATAATAATTGAATAATCGTTGAATTCACACCACCTGTACTGTCTGCACTACAATTTGAATTTCGATCTTAATATTTGTTTTGTATATGATAAACCTTTTCAGGAAAATTGAAGAAGTTGGAAAATTTAGAAAATGTTTGAAGAGTGTTCCCTTCTCTCAACGATATTTTAATTATGCGGAAACAAGATGTTCACCTAACAAAGCCTTTACTTACTTTCAAGTCTTTGACGAACAAGATCAAAACAACATGTTGGTCCGTTCATAGTGGCTGTTCTACGTAACAAAGCCAATGTAGTGGGTTTGTTCAGTTTAATTTCATGGCTGAATATTTCAAATTCCGTTCGGATTGTGAACCCGAACACTATAATCAACAATCCCATAAATTTCTGACTATATCCGTCAAACACATTCCTGCGCATATCCTGGCTATTTTCTCGCATATTCGTTTCCTCCCTTTTCGCCTCTTGAAGGATCAGCACCGGACGCATATCCTGCGATGCAGGCCATCTTGCTCGACCACAGAGAAACTCACACATAACTATATCAGCACTCCTTGTTGATTTTCACGATATTTGATGTCTGTTTGTCATCGCACAAATCTCAAAATTATCATCATAGTACGAGAGCTAGTGAATATTTTGAGTAACGGTTTGCCTGTAAGGCTAGAAATTTTTATAGCGATAGTTCCCAGCATGCTGAGGACGGAAATCATCGCCTGGCACTCCTCATCCCTGCACGTCATCAAGATCTCTATGTGTTAAAAAATTAAAAAAATAAACTTGTTCCTGTAAGCTTGAATTTTTCATACGATTTTGTTCGTTCATTGTGAAGTTCAAAAAAAAATTGACAGGCGATTTCGACGAGCACAAGTACCTGCCAGGCGACTCGAAAAGGTTGTAAAATACGAACAAAAATGAACTTTTTTATGTAAGGCTGAAATTTATATAGGTATGTGTTCGTCTGAGGGAATGAAAAAATTAGTTTTATTATTAAGCTTCATCATCATCTGATATGTAATCATTAATTTTTCAGCATATAGTACAGTCGTTTCAAGCGTAGTACACTGTGTCTTAAATTGGTTGAGACTGCATCATATCTCAGCTATTATTGAAAACGGAGACATGCTGTTTTCGAAACCTCACTTTTTTGTAAAACTTTCAAATCCACAAACAGAAATATTCCATTTTCTTTTGTTTCTGGAATACAGTGCGAAAATGATAATGTTCAGTTTTTGAAGATGTTATTATTTCTCGGGCTCTGCATAAGAAAAAAAAAATATAAACTTCTTATAATGATATTTTTACGTAGAAGTCAGTGGCGTATCTGAACATTTTTTCAAAGCATTATTTTTGAGATTGAATTGGAACGGAATGCAATTTTTCATATGGAACACCATGTTTATTTTAACGTCAAACTGTATCACGACCTATGCTTCAATAAATTTCAGTTGAAAAAAATATCCCACGCATTTAATCAATATTCACAAGCATTTAGTCATTACTTTTTCAAAAAGCCAAGTGATCTAAACCCATTTATTTTATCATGTTTTGAACATAATTTCAAAATATCAACTGAAAAATGGTTTTTTGATGCATGTGTGGAAGAATTCATGTCTTACTTAAAAAAAAAACAAACAGAAATACAGTAGGCGCTTGATGCCGGATTATCGGAAATGCCGGATTATCGAATTTGAATAGGAGAAAAAAGCTAATTTCATATGATATTCACTACTATCCAACTTTCGCAAAATAAGACCGCTATTTTGTCAAGGGCCTCTATGAAACAAGAGAAAACAAATACGTGACATCACTGTAGAGGTTAGGTCCGGACTGCCGAGCGGAAAAAACTACTCTCGGTGATCCGGCGTTCAGCTGTATAAAATGCCGGATTATAGAGCGGGTTACCTGGGTCCCAAAGTGCCGAACTACCGAGCGTACCGGATTGGCAAGCGCTGGATTATCGAGCGACAACTGTATACATTTTTCGGATGGTTGACGCTCAAATTTATTAAAGGAAGGTTGTGATACATCGAAATATTCAGAAAAAAAATGAAAAGATTTGACGTTAAAACATACGAGGTGTTCCATTTGAAATATTTCAAGTTTGAGCCATATCTTAAAAACATTTATTAGATAAAAATTTTAAGCTACGCCACTGACTTCTACGTAAAACCATTATTATAAATTTTCATACTTTTTTTTTCTCATACAGGGCCCGAGAAATAATAACATCTTCAGAAAGTGAACAGTTTCATTTTCGCCAGTTCGAGTGTCTGGCATCTTCAGGAGTTATATTTCAGGAGATGTTCTCACACTCAGGCAGTTCAATCCAGTGAGAACATCTCCTGAAATATAACTAGTGAAGATGCCAGACACTCGAACTGGCGAAACGTCGAGAACTAATCTACGACGACGGCCTAAATGCTCGAAAGAACAAAATACAAAATGTTAAAGACCTCGGAATTTCGATTGATGATAAATTAAGTTTCGCTGACCATGTCAATTCTGTTACCATCGATTGCTCAAAGTTGGGATCAATTAAAAGAAACTGCAAGCGTTTTATCAATTTTCGAAATCAAACGACAAAATTTCTAGCTCCTCAAAGCAGTGGCGTAGCAGAGGGCCGGGGCGGCCGGGGGGGCCCCGGCATTAAGGGGGCCCTCCGAGCCAATAGAAAAGCTTTGAATGGGGCTCCAATAACTATTGAACTTGCTAATTCGCGATATCTTTCTGATGATATAACGAACAAAACCTAAACAATGAAGGTACAATTATTATTCTCGAAAAATAGAGAAATATTATTGAATTATATTCAAAAAACATGAAAGGTTTACAGTAATTCGATTCGACATATCACTGAATCTCACCCAGTGCTACCACCCCATTTTTAAGAGTTTTTTATATAGCGTCAATCTTTTCGGCATTTTTCTCTGAACGTCGACACAGAAATTATTGTCAATTCTCCAATCAGCACATTTTTATGAAGAAGGGAAAAATATAATGAAATTCTTTCATTTCCATTCTAGAAGTGAGAGAAACAAGAGTAACAAGTGTTTGAATACGAAACCACGTTGTGGGCTCGTTTACATTCAAAGAAAAAGTTATTCTTACTTTTTTAGTGCTTTTATTTTCATGGTTACAATTTCATTGAAGGTTAGTTCTAGAATTAATTGCGTAGCTAATTTATCTGTTGAGAAATGTCGTATTTTTTCATTATTCATTCATTTCAACATTAAAAAAAGAAGAGTTATTGAATGCGCAAATTAGAAACGGCAGTTTGAATATCTTATAATTTTTCAGATATTAGAAAAAATGTCAGAGCGGAAAAGAAAATATTTGAGTGGGGCTTGCAAAGGAAAACCACAGAGAGGAAAAAAAATGCATTTCTAAGCAACGAAAGGTTTTTTTAATATTTTAATGAGCCAATACTGAGTCACATTGAATTATTCAGGACAGTGTCGTATCAGGCTTCGAATATGGCTCCAATAATTTCATTCTATTGAACTTGTCGATTCGTTATCTTTTTCTGATGATAGTGTAACATAAACATAAATCGCAGAGGCTAAAGCCTGTACGCAAAAAACTAAAGCAATGCTTTTCGGGGCTTTCTTTAAACATCGCTAAATGATCGTTTTATTGGCCTCAAGATAATCAAGAATTATCTTAGGAATTCAATGTCGCAAACTCGTCTATCAGACTTTTAAGCCTACTCCAGCTTCGAACAAGAAGCTCGGACATCGATAAGTTGATAAATATGTTCGAAGAAAAAATTAGAAAAGATTAATGAATCTTTGTTAAATGATTTTTCAAGTTCTTTATTATCACATTGATTTATTCCTATATCAGAATCTATGTTATTTTGTTTAGATGTTCTTGTTATTCAATATTAGTTTTATCACATTTTCTTCAGTTTGAAAAACATCAGCGGAAACTTATTATACATAACATAGATCTATGGAGGGGGCCTCCGACTAGAATCTTGCGGGGGGGCCCCAAATTTTTGCGCTACGCCTCTGCCTCCAAGGATGGAAGTTTGGTCGTTGGGCCAGCAACCCAACACCAAATAAGTTGCACCAATGTTGCTGAATTTCTCATTCAACAAACCTCGGAATAGGACTGGTAGTATTCAACGACGAACGAGTGAATAAACTAAATAAGAGAATGATTACTTGAACTGTACAGGGAGATCATTTTTGCTAAAGTTGTTTGAACGTAAGAGTTGGATTGGAACTTGAAAATGAAGTAACAGGGCAGTTCGGAGAAATACAAAGGCTTGATAAAGAGAACTGGGTGTACGGAATCAAGCTGTTTCTTGATGATTTGTATTGTGAATTGCATATTGTTAAGCCCAGAATAAACATATACAATATACATACGATTCTTGGTTTCTCTCTCAAAACTGACATTTTGTTTATATTCAAAATATTGAATGGATAAAATGATTCTATTCAATTGCTGTCGATGACAAATTTTAATATATCTTCACGTGTAACTAGGCAGGCTGAATTATTCAACATTCCTTATAGAAGAACAAACATAGGGTTTCATATACCCTTCACAATTATTATCGATGTTTTTTCTGTTCAAGAGCTCCTATCGAAATTCATTTATTTTCCAGAATACGCTTCCATTTTCAATGGCTTTTCCTCTCTGCCATGGAAGCTTCCAATCGATCACCAACATATTATAGTTATGTTACATCGGACACAATTGAATTTAGCCAACGTAACCGCTGAAATCTAATCAGTCAGATACTGACAGCGGTAATTTTTTCAATTGGAAAGAGCAACGACATGATGAGTTCCGACGTTGTAGCTCGGGATGACTATGTTACCAATTCACTGGCTATTCGATGTGGATTCCTTGAAAAATACACGGAGCTCAGTATAGCAAGTGAAGCTTCAACTTATTTCGAATAACAGAAACATTATGTTGTCAAGCTTCTCCAATGAGATGATATTATACATCTATGTGGTGTTCCTTTCAAATTTTAGATTTTGAGAAATTCAATAATGTTTTACATTCAGATAAGTGACAGAAGTGGCTTTTTCCAGCTGAAAACCGCATGATGTTTTTTTTGCCGTTTCGAAATCATTAGTAGAGTATTCAATATTTCAAGCAAATGTTGAGTTTCAAGGTGTGAAAATTATACAGGGTGAGTCATGACTATTGGGACGTAGGCTAAGGGCAGATTGTTTGGACCAAAATATGGCGACAGGATCAAATATAGGTCAATATTGCTGTGGAAAATAGATAGAGGGCGTTGAAGTTGAATTATTTTTCGTTTTTTGCTTATTATTTCACTGCTTATGAAATTCACGGCTAACTGTATAAGGAGACGAAATAATATTTTCTTCGAAGTTCGAGAATCCTTTATTAAAAAAATTAGATACGGCATAGAAGTCGGAGGAGGCCACGTAGAATATTTAATTTAAATTTTTTTTATGTTACATTGTTTTTTATTATGCTTCATCGTCGAAATGAATAAATATAATGAATGAATGGTTTTTCAAGTTCCCTTCGCTTGCTCTGAACTATTCAATTTTGTTTGTCTTAAAAACGAATGAAAAAATATACAGTGGAATTATTAACAAAAAACTACCAACTTCGACACTCCATATCTTTTTCCACAGCAATATTTTATTGAGATATATTTGGTCCTATCGCTATATTTTGGTCTAAAAAATCTTCCCTATATCCCAATAGTTATGAATCACCATTTGTATGAAAATGCGTACAAAAAATCACCAAGACCACCAACAGCGGACAATTTCTTTTCCATCACACAAAAATGCTAATGCATTGAAAAAGTAACGCACTAACTAACAACACGGAATTTTAAGGTAGCACAGTGAAACGAAATAGAAATTTGGAGATTGCGGGTTCAAGTCTTTCCCAGGAAATTTCTATTTACCAGAAATCAATGTTCACTCTGCACTCTAATAATTTGACATTGTTTTTGAAAAAAATTGTATTCAACCAGACACATTTTTTTGTGGAATGTTTTCAAGACGATAATGTAGGAACCTGTATGGAAAAAAAAGCGATAAAAAAGGTACTCAGAACTGTATAATGATAAGTTCATCACCAGTGCTCGGTTGATCAAAACGAAATCTCTAATAATTCATTATTGTTCTTGAAAAAACTTGTATTCAACCAGATACATTTTCTTGTAAAATGTTTCCAAGACGGTACCGTAGGTACTTGTATGGAAAAAAGCGATAAAAAAAGGTACTCAGAACTGTACAATAATAACTTCATCACCAGCACTCAGTTGATCAAAACGAAAATTGTTGAATACTAAACAATTTCCACCTGTCTTGTCTCCATAATATGAACGAAAAAATTCAAATACCTAATTTTCAGTGAAAATTGAGCCTTGAAAAGGAGTGAATTACTCAATTACTCCGAAACATCGGCAAAAGATTTGATAGAAAATTAAATAAGTATCATAAGTCCAAATTCCTGTCATCAATTACATTATAAAAAGTACAAAGTGAACATTGAGGGCATGAGATTTACAATCAGCACTATCGAAGCAGGGCAGCCTCAAGTACCGGTTCTAGGTCCGTCACTTTCAGATATCAACATATCGAATATTTCAGAAAAGAGAAAGAAAAGCTCAATTTGCAGACGGTAGGGCCATAAACTACAGCTATCGTAAGAAGTCGTAAGAAACCAACTGACAAGAGAAAGGTAGGCTGAGTTCGTCAGGCTCACCCGAAAATAATCGAAAACAATAAAATGTGAAAATTCGGGTAAACATGACATTCCCAGAATATTTATTCGTCTCTTGAATTAAAGTTGTTTGAAAAACAAAACAAATTGAATACTTCGCATAGACAGCTGCTCATCGCAAATTAATAAAGAGTTTCACAGATATGATTAGCAAAAATCCTAAAAGGATGATCATTTTCCTATCACTGAAAGAGCAAAAAACGTTGAAAGTGTTAATTCCGACAAACAAAGAGGTCGCTGAATTCAATGCGACGTTAGAAAAAAAATTATTATTCTTTTACGTGCCCTTCGTATTTTGTGGTTTGTCAAGAACAATACAAAACGAATTAATTGATTCCGTGACCAAAATTTTCAGAGCAAATATTCATGACGAAATGGAAGTTTCTTCGGAAATAGACGGAGCAACAGATATCAGATAATTTTCTCAGATGAAATTTTCCGCTTCGTTCGAAACGTTAAATTATCAGAAGGATTATAGGGTTTTTTCGACGTCAGTAGAGGTCGAACCATCAAATGATATTCTCAATATCTTGTTCGAGAATTTCAATAATTTTAATATTGCGTCACCATAGTAGTACAAACTGATGACAGCGTGGTTGTAATGGTAGGTGAAATGAACGGTTTATGATCTCGAATAAAAACAATTGGTTTTCAAGCAGTATTCATGAACTGTCATTCACACAAATTGGAATTAATTATCGAGATAGGTTCGTTTCGGATCTTTCGGAATTTTCTTTGATTCCCCCTAAATCTACTTATATGAATCTGGCCGACCTACACACGAGTTTTCTTTTTTTTTGTAACATAGATGAATCTAAAATAGAAATCATCGAAATCAATGCCATTTTCAATTCCCAGGCTCAGAGATCTTTCATCATGAGGTTGGAGAAATGATATTAGATTTTGTCACTGAGATGAGCGATATACCGGTTTTGGCCTCATCAGTATAGCAAACATCTCAGAGACTAAATCTTCATAAAAAACTTTAATATTAAAAGCAATCGGTTGCGATGTACTGAGCAGAAATTACACAGCAGCGAATTCCAATTGCGTCAAATTGTCGTTTCATATCTCCAATGACATGCGAAAAAAGAACTCTGTACATCCTCTTTCACTCAATGAGATTTTAGCAGTGGCCCTAAATCAGAGCCCTCATGCAGGTTTCTCCGAGTGATGAAAACGCCCAATTCTTTTCGCGACCATGAAGCCAAGTGTTCTTTAAGGAAAAGAATTGAAAATGGTATTCATTTCGATGATTACTATTTTGAATTCATCTATGTTTCAAAACTGTTTTCGGTTTTGGCCTCCGTAAAGGCAAAGAATTTTTGTTGTTTACCGTTTTATTCTTTTTCTTAAAAAATACACACGAGTTGTCACTGGACACAATCCAAACAAGTGTATAGGTTATTAAATATAAATATCAAAAAAAAAACAAAGAAAAAAACTACTGTTCAATTAAATAACAGAACACAAGGAAAAAATAAAAAGCACAAACTGTAAATGAAAATATTAATAAACTGATAAACATCAGATACTAGTGGTAATGACATATTATATGATTCCATCGATAGTTTAATAAACTTTGATGAGCAATGGATCAATTATTCGAATTTTTAATAGTTCGCTATTTTATCTTGTATTTCTACAGTGAGTGATTGTAAAATTGTATTTAACGCACAATTCAAATTTGCTGGTTTTTTGTCAGTGAATTGAAAGATGTGGATTCATCTATAGGTAATTGGATTTTCTAATGATGATTGCAAAAGTTTTTTCCATATATGAAAAAACATTTGAAATATAAATGCGGACAAACGTTGAGATTCTGAATTCTATAAAAAAGGGATTCCAACCGCTGTACACCAAGAATGTTTCCTTTTCTGCGCTTCTGTGATATCAGAATTCCAATGCGGAGGGCAGCATTGGAAAAATTTGCAAATTGATGCTTCTTTTTCAGATATGTGCTTCCCATCAGTTAACCTACTGTAAAAATTTAGCTTCGTAAGTTGGGGTATCGTTCTTCTGGCAGGAAATTGAAAAATTCGAATTCAGTTCGTTCTCGTCCTTCCTTGGTAAAAAGGATCTGTTTGCAACTCACACCATCCCAGTTGGAGCTGTGCTCTACCTATATTCTGAAAGGGCTGAGCAAAAACTGAAATTTTTTTTACAATGTTTTGAAATTCGCTTAACCTATTTTCGACTCCTTCTGTAGTCTTTTCGATGCTTTTTGTCCGTAGTTGATAGAAACTTCGTCGAAATAAAATCCTTCATTTTTTCAAAGGATGTTGGTGTGAAGTAACAGTTCGCCATATGTAACTTCTACTTCTACTAATGTTAGTTATTTCAACATCTACTTTCATGAAATCCATTCGCAGTGACAATTTTCCACATTGTGCCTCTTGATGAACCATACAATGTATCACTAGACTGTTGACTGTTTATGTGGTTTTATTTCAAGAGACCAGCAAATCCGATTTCAGTTCCTGTCATAGCTTTGGATTCATCAGGGACAATATAGGAACGTTCATGGGTATTGATCAATATAGTCTACTCGTCTTAAAATTGTTTGATGCGACACAGAGACCGAATTTCCCGGCATTTTTGTTTCTCTAAACTGTTATGGCATTCTGATGACACAATCCATCAGTAAGAGATTTTTTCGCTTTGGCGATTTCCAGTGCCCCTCTGCGGGCCACAAAAAACGAGGTCGCGGGCCTCGTTTTGGACAGCCTTGACTTAGATCATAGATTATAAGAGAATCACGAGCTTCTCAGAAAAGCTGCTTGATGACAATTGTTGCCGGATGTTAAAATTGGAACTGTTGAAGGAAATTCCTGTCCAATCAATCGTGTACAACGTTTATAGTAAGAGCCCAGAATGTTGGCTCATTCAATCTGCAGAAACACAGGTTGAACGATCCCAATACCGATTCTACCGAAAGCGATGTAACTTTTATCAGTCCCCTCGCCATTATGGTCCGATAATTAAGCGAGTCGAAATCTTCCTCCCGACTAATATCTCCTATCGACCGTAGTATTCGGCGACCGGGAGGTGGAACTCCCAACAGAAGTTCCCCAAACCGGTAGTTACTTGGGGTGATAACAATCCCGACCGTTCTGTGCCATTAGAGATGTTGCGGCCTTGTTACATTGCCTGGTCAGCGTCGACGACGGATTCAAATTTCCGCATCTGTAAACTGAGCGACGTATTCAATTTGTCCCTACCTTCCGTGTCCAGATTGTCCTTTGTGGTATTCTTTCTTGTCCTCCTGCGTGGATGTCCAATTCGATCTGGACCAGGTTCTAATTACATTATCAGGGGCATTGTGCCCTTGTTTCTGCTGCTCAAAGGGTTCGGGCCTGCCTTTGAGGAAGTTTCACCATTTGTCTGTTGCGAAAACTTGAGGGCTCTGTGTGGTTAGGGCACATAGCATTTCGTTTTATGTCCTTATCGTTAATTTAATTTTCCGGTTCAATTATCCAATTTGAGATTGCCGTACATTCATTGAAATTGTTGGGATGATTCTCTTTAGATCAGCAGAACCTTCCGAAAAGGGGCCGAGATTTTTTATGGATAACATTGAGGTGAGAAAACCAGCAAACTCTCAAAGCGACATCTGTTTGATTGATTCAGGTTCTACCATTTTTGAGTTTTTCCAAAGACTTTCTGCACAAAACTGGTCAATTTGCGAGCAATAAAAAGCTGCAGAATATTTATCCATACTGATATTTTTTCTGCCTGCTGTGAGCTCAGACATTTTGGGACCTTCCTATAGCGAAATTATGTATAGTATAGTTCGCCATCCACTCAGGGTTCTTATGCAACCGTTGGAGAATGGAGATACCATCTTGAGTGGAAAATTTATGTGCTAGTTTTTCATGGCGAAATGAGGTGTGCTTAAATTTGGAAGGTGCATTTTTTTTTAGATAATTGCGTTTTTACTAGGTAAATGAAAATGAAATGTTTTAATGAGTCTTTGATAGCTATTTTCTTGTTCCTTCTCAAGGAATAACACAACCTTACAATTTTTCCGTCAGGACATTCTTTATTTTATTCGTGTTTTGAAAATTGTTATTAACAGGGTTTCATGAACAAATTCAGACAGTCAACTTTTTTGATATATGTTCAAATTCGTAACAGGGTGATGTTAAAATATTCGCGTTTAAAAAAACGTTTTTCATGATAGTTTCAAGCATATTGTGATGTATAGAAATTTTCGTTTTGTTCGATTCGAATTATAACTCAAATTTTCCTTTGTTTTATTTGGCGTTCTATAATTCATTTCACCCTGCATGACCAAATATTTTGAGGAGTTAGTGAGTGTCATAACATTCAATTCGAGATTAATATCGCAGATCCTGGAGAATTCATTGATAAGAATGTGAATGGATTCACCACACTTGACGAAAATAATGATCAAAAACAACAAAATCTTAGCATAACATTCGGAAACCACGTATTTATTGAAATGAATGTGAATGAATGGGAAAATTCATTGAATCTTTAGAAATATTCTTGGAATATCGTTAACACATTCGTTTCTGATTTCAATCCATTTAAGGGCCGCTTGCCACTTCGCTAAATTCAGAACTAATTCTAGCTCTGAGTGCTATTGTTATTATTCATTCCGAACAGTGGTCGTTGTAGCTACGATCAGCCTTCCGGGAACTTCCACCGCAAGAATCTATCGCCCCAACTCGTTCATTTAAACCCCAAGAAGGCCTCAATGGCATTGATGAAACCAACGACATTCGTAGGAGCTTCAGCTGTTACCTCATGAGCATCCAAAACCGACTTCCCCATGTAAATGGTTCTTAGTTGCGCCAGCTCTGGACACTTGTATACCATATGATCAGCCGTTACTTCATCTGATCCACATAGCCTGCAGGTTTCATCTGCTGATTTTCCCATGCGTTACAAGAGATATTCATACCCACCATTACCTGAAGCTCAGCTCGTGGCAGCTGTATGAGCTTGATAGTGTAGGTCGGCGAAAAGTCCTGAATTAGATGCGCACCCATAATAAATGCGATTCATCATTATGCTCACGCATCTGATTTGCCAATCACTACAAAATGTATTTCTGGATTTAATGAAGTGTCAACCGGTCTCTAGAATGGAAATTTTACATTGATCTGAGTTATTCAAAATATTTTTGAATGTTCAAAATGACCGACTACTGTCAGGGCCATTTGCACCAACGTTTTTCTCAAAGTTGAGGTTCTCTCAAAGTACAGGATCCCTAAAACAGAATAGTTACATGAGGGACCCTTAAATATTTCTATCTATCGAATTTTCAATTTTTAATGTTGTCGAACTTCACTATGGTTCATTTTAAACATTTCCTTGGTCCTGAAGGCTAACGATAGTTGTCATTCCTTCGAACAAACTTCAATGTCATTTTGATGATTTCATGTTTGTTGAAATTTCCAGTTTTGCGTTAATAGAAAACAACAAATAGCATGCAGTTCGACATGTCATGAACTGGGTATATGAACTAGTAGGGATGCAATAATTCAAACATGTCGTAAAATTCAATACAGGTTTATTGATATTTTGACTCTTTCAGGGGGGAGGTGGGCAGCAGCTCCTCAGTCATACCCTTAGCTACGTGCCTGTTCAAAGATACATCGCGAAAATATCGTAAGAGGTCATTGAGATTGAAAGTACCTCCGAGAATGCAATAGTTTCAAAATCTACCAACAACTTCAAAATTTCAACATATCTATGTCAAATATTTCGAGATTTCGAAGTACAAAGGTGAAAAATGTATTTAAGGAAAATTGTGAGTTTTCAAACGTTGATCTATTTCCCAATTGCCGACGACCTATTGAAAGAAATTTCAATGTATTTGTTGTACATGGGATTGATATTTCCAAACGTAAATCACATTAAAGCCTAATGGATTCCGGAAAGAGGGATAATACGTGAAACAAATAAATGGTTTTTATCAGCGAGTTTAGGCCGACATGATCTATAGTGCTATTTATTGTCGCTATGGTGAATAACGGGCAGTACAAATGCTGAGGTGTGATAGAATTGTCATTTAGTGGCCATTAACCCTGCATTATGAATTCGTTGATTTCCCTAATGGTAACTACACATCGTACAAAAAGGTGGAAGCCACATGTATTTAATATTCCGAGAACGACGCTAACGTGTGGTGCTTTCTATGGATACGGCATTATCTAACAGTTTGAATGTTATTCGTCGATCAGATAATATAGGCCTTTCTTTTTTTACACTTTCACGAAATCCCCACCTGAAGAGTATTGATGTGTTTTTGTGGTCTCGGAGTCATGAGTCTCATATAGTAAATCGATTTGGATTGTGACATTGAGATTGTATAAACATTCATTTGACAAAAACACTTACATTTTCATTTTGCCTGCTCTGGCAAACATATTTATTTCCCATTTATGAAGTTTATTTTACATGAATTGTTTCAAGGATGATCGCCCATTGAAGGGGATCATAATTTTTTCAATTGAATTGAACTCTTCTGGTTCCAGCTTCGCCAAGTTAGACCTTGTCCCATCTATCACCGGCCTAATCTTGAACAATTTGTTATAATCTGGACTATCCCTAGGCTTCATTTGGGAATTATCATTGAAATAAATCATATTTCTGAAATTATCGAATCTATTACGCGACATCACATCTGCGATTGAGGGATATTTGTACCTTCCGCCCAATACATTCTGTAACTTGGCATTTTGATAATTCTACTCTGAATGTAAATTCCCATTTCTTTTTCTGTTGTGTTCACAGATGTTTGAGTTTGTTGAACAGAATAAAGGTTTGTTCGATAAGCAATATTTGCTATTATATCATTTTACTAATGATAATCAGCGGAAAAATAAAGGGACAAAGGGGTGTTGGAAGAAGGCAAGCCTCCTGACTCAAAAATATTCGAGAGTGGACCGGAATAAGAAATGCAAGACAACTTTTGCATTTAGCTCAAGATCAAGAAGCCTTCTCAATGGTGATCGCCAACGTCGGAGAAAACTGACAAGGCACATGAAGAAGAAGAATTGTAGAGGAATTATTTCAGTAGAATGGGGTTTGGAAAAAGAATTATTGCTAATTGTATCTAGTTGTCGCATATCTTTCTTCCGCCATCGATAAGTTGGATCCTTTTTTTTTCAGGAGATTAGGTAATCGGGCAAGAGGAATATCATCCGACGAACTATAATTTTCTGAGTCCCCAACATTCCCTCCCACTTCACAATCAATACAACCAGCAGCTTCTCCTATCTGTATTTGACTTTCTTCTTGAGGAGAAATGTCTTCTTTGTCTTCTACATCAACCTCTACCTCTTCATCAGAGTTTTCTAACTGAATTTCTGAAATATTTCCTTCCAGAATTAGAAGTAGATGCTTTTCTTCTTTTTCCATCAAAAAAACACACGTCATTTCAACCTGAATTGATAAAAAAAAATATTTCTACAAATACAATATTATTTCTACAGATATGATATTTTTATTATGAATATTTCATTCAAATATATATTCAATACGGAAGACAATATCTGTATAGTATGAAGCCCAATGATTTCAAATGGCATCATAACTTTTTGGGGGTGGTGGGGTAAATTATGATGCTAATTTCTATAAACAAAAAATATTAGTGAATGAACTAAAGCATGATTACTCACCTCGATTTTTCTCAAGTCTGTATATAGCGCAATTTGAAAGTAATAATACTAGAAAGTTCACTGTTCACTAATTTATGTCAGCAGTAGGAAATGCAAACTTGCAAATGTGCATAAACATAAATACAGAACTCTATACTAGAAACTTTTGATGTCCATACACTAATGCCCTTTTTAGGAATAAGAAATATCAACAAGAAGGTTTTCAGTAAGATCTAGGGATCAGAAAAAGCACTTATTTTTGATGATGCCAAATGGCATCACTGGGCTGGAAAGGGTTAATACTTTTGATACTGAGTTTCCTCATGATTATATAGACCTATTCAACTTTTCTGAAAATTGTCCCTCTAGAAATCATGAAGAAAAACAACAAAATTGGGTGGGGCTCCGGTACTGAAGGGGCTCCAAGAACTATTGAAGCGTCTGATTCGCGAGATTTTTTTTTTTGATGATATAAAGAACAAAACCTGAACAATAAAGGTTAAGTTATTATTCCCGAAAAATAGGGGAATATTCCGGAGTTGTATCAAACATATAATCACATTATTTTTTGTCGAATTATTTTTATATCGGAATATTCATTATTCAATTCAGATATGTTCTGTTATTCCATATAGGTATATGCTATTCCTGACACTTTTTCTTGTGTGTTTCTCCTTTGACAAAATTCGGGAACAATTTCGCGTTTAGCCATTGTCATGAAAGACAGATACCTTTTGTATATTGTGGTAGTAGTCCATGGGTGGAATTTTATATTAAATATATGTGAAGAAAAATTCTTCTTCACTTTGAAGTTATTTAATCATTTCTGATAACATCAAAAGGACGTGCAATGCATTTCGGAAAGCTAACTTGTCATCATTAGGCATAAGAAAGTAAAAATGTCAACAATGTTGATAAAGAACCTCTAGTAGTTTTTATTTTCATTCTTTTTGATATAGTATTAGACTCACTGAGTCACACTGTAATATTATAAGACAGACTTGTATGTGAGTAGACGATCATAAAAGATTCTGGAAAAGTGTATATTTTCTAATTTATTGGTATCTTAATATCGTCAGAAAACAAATTCTTGTCTCGGATATAATATCAACGTAGATGTCCTCCAAGATCCTCTGATATGATATTTTTAGAATTTTTTTTTTCTAACACATGTGAGGTTAGGGTTTTCTTCTTCTGGGATTTTTCCCTTCTCTCACCTTATCATACTACAGACCTGTATGGTTTTCCTGTGTTGCACTAAACCCAGTTAGGTACTTTTTTGTTTGTATTGTATTATTTCAGCTCTCTCATTGTGAAACATAATTTTTCTTGAATGCAAAAGAAGCGTAGGCTCTGTACGGTTATCCCGGGGTACCGTTGGGACAGTTGGGACCAAAAGGAATGATGAGCACTTGAGTTGTGCGTCTGAATGTGATCTATCGTATTGGTCATCCATTTCGTAATATGAGAAAGTTATCGAAATGCAAATACAGTGCCCAAAAAAATTACGCACATTTTGGAAATCTCAAATTTATTCTACAACTGAAGGTGTTCCAAATGATAATTATTTTCATCAGAATAACGCAGCAGGTATAAAAAGGATGATATCATCAGATTCTGAATGTATTGGCTCCAATCTAAAATCAGTTGTTCTCGATCAATTCTAGTAATCAATAGTTTTTTTTCGTTTGATTTTCTACACTCGATCGCTATGCAACGCGAAACACGCAAGTGGACAGAAAAGGATGTGCCTAAGCAGTGGTTTTGCGAGAAGAAGGTTGGACATACACAAGAATTGCAGAAAGGTTTGGAGTTTCCCATACAAGTGTGTCCAGACTGTTGCAGCGATTCAGGGAGACAGGTATGAATGTCCGAAGACCAGGACAGGGTACACCACGGGTAACAACTGCCATTCAAGAACGTTATTTCAGAGTTTCTTCGTTGAGACAACGGTTTGCAACCGCTCGCCTCCTTCAAAATCGCGTTTGGATTTTGCGGAGAGCATATCCATTGGGAGAGAGGTCGATTAAAAAAGAGTTCTCTTCACAGATGAGTCTAGATTCTGCCTCTACCATTGTGATTGACGTTCCCTTGTATACAGACTTCCACATGAAAGATATGCTCAGTGCAATTTCCAGAATATTACTGGTTTCAGGGAGGGATCGATTATAATATGGGGTGGAACATCTTTGACTGCTCGCACAGATCTAGTGGTCGTTGATAATGGAGCTATGAATATGAGAAACATTCTTGAAGAGCATGTAGTGCCATTTGACCCATACATTGGTGAAAATTACATTTTTATGGAGATAATATCAGTCCCCATCGTGCGCGCAACGTTCAGGAGTACCTTGGAAATATTAAAGTCTCTCGAATGGAACGGCCAGCAAGAAGTCGAGATCTCATTTTGATTGAGCAGGTTTAGGACAACCTCAATAGAAGGCTGAGAAGTTAAGAAAATCATCCAGATACTCTCAAAGACTTAGGAATCCAACTCGGAGAAATCTGGGAAGGATTAGATCAGAACATTTTAGGATCACTCATTTTGAGTATGAACCGTCGTTGCCAAGCTGGAATTAACGCAAGGGGTGGAAATACCAAGTTCTAAATCACTTATCAGCATTTCAGTATCTTGAAAATTGTTCACTTCTCTTTTTTCACATAAGATTCGGTAAAATATTTAATTTTTTTCTCATTTAATGTGTCTTGTTCCGTTCAAAACCTCCGCGAGAGAACATAAAAAATAAGTTTTAAAGTCAATGTAGAGTCAACTTTAAATGAATTTGAGATTTTCAGAATGTGCGTTAATTTTTTGCGCAGTGTAGATGCCTAACTCAAGTTCCCTTATTTTGACATATACTCATTTCCGTTCACGAAAGATTTCCAGGTGACCTGTTATGAAATAGAGACCTGATCCCTCTTCACTGAACTTGAATAAAAAAGCCGAAATTCAAATAAGAGGTAGTTGTGTTGATGGTTTTCCCAACATTCTTTCATCGACAACTTCTGACAACTGACGGAATTGAGCAAATGTCATAATAATGTGGACAGAAAATAAATGCATTAGATAGATATAATATCAGACCAACTTAGAGGGATCTTTTATATATCATGACCCTTGAATAAAGTTAGGCATAGGCCTAACTTGAAATTGGATAACTTTCAATTAATGCCATCGGAGGCCTACATTTCACTCAAGTCGATAAAAGTATGTATTTTCAATCGTCATCATTCTTCATTGGTGCATGTTTTTTTTCGTGAAAACTCAAACATTGAGTTGTAGTTATGAAGCTGTCATTACTTTGAACACATTTCATGTTGTCTTGTCAAGTTGTAATGACAATTGTTTGACAGGAGTCAATTAGAAAATTCCCTTGATCCTTGAGTGTCTGTCTTCTCTACGTCAATAAGAATGCACAGATATGTTTGACTCATCCGATCTAGAAATGAAACTGTGACTGACATTGAGAGGGTCTTCCGCGATTCTTGGCGAGGTCTCGACGGAATTATTTCATCTTTCAGAAAATGAGAGGAAGTATTTATCGAATAGAAGAAAGAATCTGAAACTCTAAAATATTTCGATATCAAGTATTAATTTCAGTCAAAATAAATTCAAAATTCATCCACCTGAATCGGATACAATCCTTGATGCAAGGATGTAACTGGGAAAGATCCAACAGATAGATCGTTGAATAAGTGACATCGGTATAAAACCAAACCTGATATTGAATGATTTAGCCTCGCGAAGATCCTGCTCAATCTCAATGTGATGAGGGTTCGACAATGGTAATCACTGGAGCAGACAGAGGGATTCGAAATCCAAGCAGTTTCACCCATTGCAAAGAGATTGAAGAAGTTTTACACTTTCGAACTCGTACGATATCAGAACACATAGAAGAACTGTCAACTTTTATGAGGCGAATTGATTCGTTTTGTGCTCATATAACAAAAATATGATAAGAAAAAGTCTATTGATGGATGATTCGAATGTGCTACTTTGAATATTGGGAAAAAGTGGTAAAGATTGATGCATGCATATGATTTCAATGAGAAATAAAAAAAAGAATCAGATCCAAATTAGGTTAGAATAAGTAATTAAATGAACAAAGGAATATTATTAATCATGTAATCAATATTTTAGAATTTTTCTAACAAACAGAACATCTCAGTGAGATGCCGCTTTTCCAGATGAATTGGCTTGATGAAGAGGAAATATTTGTTTTAAGGAGGATATTTAAATTTCAATAGTAAAAACTCCATCTGTCAAATGAAAAAATATTTCGACAAGAGAAGCGTCTTAGGTCTTGTAAAATTCTAATTCGATTATTTTCAGATCTTCGGAAGAATATATTCGACATAATACATTCGTGATCTTCAGAATCAGGTAGATGACATGGCTCATATTGATGAAAAACATTATCAGCTGAAGATCAACCTTCGGAAACATGTTGGATACTGACTTCTACAAATTTTCCAATTCAGAAAACGTTAATTCGTTGTAAATATGAGGACTTTTTCATCAGAGAGGTAATGTGAATATATTATACACGAAAAATTCAATTGTATACATATCAAAAATTTTGTTCATTTTAAATTCAGGATTACAAGATTGTTATTCAGACTTGTCTACTCGCAAGAAATGGTATGTAGGTATAAAACCTTGGCTGAAGAGTTTCAGAATTCAGGAAAAATATCAAATTGTCAATAATTAATTGAGTACCTCGAATGCATAAAATTTGTCAAAAATGCCCGAATCATGATTTTATCAAATTTGTTACTAGTGGAAAAGGTTGGGACCCTCTCCTTAAATGTAGAACTTTAAGGAGCACCTCTCAGATGCAAATCGTATTGATATATCAAGGTTCCTTATACATTTGTATCCAATTTTTTTTTTTTTTAATTTCGTTTTTTTAAGAGCTCGTAAAATAAGTGAATGGTTAAATACTGATATAAAATTTTACCTCAACGAGTTTTTGAATATCAATTCACTATTTTGAAGTACAACTGTTTCATTCTTAATAGCAACTTCCTTTCGTTTTTCTGAACTTAAATCAACTATTGACATACTTACATGTTTCCCTCGATGTTTCCTCATCTCGAACTATGATTCCCTTAATAAAAACTGAAAGAGTCGTAATGAAAAATTACATCTCAGTCATGGTGATTTTTCACCTTTATAGCATCTTCTGCGTCAAATTCCATTATTTAAAATACCTCAAATTTGTCTGACATCTATTCGTGATATTTCACGTGATGACCAGTTATTTTTCAGACAAATTCTCATCATTAAAATTGGATTAGACGCCATAAGAATTCACGAAATGACGTCTCATATTGAATATTTCCTGAGAAAACTCCGTTATAAATTGTACACCAAGGTCCTGTTTCAAGTTAAAACATGCAATATATCATGTCTTTTCAGAAGCTTTTACGCCGAATAAGAGCGCCATTTTCGACGTCAGTATGTCACAGTTTCGACTATAATTCATCTGCGACGAAATACTCTGCGAAGGTGAGATACATCATCAATCATGCGGACAAATGCAAAATCTTTTTATTGTTGAAGTTCGTTGGCATGAGAAGTAGCTTTTTTATTGATATCCGATTCTGTTGGTTCCATGTTCATCATTCGGAAATGACTGAAAAGTTTTGATTATAACATGCATTGCTGAAACTTGTGTTATATTTTATTTTAATGGGACATGCTTTCACAAAACTTGTCACTGGTAGTCAAACTGTCGTCCTGAGCAAAATCACATTGACACATCCAGGAAAGTTCGAATGATTGCACAATATGAAAAAATTCTAATGGAAATGTTAATGAAGAACAATGACGGAATGGACAATTATGAAGAATTATAAAGAAAAACGAACTTCAACAAAATGGGGAATTGAAAAACAGGTTATCTTCATCGAAATATATCGATGCCCAAATGAGAACAAAGTATGCATCATATTGGGACCAGACATTCATATGAGGCGTGTTGCCAGACTGTTATGTCATCTTGATAAGTGTAAGAGTATAGCGATTATAGTGGGCAAGTAAATTCAAATTAGGAAGCTTTAATTACCATCTAGATCATTGTCTATAATTTGGATTAGAATATCTCAGTGTAATAAATGATGATATTCGTACAAAAATCAGAAAAACCCCGCGTCAAACTATATGAATTTATTTATAATCATTATCTGAATTTGTTTCATTGTAACTATAATATAATATGTAATCTCTGGTCGATATATAAATCCTTATTGAAGTTTGGCCACAGTGACTGATTTGAGCCAAATTATGTTATTTTCTTGTTATGTTGCCTTTTTTTTTATTTTCTATCAATCAAAGAGAGTATGCATAATAGCAGAGGTTTGAAGACGTTGCTGATCCCTCGAAGTCGACGAGGTATCTTTGAGTAGTACAGTATACCTGATTATTCTGATTTTTTTATTATTTTTCTGTTTCTATTATTGAAAAACTTATTGTTCAACTCAACTGGAAAGAGTTGTTGACGATTATTATATAATGATACTTGATGAATAACCAAAATATTTCTTGAAATGGTGACGAAATATTTGAACAATAATGGAATATATAATGAAATTGGTCCGTTTCATTTTTCAACCTTATTATTCAGCGATCATCAAATATCATATATGAAAGAACCCATTCATATCTGACCAAATAGGAGGGCTGATCTGTTCTCAGAATTAATGGACCCGGCAAACTCTCCACCTGAATTTCACCTCCATAATTCATGGTGATATTAAATGCCCGAATTTCTCTGAACTTAGCATGAAATTCAAATCGAGAACAATCGGAAAGCTCGCACGAACAGCCGACACAATAGGGACATCCAAATTAAAATCACGTACAGTCGGTTAACCCCGAAACGAAACAACGGTGGAGAGAAAAGGAACCCTGGCGGGGTAATACATTTTTAATTATGCCCATTAGGGCATAGGATTGGATTGTTCTTCCTCAGTCATAATATCGCAATTACGAACGACCAAAAACGGTTTTCCATTCAGAGGGATCCGTGCGTAAATTTCGTATTTGGGGATAGAATTCACTACACATTGGACGTTTTAGTTCGAACAATTGGTCATCTACTGGTGAATTCGATTAAAATGATGATGGTACAGTTATCTAGCGTCAAAGCGGTGCAGATCCTGCGAAATACGTCTGCACTTGCCTAATTATTGAATACATGGTAGATTGAGGTGAGCTGACTTCTTTTTCTCTCGTATTAATCGGTATCTACAAACTGACAAACTGGCAAAGAATCTGCAATTCCCAGACGGATATATATGAATTTGAACTTTCCATGGTTTCAACTGTTGATGAGCACAGAAAAATGTAGCTTCCTATAACAAGAGCATAGAAATGAAAAGACTACTAGAAAGAAACTGTGGTAATTATAAGATACTAAATTTCTCGTGCTTATCGACAAATAAAACTATAGAAAGTATTGAGACTCAGATGTTATTGACCAATTTCTATACTCATACTGATTTTTTGATACGAACCATACGATGTTATATATTTGTGAAATCAGAAAACATCAAGTTTTCAGGAAAGGGCAAGGAAATGTAGTATTATTCTTCGAAAAAGTCATAACTTTGTGTCATAGATTCGTAATTAAAGATGATGCAAAAAAGGCGAGCATGCAACTGCTGGATTCTATGTAGAAAAGTGCCTGCGTAATGTTTTAATTTCAGAGCTCTATCCTCAGTATTGGCGGAGATATAAATTTTCTCCGATATCAGCATTTTTTCAATTTTCGCTGATAACTCGAAAATGAGCCAAAAATGAGTACTACTCTTGTCAGTTTCTCCGAAAAAGGGATCAAGAATGGGGTATCAGATTTTGTCTATCTCCTCTGGTTCAAAAGTTGTAGTGCTAAAACATCGAAATATGCCCACCCTGTACACCAGACTGTAGGCGTAATGGTTTGGGGTGCTATTGCACATGCAAATAGTTAACCTTTGATCGACTTCTGCTATGGCCCCCAACATCACCCGATCTTTCGCCCATGAAGCATGTTTGAGACATCACGAGTAGATGTGTTGAAAACTTATTGTAGGTGTTGCAGTTTCCTTTCCAATTTCATTTTCATCGAATAGATATTTGCTTGAGACTTGAATAATCGGAAAAGATATGCGAGCAAAATAATTCAAGAACGTCAACTTATCAACGAATGTATATGAATTAGTCCTGTTGATTTTCATAGGGGAATGATATTCTCTGGTCTTTGACACTTATTCACACCCTGTAGAGCAAATACAATACCCCTTTCTCAAAATCTCTTACTAATGATCGGATAACATATTGAAAACCGTTCTTAACTGCGATTAAGAATCCAAAATAACAGGTAGATATGAATCAAACATAATTGGAGCCACGTCACTAACACATTGTATTCATTTCTAGAAGATAAGAAAGCTGTCCCCACCAAAATCATTCAATACTCCTCAAATCCACGAAATTCTGTTATACTTGTGCAGTGTATATCCCTATATAAAAGTGAGTACAAATATGCTCCGAATAGCGTACCGAACATGGTCGCGATCAACAAAATTTCGCCAATACCTTGATCGAGGCGAGGTGCGATATGCTGTTGCACCCCGTCGTCCACACTTGGGTACGCGACGTGGTACGGTAAGGCGTTCGGAGCATGTTTGTACGAACTTTAATATGAGCGTTGCTGTGAGAGGAGTAGGATCAGGCCCGAAAACATGCATCAAGGGCTCCGATACACTTTTTTAAGTGTAAATCAATTAAGACTCTCATGATGATTAATATTCTAGTTTGTGAGGAACTGACTCAAAATTGGCAGTGGAGATTTCATAGACAGAATATTATCAGAAAGCAACCTTCACAACACAGGAAATGCGTTCCAACCGGCAAGAAGTGGACAGTGTTTCGCCCATTTTGACAAAACAAATTTGAATAACTCTTAGCCAAGAGTTTTGAAGTTTTGGCATTGTTGTAGTTACAGTGAAGTTTTCGAAAGGCTCAATATAAATTCGGAATATATATATACTTACAGGTTGTAGTGAACGTCTGCCATATTTGGCCTGTATTCCAAAGCTCTTCTGAAAGCTACTTCCGCTTCCGTGGTCCTTCCTTGGCTACTCAGAATACTGCCGAGGTTTCCATAAGCTGGAAGAAAAAAATTACTTAATTCAAAGCAATGGTTAGCAGTGAATAATTATCTATGTTTTGAAGTATTGTTGAAAAACTGTGTGGAATATTATATTTAATTTGGCCAGATTGGCTGTTTGTACTTTTTTAGCAGGAGCAGATAGATGACTTTCAACCCTATCAATTTTGAAATCAATTTCGTGATCTGTCAAGTTTTATAAGTCTCACCAACTACCAAGATACATTTCGCGGACTAAAAAATCGAAACTGCCTCTAGCGACGCACTAGAGTAAGATCCCTGGGCTCCCAGAACCTACATATTTTTGAAGTAACGAATTTCACAGTATTGACAGTCTTATATGTGTTAAATAGTGTGTGCATACTTGCTAGCTTGGCTAGGCGGCCCGTTCCCAGGTAGCAGGTAGAAAAAGTAGACAAAAAAATACCGAGCTTTTCTTGAATTCGAAAGAATGATTTGTTTATATGTCGCGAAGAATATTAAGAAAAAAAAATTTTCATATTGCCAGGCCGTTTCCGTGGGCCCTAATTAATCCCAGACGCTTTAAAGTTCATTAAAAGGCAATCACAGTTAGAAATATTGGTGCGGAATAGCCAGAATCAGCACTTTTGTTGAATTCGAAGCAATGATTTTCATATATGTCACGCAAAATATTGTGAAGAATGAGAATTTCATTTTGCCAGACCGTTTCTGTGGGTAGTAATTCCTCCCAGACGCTTCAAATGTAAAAAAGAAATCACAGTTAGAAACATTGTTGCGGAATGGCCAGATTCAGCACTTTTGTTAAATTCGAAGCACTGATTTTTATATATGTAAAGCAAACTATTATAAAAAATGAATATTTCATATTGCCAGACCGTTTTCGTGGGCCGTAAATCCTTCCAGACGCTTTAAATTTTATTAAAAAAATGAACTTTTCTCATATTCGAAGTCTTCAATTTTGAATATAATCCTTGGGGAAGTATTTTGATACTTTTTGTGAAGAGCCAGGCCAATCCCAAGGGCCAAATATTCTGACAGTACACAATCAGAAATTTTATTAGTTTCCTAGAAACTATGAATTTTTTTTACCTAAAAAGAGTATTCGAGGAATTACGGCCCCACAAGGCAGGTTCTACCAACTTGAGGAAATTTGAACAGAACCCATGGTTACAAAACCTCTATCAATTAAAATAATGTTAAAAGCCAGGAACGAGTTAATCATCGAGTGAAGCTGACAATGAAGATTAAGATGAAAAAGTTTTCATTTTTTGATTTCTGTTAAAATTATAATAATAAAATGTCATCTGGCTGAATCTGGCCATTTCGCAACAATGTTTCTAACTGTGAATTTTTTCCATCGAAATTCAAAGCGTCTGGGAGGAATAACGGCCCCGGAAACGGTCTGGCAATATGAAATATTCATTTACTCATAATATATATAAAAATATATATAAAAATAAGTGCTTCGAATTTAACAAAAGATTCAGCACTTTTGTTGCTGAATCTGGTTATTTCGCAACAATGTTTCTAACCTGTGTTTTTTATTGAAACTTGAAGCGTCTGGGAGGAATAACGGCTCACGGAAACGGTCGGGCAATATGAAATATTTATTTTTTATAATATTCTGCATGACATATTTGAAAATCAGTTCTTCGAATTTAGGAAAAGTTCGGTATGTTTTCGTCCATCTTTTCTATCTTCTACCTGTGAACGGGCCGCCCAGCCAAGATAGCGAGGATGCACACACAATTAAACACTTATAAGACTATTCATACTGTGAAATTCGTTACTTCAAAAAAAAGTAACGTCTGGGGGCCCTGGAATCTTATTCTACAGTGTTTGAAATCGATTCAGGTATTGCAGAAACAATATTCCATATCAGGTGATGATATACTGACATTTTATGGTAAAATTCGATATCCGGAGAGCTATATTCTGTTGCAGTCGTGAAGAAAAATATTTTCAAACATTGCAACATTTGGCGACAGCCAAATTCTTTCATTATTTTATAGGGCTAATGTTTTGGACTCCTGTTGGATTATATATTTTAAAGCTTGACGCTCTAGTAGCTGCTCCATGTGTTTCCATGCATTCTGTATTTCTGCGAAACCCCTCATAAACTACTCAAAGCTTGTGCGAGTAACAATGATGGGTGGGTTCCCTGAATGCTTCTTTACTGTGTCCTGACGCCACTTCAGGCACAGCACTGTTAATATTTTCCCAACAGTGAATGCTTTGGCAAGTTCTCCATACCAGAAAATTTCCCTTCTGGCGGAGACTGGAACCCCGACCTTCCGGGTAGGAGTCCAGAGCCATATCCTATAAGCTATTCACTTATCAAGGTACTTTTCGAATCGTAAAAAAAAGGTGGCCAATGTGAGGAACTTCGTTGATGTGTGAGAAGGCAATGTCAAACTGAAGATCAAATGATAATGTGGGGAATTTGGATTGGCTCATATTGCATATCTAGATGAGCGCTTTATTTGATAATTGTATTTCGTGTTGTCCAATCGTCAGGAATTATCTGCTTTGTTTTCAATGATAACATATATCCTAGTTTCCTCGCCGGATTTTCTCTTTATAAGAATACATCAATAAATAAATGATTTCCTTCAGTCAGAAAAAAATTTGAAATGTACTCTGTTTCAATTCAATAACACTTTTTCTAGGAGTGAAAATGCCCCCTTCTTCATTTCAAGTGATTCACTCCACCCCTGTAATGGAGTAGATAATAATTATTCATCGATTTCCTAAGTGCTATCTACATTTCAATCGGAACAATGTCGAAAACTATGCAGATTGAGTTGAAATATGATTGAATCTTTATTCCAAACATTATCAGCATAATCGATTTAATATTTTGAATATCACTTTTGAAAAACATCGATATCTGTTCGACTTCATCTAGTTTGACGGTACGTGAAAATGAAAGTGATCCTCATTTATCCGTGCTATGATGTCTCTGGTATTCATGTTTCAGTTGCTGTTGTTTTCAGAGATGTAGGAAAGATTGCTTCGCATTTTTGCGGATGGTCACTAATGCCTACAGTCAAATATAAGGCTGACTTACGTCGAACTAAAATTTGAAGTTAGGTTTGAGACGCCGATTCTCTTGCACCGCAGTTTATGTGCCAAATAAGTTAAGACTATTTGGAGCAGCGAATATTCATGCCTTGAACAAGACTTTAGTACGTCTCAAATAATAATAATAATAATAATAATAACATACCTTTAATTTCACAATAATCATCAATCTGACAACAAAATGAAAATAAGTCATCAATAACATTACAAACTAGCACGATGATTTACAAAACTGTTCAAATTCATCCAGTGTATAAGGCTCAGCCTGTACAATCAATGAAAATACCAGTTTACGAAATAACCTATATTGCGTTACTTTCCTAACTACATTTGGTAGTAAATTATAAATCTTAATCCCTATATAAAGGGTACTTCGTTCTGTGAGGCTATATTTATGTCGTGGAAAGAAATATTCTATCCTTCTTCTTGTGTTGTTTCTATTCTTATATTCTTCGAAATAGTTGTTGTGCTCACGAAAAAACAACAGCATTCGGTATTTACCGAATGTTCATTTGAACAAACCAGGCAAAGTCATGATGTTGTTTTTTCTGAAAGTGCCTCTACATGTAGACCTGAATTTCATCCCAAACAAAGTTCTTATCGCAAATTTCTGAGTAATGAAAATTCTCTCAGATTGAGAGCCACTTCCCCAGAAAATAATACCATAGGTCAGGAGAGACTGAAAATTCGAGAAATAGATCGTCATCAATGTATGAGAATCAACTTGATTCCTCACTACTTTGAGGGTATAAATGACAGAATTAAGTCGCGATTGAAGCCCTTCACAATGCAGGGACCAGTTCAAGTGCCTATCAAGTGTAATGCCTAACAATCTAGCACTCGAACTTACTCCAATTTCATTATTCTCTAGCATTGAACTATCTGGATAAACTAATTTCGACCTTACATTAGAGAAAAAAACTATGTTAGTTTTCTCTGCATTGAGCTTTAGACCATTTTCTGTGCACCAACTCTCTATACTTGCCATTGCTGATTGAATCATAACACATGTGATTCCCATATTCTTTCCAGACACCAAAATATTAGTGTAGTCAGCATAAAGAAAAGCTTCTACTTCATCCTTGATGGCATTGTTTTTGAAAATTTGTGGTAGATCGTTAATATAGACAGTGAATAGTATTGGTCCAATTATGGTACCCTGAGGTACACCCACTGTAATTTCTCGTTCTTTGGACTGGAAGTTGAATCCCTCATCTTCCAATACTACCATCTGCTTTCTGTTCTGCAGGTAACTTCTCATAAGGAGCAGTGGTATTCCTCTAATACCATATCTTTCCAGTTTAATCAATAGTTCTTCATGTCTAACACAGTCAAAGGCCTTAGAAAAGTCAACAAATAGGCCAGCGGGAATTTCATCTCTCTCTAATGACTCTATAATACCCTTCAATATCTCAAAGACCGCTGTTTCTGTGCTACGGCCTTGGATGAATTCATGTTGTCTTCCAGAAAAAATTTTGTATTTCATAAAAAAATTGACCAGGCGGTTTGCAAGGATTTTCTCGAATACTTTGGCAGAGAATGTTATTATGCTTATTGGTCTGTAATTAGAAAAATCATTAGGGTCTCCTTTTTTAAAACACGGTTTTACGAGTGAGACTTTCAGTGCATCAGGAAAAATTTCATTTTTCAATGAACAATTCAAGATGAAGCAGAATGGTTCTATGGAACAGGTGATGTGACGCTTAATAATCCTCATAGAAATGTTGTCGTGCCCGCACGAGGTTTTATTTTTTGAGTTTTTTACAACTGATAATATCTCTGACTTTGTGATCTCAAATAGGTAGAAAGATTTGGGTAACCGTTCATGGTGAATATTCTCATCAACAACATTACAGATACCAGAACTATTAGAGCTTACATTATAAAATACTCATTTAGTTCATCCGCCAAATCAGACATACTGTTCTTGTGTTTATCAAATTTCGGAGTGTGTTTTCGATCAGAATTGCCTTTTTTCCAGTTACTTCCCTTATAACTTTCCAGACCGCCGCTGATTTATTATCAGTTTCATTTAGGATTGAGCTGTAATGGGCCTTCTTGCAATTGGCCAATGCTTGATCATACGATTGTTTCGTTTTTTTATACAAAGTACCGAATTCAGGTCTACACCTAGAGACAATAAACAAGAAATCCAATGACACCTTCAATGCTTCAACTTCAGGTGTTAGTTTGTGATTCGTCTTTTTTGATATATTTATTGTCAAGAGGAAAAGCCTCATTAAAACACACCTCTACTTTACTGGAGAAGAAATTCCACATGTCATTAACTTCCATCTCTGGAAAATTATACAACATGCTCCAATCAACATTGATAAGTAATTCATTATTATATTCGAACGTCCAAAACGAACTTCAGTTTTGACGTGTTGTTCTCAAGAACAACACGTCAAAACTGAATCACGCAATCAATTGCGTGAATTTAATAATTATTATTATTGATTTCGACATATTAGATATCATTGACTATGGCTTTCCTAGAAGTCTGAATTTAATAGGTTCGAACATTACGATGATATGAACGGATTAGCATTTTTTCGGCGATTTCGGTTGACAAAAAACACTACTTTGCAACTGCTGAAATTGATTGAGGACTATTCAGAATTTCCAAGTGATATGTGAGTACATTTTTATTATATCTTATGTATGATTATGTTACACCTCAAAGAAGGGAGTTGTAGCTTTGATGATTTCAGAAATCAGAGTGTATCACCGATTCTACGGATCAGTAGGACATTTATTGGCTGTAGCTGATTTGATGAAAATCCACGAATCTACAGTATCGAGAATATAGTAGTTCGAGTTTCAGTATTCGTGAAAATGCCGCAAAAAGAAGCAGAATTAGGTTCCACCCAAACCCAATTTTACTAAATTGCTGGATTTCCTCGTGTTATTGGATCAATTGATCGTACCCATGTAATTAATAGTTCTGCAGGTACTATTTACTTTGGTGAATGTGAAAAGTATTACTTCGATGATATTCCACATGTGGAAAATAATGTCATTCAAATTACAAAAAAACTGTTGAAAACTAATCGAATCATTTGCTTCGAATAAAAAAAAATAGGTTGAACGGTGCCTGTTCGCCAGCGGCACAAAGCATATGTCGGTTTGTGAATTAGAATACGGAAGAGGAAAATGCGTAGACAAAATATCTTGTTTGTCTATTAATAAGCGTGTTTTTCTTACTTCGTGCCGACACGAAACCATATGGTAATATCGCATTTTCATGTCACAACAAACAAATTCTCTGATTCATGCAGAGTTGCCAGAATTGCTTAGCGCGTGTTTAACAAATTATTAGATACGCGGTGCAAGATCTGATGTTTTAGGGCGGGGAGAAGCCTGACATAAAATTTAAGGGCGCCTTAGATAAGTCTGTCTTAACCAGAAAACGGTGCAAGTGGGCATAATGTACGATTAGGTAAAATGTGACTGAATCGAGGTTCGATTTGAAAACTTCACGTACGTAACTTGAAGAGTTTGGGGGGAATTTCGAAGGTATTTAACTGCTTTCAAACATTGAAAGATTTTGTAACAAACTTTTTCCGAATGAATTTTCAAGTATTTTAGAAAAGTAAATTTGCCATCATTATGGTGGTCGTGTCGCGAACACAGAACATTTTGAGGGATTACGGCATCAGTCATTGTGAACAATGTGTTGTTATACCTACAATATATGTACTATACTTTTTTTTCATTCCGATTGATGCAAATATTTTCAGTTTAAGTATTGATTCGTTCCAGATTGATAGACTTCGGATGATGAAATAAAATAATTTGGAAGATGTTTGTGGGAACATAATTATTTTTTTAATCCATGTGTGACTTCTCAGAAATATTTGACTGAACAGAAAATGTATAACTGAATGAGGAAATCGGTATCATCGTGGAATAAACATATTCTGAACTGGGTGGCGAGCATTATAATACTCGAGCACACTCTAACACTACGCTTAGAATACCTATGCATGATACTACATTCATGAACAACAATTTTTCTTTGAGATTCTCCCAGCTCTGGAATCGTGTTCCTGCCGCAATTGCTCGGAGTGGTAGTTTCTCGTCATTCAAGATCGCTCTGAAGAAATATTTATTGACCACGGAACTCTAGTAACTAAATACCTGTTCCTTTCCCCCTTCCTATTCCTATTCCTCAATCCGTGTTCGAGTGCAGTATGATTTTATATTATCACTATTGTGGGATCAGTTCTTGTCATATCTTGTTTTCCTTTCGATAATTATTAGGTAGGCAGGAAGATATCGCTCAGTGATATGCTCACCTTTTGCACTTTTGTTATAAATTCTTGTATGACATAGTTCTGGCAATAAAGTTTTATTATTATTATTATTATTATTGTGTGAATACTACCTGTAAACTCATCATGACAACTGTTTCTTTATCGTGCTTTAGACCTAACGCACACGAACGATTGTCGGTGAGCTACAATTTTGTCGGTCGAAATGCAGAACACGTATGTGAATGCACCAACGCACACGAACTACTTTTAGTCGTACCTACAAAACTGTCGGAGCGCGCTACATTTGGTTTTATTCGTAGACTGTCGTCCGTGTGCGTTAACCTCCTACAAAATAGTCGGTCACCGACAATCGTTCGTGTGCGTTAGGTCTTATTCGTCACTATCATTCGTTATTCATCGTAGAAATGTGTTATCATTTTCTAAATCGAACAAATACATAATGCGTTTTGAATAATTGAACTCCAAATTTTCATACAATTCCACGTAATGAGTTAATTTCCGCCCGGAACTGGCTGCGTAATAATTCGAATTTTTACATGAGCGAACCCACGCCACGCGAGTGCATTTCATCGCAGTTCATGTTTGTGTCACATGAACACCTTTTTGCGATACGTAGCGAGAGAGCTCATGAATAATCTACAGGTTGCGTGGAGGGCAGGAATCGATTCGTTTTCATGAAATCGTCGATTCGTCAAACTGTCCATTCCAATGTGGACGACGTTTACCCGAATCCAAATCGGACGTTGAAAAATAACGCAGTAATGGAAACATACGCCGACCTGTGAATGAAGGAATGAAGAAGAATTCATGAAGGAACTAAATTATTCAGGTTTTTTAGTTAGCTTCTCAGATAGGGAGACAAAGAAATAATTTACTCGTGATTACTATGATTATATTCATATCTCATTGGTCTAGTTTTTCAGATTTTGTCAATTGTGGGTGGGTATCATAAGAAACTATTAATAGAACTATTGAATATCAGCGAAATACAAAATAATAATAGACTAAATCAAGAAAAAAATTAATTTACATTAAAAATAACATATATCTATCAACACAGACAAACTGTACAGGGCCGCCGCCAAGGCCGGCAAACCGGGCAGTCTGCCGGGGCGCAAATTCTAGGGGCGGCAAAATCAGTTTAGTATTACTAGAATTTTTTTCCTTTGAAATCGAAAATCCGCCTGTTATTGAAAGAGAAAGCGAAAACACGACCAGACTCTGGGTCGGCTTTTTGAGCCTGGTCAACCAAATATTTCACTCATGTACACAAATAACCAGATAAGAATGCAAACAAACTAAGAGTAATACTGGCAGAAGGAAAACTATCGAAGATGCAGAATTCTACTCATAAATAAATGTCCTTGTCAGGCCTCAGCGGCCTCTCATCCTAGTTATATCATAGTATAAAGAGTTCTTTATACTATGGTTATACTCCCTGGTTTACGAGTCATTTTTTTAAGGGAGGGGGGCAAATACTGATTTGATGAAGCACAGGCGAAATCAGTATTGGGTTTTGCTCAAAAACAAGAAGGGAATCAAAATCTCAGGGGGGACCACAGACCCCCTGGCCTCCCCCTGCGGGCGCCCATGATCGGAAATCTAGATTTTGATATTCGGGAAGGGTTTAAAATACTGGAGAAATAAGGGTATTATCAACTCGTTAGTCCTCAGTGTAGTCTGTCACAATATTCAATATTTTTGCAACACTATACAGTGCCATCATAATAGCAACCTTTCATCTATCTTCGCAGTTGTGATTTTCGAACTGAATTAATCTACAAAATTGAAGGTGAGTTCCATAATTCCGTATTTTTTTACCGTCGATTTAACATTCAAACGATAACATTTATGTAGGTGATTTTTTTGAGTCTTTCATCGATCGCCTCAGGTACGCCGCATATGTGTATAAAGCGCCGTCGTTTCAATAAATCGAAAATTCGCCTTTGAATGAGTTGAAAATATGCCTCGCTGAAATTTGAGGCAGATAAGTGTTCTTAATTTATTGGGTAATGGTCATATAAGAATATATCAATACTATTATTAGGTGAATACTTGAGATTTATATTGACCTCTTTTCATTTATTCAATCAGATGTTAGAATTTAAGAACATGGCAACAGGTCATAAATATAATAAGGTCAAATCGCAGAACGAGCAGTAGGAAAAACACCTACTAATTCTGATCCGGATATCACTGTCTTGAATTTTTCTTACATAGGAGAGCTGTGTTGCCTTGAAATTAAGAATTAGAAATCATCAAAAACCAAGACGAGCATTTTTTTTCCTTTAACATGAGTTCATTTAGCTTCGTATACTCAAAGCAGAGATCGTTTTCATTGTTTCGATATTTTGTATGTGAATGCATTTCAGAATTCTTAATTTTTATTTGACATATCCTACAGAAATGTATTTATACATGAATTGATGAATTTATTTTATTGTTATTATGATACCATTCCGTCCGATTGAGAATTTTTACATACGCATTTATATTTACCGGTTTCGTGTATCGTAGAAACTGTCGTATAATGTATCAGCTGTTCATACGGCACCCTGAGTTTTCGAAAGCGATGAGTCATTTTATTAAATATGGAAAATACTTTTGGGAGTCAAAGATGTCAGTTGATTTCGATTTTCTTTTCTACATAGGATGTACTGTATTAATATATGTTAATTTTTATTTCAGTTCATTGTTATGTTTGATAAATCTTGTGATAATAAACCTGTTTTTAGGGACACACATCGAATTATAGTTATTGTCTTCAATTCATACTGGCGGCGGCCCTGAATCTGTATATTTGGAATTCATACAATATATTACTTGTAGGATGTTTACTCATTCTAGGAAATATCTAGGCATCAGTTAATTCGAGAGGATGTTTCACCAATAAAAGCAAAGGCACTGACAACAAAGAAGTATGGTTTTCAGTCACTTGACACAGTTATGATAAAATTTGAAGAGCTTTCTTCAGCAACTATTTTTTGAAATCGTATTGAAAATTTTCAGGTAATGTTTTTATAAACGTTAACAAAAAGTATTGTTCCACATGATGAGATCTTCCGTCTTTTTTTTGGCAAGAATGTGACTCACATTTCGAGTTACTATTACATTGTTGGTCTGATTTGCGATAACATCACTTTTATCGCATTATGGAACGCAGCAAAAAAAGTGTCTATAATATGCTTCATAACTGGATCTTAAGTAGAATATGGCGTTGGAGATGAGATATGCAAATACATATGCAGATATGATATTGCTTATATCCGGTCTCCATTCATAAATAACTGTTGTCTACTGGCATAATATAATACCATCTATGTTCGCCTTTTCCTAAAAATCTCTGTGACTTGAAAAAAATTTCTATGCTCCTGTTGTTGAAACGATCACTCGATTTTTTTACTGGAAATAACGAGATATTTCTAAGAAAATTTGACATGGGAACATATCAGAAGCTCAAATCGTAATTCATAATTGAATTCCAACATATTTTCGAAATTCCTCTCGGAACATTTTTCTCACCTTCTCACATGTCGTAGGACTTTTTGCCTACCCATAACAAATATTCACGAAAAGTCACCATTATTTAACGTTATTATCATGTGAAACTGAGTAGCAGACGGGAGTCCCCCGAAATTGCTGTCAGCTGTTACTTTATTATTTTTCGTTATTTAACTAGCAACCGTCCGCTCCAAGAATGAACAAATATACCGAACATAATCACCAACAGTAATTAGAGTTTTATGGGTTCAGGAATTGTGGAAGCGACGATCGTAAGCATTTCGTATTGAATTTGGCAGTTCGAGGAAAGTTCCGGAGTTTGGCGGAGTTTTCAGAAAGTTGTGGAAACTGCTGATCCACTAAAAACGGTGGCTGGGAACTTCGGATTGCAACCTTCCGAAACACGAAATCCTACTCCTTGATGGAAAAATATAAAACAACCAGCAATTTTCCTGGAAACTCCTACCTACCCTTTGCTGCTCGGAGACTGAACGGGGATAAAAGCTTTGGAGGCACACACTGAAGACTGCAAATCATGACTGGAATGTTTCATCTTTTTTTCAACAAATCATAATATAATCACAATTAAAAAAAATCTTCATGGAATTATAATGTTCAAGTTTCAAATGTTTTTTTCTTTTCATTATGAGGTAACAGTTTTTTGAGGGAATTGGCCACTGAAAAATTAGTGCACGAGTCCCACATAGATACTTATTCAGAAAAGTTTTAGAGTTGTTTTTTTGTTTCAGACAATGGGAATAAAAACCTCGAGAAAATTGAGAAAAATGTAGGAAAACATAATTACAGTAGAATCGCTTATACTGACGCTAATGCAGTGTTAAGTTTGGTTTCATTCAAAACTCCTTACAATAGTGTCCGGATTTAATGACTTCGATTATAATGACATGTCCCTTACAATGACATGGATTCAGATACAACAACAAGATTTTTCGAAAACTTTTCCGGTTATAGTGATCGCTCGATCGTTTTCTGAAGCCACCCTATCCTTTTTAAGGTGATGAAGTTTGATACGAAACGAGACATACGAGTGCCGACATGCTTTTTAGTATAATCCAGATCCTTGAAGAAGTTATTGGTGTTTTGTGGACAAAATGACATCCATTGAAGCCATTTCTAAGTTGTACAATGGTGCGTAAGAAGCTATTATTTCAAGTCGAAATAAACAAACGCGAACTAATTTTTTTTTTTTAATGAAAAAGTTCTTCATATTCAGTTTTTTGGAGGAGAAGCTATTTTTCATTTGTTCAATAAAGAAAATCTTAATTTTTGTTCTATTTTCAAACTGAATCCAAGAAAAATACCATCAATTCTGCTGAAATTCCGCTTTATGTGACTTCCGGTTATTATGACATATTTCTCATTTCCCCTCGTTGTCAATATAAGCGGATTTTACTGTATATATTTCAGAAAATAGTCATCAAGTATACCCCAGTCCAAGCTCTAAATAACACAATGAGATGCCAGCAGCAGTTTTAGATGAAATTATTCCTAATAGACCACGGAGAATAAGCCCGGAAGGCCCTTCTGATATCAGGATATCCAGTCGTATGAGCCTCAAACTATTTATCAACCTTTAAGTTTATTTTTTGAGTATGGCAAAAAAAAATGCCAAGTCAGAACGAATCACATCGACGTTCTCTTAGCTCAAAAGTGCAGTTTTTGAAGATAAGGGCTCTCATTTGGTGTATAGTTTCCCTCATTTCACGAAAAGCAACAAGCAAACAAGAGGTTGTGTACCATACAGAAATGACTATTGTATGTTGTTCTAGTGCTACATATGCGGTATGCCCATTTTTTTTTTGCGATTTTCGACCATTTGCTTGATGCTGCTCTGTCCAGACAGGAACAACGTTGGATTTGACTCATCTTGAAACGCTAATGCAGTTCATTTTCTAGCTCAAACGCAAATATTTCTTGTAACATTCTCATGTTAATATCTTCAGAATGCAAGAAGATATCAGTCTATACAAATTTAACTGATCAACAGAATATTCTAATTTTGATTCTAAATTAAGAAAAGCATTGAATTCGAAATTTTACTAACAAAAAGTATGAATCGTGAGAGGTGCCATTGAATTTTCTCTAGTTTCCGATTGAACCACTCGGTATATTGCTGTTACATGTTGCTGAAACCAGCCTTCAAACAGAACCTGAGTTTGGGAAAATTAGTTAACGCATACGCGATTATTTCTTTTTTTTTGTCACGAAAAGATTTTTCATTTAACTACTTAATGAAAAAGAATTTCTCAGACGGAAAATGTCACAAAAAAAGAATGGTCAGTTTTTTTTTTAATTCTGAACCATCTTTGGTATGATCATTAAATTCAATTGGTCTATTTAACAGAAAAACTTCAGTTTGAAAATATTTTTGATAATTTTTCTGGAGCCTTTTTTGCCATTTTATGTTTCTCGAAGTCACAGGACAAAGGTATGGCAGGCGTCCACTCCTAGTGTATCACCCTGTTAATTATCTGATTGAGATTACCGAAAAATGCTGTTAAATCAAAAAAACTTCATAATCTTTTTTTAATCGGTTAGAATTCTAGAATTCTGCATGACTTGATTCATCCGTGACATTGCAAATAAGGAAATCAAAAGAATATCATTTGAAAAACTCAAAAATGCTGATGATGGATTCAATATTAAGAGAAAAATTACAGGAAATACCCATGTATCTTGATAGACGAAAAATATGCCCTAAGCTCGTTATGCAGTATCAATATTGAGATAGTTTTTCGATTATTTCATTGAAATTTTTTTATAGGGCTACGTCAAAATTACATATAGGCGAGCATATAAGTATATCTGTGAAATCCGATAGATGTGACACATTCATGATTTCAGAGATATTGCGATTATGTGTGATGAAGGAGTCGGATTTAGACTCCGAAACGAGATGTGCTCTGATAATTTGAGGTTTTATCGATTGTTCATTGTGAGGAAAATAATTTCGTAATATACCTGCTCCTGACGAATAAGTGCAAGAACTCAAGTAGAAGGTTTTTCATAATTCAAAGGTTCCAAATTGAGATTGAAAACACTGAAAATTTAAATTCTGATCAACTAAATTGAGTCATCAGAAACTTAAAATCGGTAAAAAAAACCTTACTTTTTCTAGGTGAGTGAGCGTGCATGTCCATGATTTATTTCCCATTCATGAATATGAAATTTCATACACAACCAATTTGCCTTCACTAAATCTCTATTAATTCAACAAGCATTTTCCAGGAGTGCGTGACATTTTTCTAATCAGTTCCACAACGGAGACTTTATCCAGCATTCATCGAATGGCTTCCTTCAGAGCCATTCTCGTCTGAATTAGCTATGCAATTTCTTGCTTATTGTCATTGAAGCCGTTTTAAAATGGGTTGAGAAGGGGAACTGAGATATTGATTGAACAGGGAATTTCTAGAATATAGCTGAGATTGTACCGGTTAAAAAATGAAACCGTAATTTAATCGGATTTAAAGCAGTATGAAATACTGGCGTTTTTGAATGAACGATTGTTAGAATGAGTATTCTGTACGAGTATCATATATTTTTCTTTTATGATTCGGTGAATTTTAGATAATAATAATTGAATTTTGCTGTGGATATCGTTTCGTGATTTTTGGATTGAAAAATACTGATTTTGAGAACTGTTTTAACTCTCTTATACGTTTGACAGATACCCGATGATTAAATCCTAGGGGGGAGGCCAACGTCATCAATAAATATCAACATGTTATCATTTTATGTTGGATTAGTCACAAAATGGGAGAAAAATTGTTTCATGCACTGACAACGTCATGCACAAATGTATCGTCAAACGAGGTGAAGTGAATCAAATATCGGGTTTAGATATAAATTTTTCAGTAATGACATACAGAATATAGGATCGATTGAGTTGATGTTTGGAAAATACATTTCATTATACACCAGCTATCCACTGGCTCATTCGACTTTGTTTTCGGGGATAAAGTGGATCGCACTTTAATAATCGATTAATATCAACTTCAACCATTTTAGCAGTGGACTCATTCACTTGAATCGAAAAATAATCTTTTTAATTTCTAGAGGTGCGATAAAATATAAACTGCCATCCTTAAAAAGAACGAATAAGAGAAACAAATTTCTCATTAATTTATTCATGCATACAAAAAGGAGCCGTGAACAAACTAATCATTCGTATATTGAAATTAAACATATATTTCCTGACGAGTGAAAAACATGAAAAAAATTAACAAATAATGTACCTACTTATCTGAAGATGAAGGGAGATAATTGGATATTTCATCAATAAAAATGTGAATAATATGAACTATTGTCGTAGGTCAGCTATTGATTTATTCCAAAAAATAAAACTTTTTTCTGTTTATGGACAAAATGACAGAAAAAACACGGATATTAATAATTTTCTGTAGCTATGAAATGTTCACAAATTGGACCGAAGCTGATTGGCCCCCACCACTACTGCAACTACCCTTAAATGTAAAGAAATTCGGAGTTGCGGTACTCGAGACTTTTTTTATATTCATTACACCGTACAATATGATGATAAATTGGTTATCTATTTCAAATCTCATTCTTGAGTCATGTTGATTCTGTAAGAAAATGTGAGATACATTAAAATTCATAATACGAATTTACTTTTAATATTCTGGTGAGAATAACTGTCTTACATAATTGAATTTGAATAATAATGCACCCAGATGTTCAGGTTCAAAATCCATTATCGCAGTACGTTTCACACTTCTCAAAAATAGTAAGAATACATGATAGTTTTACGAACGTCCATTTGAATTTAATAATTCCTTCAAATTTTCATTTTTATTTGAGTATCTATCCATGGCTGGTGTATTTGGGAAATTATGAGTTGTTATGAAAACATGTGAATTCTGCCACCTTTATACTATCTTTTTGTGATGGAATGACAATGAGCTTTTCTAGATGTTATTGAGCAGTTAACGAAAGAGCGGCTTTCCGTCGACCTAGAAACACAAAGTCATGTCACTCCAGGACGGAGCGAGTGTGGTTAGTGCCCGTTGGACGAAAGAACAGGTATAAGTGAAATTTGTGTGGTCAGTTTTCAGGAAAAACTGAAACCATTGAAAAACCTCATATAAATAACTATAGTCTCAAATGCAACAAAACCAAATAAACTTAATGAAGACGAATTATTTATACGTTCCTAGTATATCAGACTCACTAACACAATTCATAACCACAGGACTAGAAAAAACCTACTCACTTGATGAAAAAACCCCAAATAAAATAAATATTGAAAATAAGATGTGTGGAGAGACGACATAACAAAACTTGAATTTCCCAACGAATGTCGTGATTTCTTTATAGGCTTTACGACTCAAAAATGCTAATCTATATTGAAAAGTTTTCTTCTTCGAAAGATTCAGAGGTTATTTTCAAGTAATTATTAGGTCTTGAGTTTTTTCGACAGTCTTCTGATGTGAAGAGTCTACTGAAAAATTTGGAACAATGTGACGTGGACACAAGATATCAGATATGTCTTTTGATAATGAAGTAATGGCAGCAAACTGAAAGAGGCAGGAAAGAATTCATTCCGAGGTATATGACACCTTTCGATGGTTTGCAATAGTTTGTACTTTTCCACTATTCATCATCTCGTATTTCTTTATCGATTGAAATTTTGAAACAGAATTTCAGGATCAAATAGTACTCGCTAAATCGAAGTGAGGTATCGCAATACCCCTCATCCCTATTTAAAATCGAAAGGTTCTTCTCACCCTTGTTAGGGAATTGCAGGTGAAGAAATGAAAAGAACGGTGAAGTTGTTCTCCTTCAAATCAAGCGATTTTTCACATTCCCAATTCAAATGCAGAAAATCTAGGTGTTAAGATTTCGTATGACCACACATGTATACTGCTTTCATTGTGATCCTTGAGATTGACATTGAAGCATAAACACAAAAATAGTTTCAATTTTAACAAAATATGATTGTTGAAACAAAATGCGACAATAGTTGCTTAATATCCGTTGTTATAACTATCTACATTCGTCCTACCCATTTACCAGTTCAGAATGAAATTTAACCTAAATCAACATCTGCAGCATATCGAAACTATGTGACCACACAGGATTGACTACACAGAAATTGCATCACATGTGTATTGAATGAGGAAAATGTTCAAAAACCCTCTACCATTGAATAGAATTTGCAACTCCATCTGATAGTCCCGGTGTAGAATTCCATGCTATTAATGTTATGGTGGAGCTTCTCTTTGATGTCCTCTACTATTCCAATAGAAAAGCATACTCGGAATTCTCCCTCATAATTAATGGGAAAAGAAATGCAGAGTATTGTTATCATCCAGATTTTAGCCTAATTGCATTCCTTATTCATCGTACCATATAGCATTTTTTTGTCCTCAAATAAAATTCCTACACTCCCATGCAGGAATTTTTCTGAATACAAAATTATAACATTTATTCTGAGAAAGAAAACCATAGTCCTAACCATTGTTACCTATTTATTTTTGTTTTTGATGTGTTACGTCTACAACGTCTAATGCTTGTATATAATTTCATCTCATTTCAACTGGACATCATTCATTATTGTTAACGTCAGGTTGATCCGATGAATTTCTTTGTGATTTTCTATACTGCCTCAGATGAGTCGGACTATGAGAATGAAACGAACATACTTCCACAGTTGGACAAATTTCAAGATATTTGAACTACGACTTTTTAGCCGTGAGAGATAGGAAAATAAATGACACGTCCATTGGTGTCGATAGGGGTGGGGGTAATGAGAGTAATTACCCCGCCCCAGGAACATGATAGCTTTAAAAAATATTGAAATACAGGGTGTACCAAGTTCGACGGCCTATAAGACGTTTCTGGAGACCTGGACCAATTTGAAATCTGAAAATTGGTATTAGGATATTGTTCGAAATTACCTACGGAGCTGAAATATTCTTGAACCTAACCACCTTCATTTATACAGGGTATGACAAAAAAAGTAAAAAATTTTTCTTGTGGTTTTCCGTTTCAAATCTTAATTAATCGTTGCATTCGTCGGAACACTTTTCAAAATATGAAGAAAACACTGAAGAAAAAAGGGAGATAAGAGTATTCGGTATTATGTTTGTTATTCCTCCTCTTAATATCTTATGCAGGAAACGTTTTCATATTTTTGAAGTCGAATAAAGTGGAAATATTGTTAATTTCTACAACTTTGAGAAACTTGTCACATGGTGTTCTGAATGTTGGGTCAAAATTTCAGATCAAAAGTTATAGACCAATCTTGATCGAAATTTTTGATCCAACATTTGGGACACCCTTTGACAAATTTTTAAGAATTCACAATATTTTACAGTATTCGACTTCAAAAGTGTGAGAACGGTTTTATATTCAGAATAGAGATTTATGAGCCACACTTGATCCCAATTTTCGAACCAACATTGGGATCACCCTATGTCGGAATTTTCAAAGGTCTAGAAATTTACAATATATCCACAGTCATTGACTTCAAAAATGTGAAAACGGTTTGTGCATAAGATATTTAAAATAGGAATAACAAACAGCATAATACCGAATACTCTTATGTCTCCTTTTTCTTCAGTTTTTTTTATATTTTTAAAAGTACTTTGACAAATGCAACGATTTGGATAGAACTGCATTCACAGTTAAATAATCTATCAAAATTTGAAACGAAAGAGAAATAAAAAAAAAATTTATTCATAATCTGTAGTGAAATGATCCAGGTTTCCAGAAACGTTTAATAGGCCATCGAACTTGGTATACACTGTATACTAGGTACATCCTAAATTTTTTTAACCCCACCCAGAAAAAATCTTAGCTACGCCCTTGCGGTGGTCTGTTTTGAAGAATCTAATAATGCCATCAATGGCGTTCCCCTATCTTCTATAGTAATACGTTAAAATTGATATTTGGGCGAATTCACCTTTAGAAATGATTTTCCTTGGGTTTGTGCTAGGATGTTAAAATGAAAACATTTTACAGGCACATTTTTCAAAGCAATTCAGTAGCGTATTCCTTGCTGTGCTATAACATAAAGTATCGTTTTTTCTCATGAAAAAATTAGTTAGTGTGAAATAGCTCGGAAAGAATTGTTGTATAAAATGAGCTGAATCACGAAAAATATGTCTCTACGCATGGTGTCATAATAATTTTGCCTTTGAATACTTAGATCCAGTCTTCGTGGTTTGATCCCTGTTCAGAATAACTGTCAAGTTGTCATTCTTGACGCTAGAATAAAACATTTTAACATTTAATTTTTCTCGTAGTTTTCGAATATTTTCATATTGCCGGCAATAATGACTTCGAAGTGTAATAATTGACATTTGTTCTGAACCGAGATCAAACCAAGGATAATTGAATCAAGTATCAAATGTAATAATGACACAATGGAAAGAGAAATATGATGGAGACGAAATAGAATATTATTCTATGATAATCGATGTACCATGAACGATTTATCGCTCAAATGGAAAAAAAATGACCAGTCTGTCTAAACGAGGTCTAAACCATATCAAACTATTTTTACTATAGGGAGAAACAACTTTATGGTGAAACATTATTTGTACTGTTTCGATTATTCATGTGGATATGGAAACAGCCCAAATAATGTTTCAACAAATACACCATTATCAAGAATAACTCTTTCACAACTTCACGTTATATCTCAGCAAGAAAATCTATTACGATAAAAAACAAAGTAGGGGCTTACTGGATAACTATGAAAAAAAAAAAAAATGATTGCATTTCAAAATCCTAGCAAATACAGAAAGTGTGATGATGGCATAATCAGTGTCTCAAAAAGACTACTGTATTGTGTCATTCATTTTCCTCTATCATGTATCACCAACTTTGTCCACCCTGAACAGGGTGGGCATATTTCGATGTTTTAGCACTACAACTTTTGAACCAGAGGAGATGGACAAAATCTGATACCCCATTCTCGATCTCTTTTTCGGAGAAACTAATAAGAGTTGTATTCATTTTTGGCTTGGAAAATTGAAAAAATGGCGATATCGGAAAAAAATTATATCTCGGCTAATACTGATGATAGAGCTCTGAAATCAAAACATTATGCAGGCACTTTTTTACGTAGAATCCAGTGGCATGCTCGTCTTCTTTGCAGCATTTTTATTATGAAGCTATGACCCAAAATTATGTTTTTTTAAATAGGAACACTATATTTCAGTGCCATTTTCTGAAAGCTGAATTTTTTCTGATTTCAAAAATATATAACATCGTAAGGTTTGTATCAATATGAGTATAGAAATTGGTCAAAAACCTTATTTTTATGTGAGTCTCAATACTTTCTATGGTTTCAACTGTTGATAAGCACAGAAAAATGGAGCTTTCTATTGCAAGAGCATAGAAATGAAAAGACTACTAGAAAGAAAGTGTGGTAATTATACCATACTAAATTTTTCTGTGCTCATGAACAATTGAAACCATAGAAAGTATTGAGACTCATTTGATTTATTTATACAAACCATACGATGTTATAATTTTTTGAAATCAGAAAAAATTAAGCGCTCAGAAAATGGCACAGGAATCTAGTGTTCCTATTCGAAAAAACATAACTTTGGGTTATAGCTTCGTAATTAAAAATGCTTCAAAAGAGACGAGCACGCCACTTGATTCTACGCAATAAAGTGCCTATATAATGTTTTAATTTCAGAGCTCTATCATCAGTATTAGCGGAGATATAAATTTTTTCCGACTTCACCATTTTTCCAATTTTTGCTCATAACTCGAAAACAAAAGAAGCTAGCCAAAAATGAATACCACTCCTATTAGTTTCTGCGAAAAAGAGATCAAGAATGGGGTATCATTTTCCCGAAAGGCTGAACGAAGCCACAACGACCCCTGTTCATTAAAACAATAATAATGGGATATCAGATTTTGTCTATCTCCTCTGGTTCAAAAGTTGTAGTGCTAAAACATCGAAATATGCCCACCCTGTACATTTAATTGAGAAGCCGAGAGAATCTTCGCGAAGAAAAAGAAATCACCTGCCCGATCAGAAGTCCGGAAAGTAAAAATCCAGGGAGAGCACCTCGTAACCTCGATAGACCTGATTTTCCAGAATCTGCTCGGCAAACAAGCGCGAACAGGTGTTGGTTCGTTTAGAATTCAAGACGTTCATCCACGCCAGCATACAGGCAAACTTGAGATGCGGCAGATACAGCAGACTCAGACAAATTCAATCCGATCTCTTCCACTGCCGAAATGAATAATTGGATTAACTCACTCTCTCTTACTCTTTACTTTTAAATCTTTGAGTCACGCTACGGGAACTTTTGATATCTACATTACTGATCGCTCTCGCAACGCCACATGAATAATGAATGGGTTTCTGCAAGTTTCTGATGAATTAGGATGAAAAGAGCCTCGAGCCCAGCTTCGAGCATGTTTGAGTTGAAGCCTCTGTCGTACTTATCTCGTGTGAATAGTTTCCACGTAATTCTTCTGGACGTCCCTTTGATTCTCGTCCTTTCAGGGATTGACTGCGCTCCACGTTTTTCGCCCTTTAACGTTAATGAAAGCGCATGATGATCGGCTTTTTTGCGATTGAAACGAAGGATCAGCCTTCTGCTGAAAAGACCAGCAGGACACGTGAGAGAATATTTGGTGAAATTGACTACACATTTCCGGATGCTGCACACGATATGTGTAGGTTGATGTGAATCAGGTTTATGCCCTAACAGGAAAGTTTCCTTGATGAGATCTTCCTATCGCAATTCGCGTGTACCAATACCGGTAAAAATACGGTACGGTATGTCTTGAAACTTTCAGGGCATGAACAATATTTGATGAATTTTAGATATCGCTCATAAAGTGCAAAAATTATCTGAAAATCTGCAAATTTCAAAAATTACTCTTTTCAAACCTCTTTTATTTCATGTCTTTATTTGCTGCCTTCATAATTTGATGAATATTCTGCAAATGGTAAGAGGCGAGCACAGAACAGATGAAAATTACCTCATCGCTATATGTGAAAATGGCATCATGTGTATAAATAATAATCTTTAACTTGGTTTATAGAAAATCATTGTGAGATATCCAATACTTCGAACAAGAAAAAGTTTTTTCAGCACTTCACAAACTCCAACAATAGGAGAAATCTTGAATGAAAACTGTCCAGTGTTAATGTCACTTTAAAATATAGTATGTTCGAGTCAAGACTAATCCAAAATGTATAACTCAATATTTTCGTGTTAGTTCCCCACATTTCAGATTACCATTGGCCCAGTTATTTGCGGAGGAGTAAATGATAATTTCTTATGTTTATCCCGCAGTCCTGACATCGATCTTCAGGAGAGAAAAATTATTACTATACAGAATACCGATATACCAACGCATTCGCCATTTTGAACATCTACGCATTATCTGGTCCTTATGACAAGGTAGGAAAGAGGTTAATTCAATAGGCATCTCGAAAAGTATTTATTTGAGACAGAACTGGCTGTACACACTGGAATTTAATCTTCAGGCATTTTGTAAAATGTGGAAAACGATATTTTTAAAATATCACAGACACCTCCTGTTTTATGAGCGCCTAATGAAAATCAATGATATATTAAAATTTCAAACTCCCATTGAACAGGATGTTGGAAAATATGTTTAATGGAAGTTTGAAATATTGATGAAACATTCAATTTTATGAGATGTTTGTGAATCTGGTGAAATAAACTAAAAAAACAATAATGGAAGTCAAAGAAGCAACAAATTTCACAGCAACGAATATGGGAGGATGATATCATTTTTGGTAATAATACGTTGAACATGTATTAACTACACCTTTTCCAATTGTAATTCAGAAAACGTAAAATGTAATTCAGAATAGCAAATTGAATTTCAGAAGATGGAAATTGTATTTCAGAATAGTAAATTGATATTCAGATATCGCAATTTGAATTTCAGAATAGCGATATGTAATTCAGAAAGCGTAATTTGATTTTCAGGTTAGTGATATGTAATTCAGAAAGGGTAATTTGAATTTCAGAAAATATAAATTGTAATTCAGAATTGGTGATTTGAAATTCGGAAATGGGAAATTGTAATTCAGAAAAGGAAATTGTAATTCAGAATTGGTTGCATGTACTCCCGAAATATTCTGCAAATAGCACAATTATCTTTCAATTCCAGTTTTTATTTCTCAAAAATAACTTGCATGAAACTTATATCATTAGGACAAGTTCGATGTCACATTGTTATAGATCACTCAATATCGAGCTCTATACTATTCTAAACTATATATTACATTTTCTGAAATTCAATTGATAACTTCTGAATTACAATTTTCCTTTTGAAATTGAATTTGCGATTTCTGAATTTCAATTCACTATTCTGAATTCCAACTTTGTTTTTCTGAATTCCAACTTTCTAATCTGAATTTCAATTTCGCTCCAAGCAAGACGTTATCGCTCATGTTGACTTGAAATCCCGTAATGATTATGGAAGTAAGTAACTGTCATTCGTAATTGATGAAACTCATTGTCCGCGCGAAGGAGAAGTACAGGGAGAATCTGAAAAATACTGTACTCTCATTATTGAAGTTATATGAAAATCAAAAAGAACGTTGTCCCATACCTATGTTACCTTGAGTTTTTGTGTTAATTATGAAATGAAGTCATTGTCGAGGCGAAGAAGGAGTACAGGGGAGTCTGAAAAGTACTGTATTATTCAAAGTTTCATGAAATCCATGAAAGACGTTGTCGCATATGTTGATTTTAGTTTTTGAGTTGATTATGAGATGAAAAATCGTTTTTAATCGATGAAAATCATTGTCGGGCCGTGTTAGGAGTACAAGGGGAGTCTGAATATAATTAACTTCTATTATTCAAAGTTCTATGAAAAACAAAGAACGTTGTGTCGCATAAATTGACTCGAGTTTTTGTAATGATTATAATATGAACAATTATTCCTAGTATGAAAATACATTATTCAAGGTTCTATGAAAATCCCCTGTACTCCTTCTAAGGCTTGATCATGACTTTCATCGATAAGGAATGTTTTGTCATGTCATAATCAAAACGAAAAGTCATTTTGTAGTTTTTAGAACTTTGAATAATGAGACAACAGTATTTTTCAGATTTCCCCTGCATTCATCCTGCGGCCTAACAATAACTTTCATCGATTAGGAATGATTGTTCATATCATAATCAACAAAGAACTCAAGTCGACATATGAGAAAACGTCTTTCTTGATTTCATAGAGCTTCTTGTAATACAATACAGTATTTTTCAGATTCCCATTGTAGTCCTCCTTCAACCTGACAATGTCTTTCATCGATTAGGAATGGTTGTTCCTCGGGTTGTTCATATCATAATAAACACTAAAACTCCAGTCAATATTTCGACAACGTCTTTTTTGTTTTTCATAGAACTTTTTATAAGAAGAGTATAGTATTTTCCCCCTGTACTCCCCCTACCACCCGACAATGACTTTAATTTATTAGAAATCATTATTTCATATCATACAAGGTCAACAGAACAGATACGGCAACGTCTTTTTGGATTTCAAAAAACATTGAATAATTAGAGAATATTATTGCTCATAACCCCTCTACTTCTCCTACGGCTCGACAATGAGTTTCTTTGATTAGAAATGATTGCTCATATCCAAATCCACACACAAAAACGTAAGTCAACATATGCGGCAAGTCTTCGTTGGCTCTCATAAAGCTTTGAATAATTAGAGTAAAATATTTTTCAGATCCCCCCTGTGTGGCAATCCCAACAGAGTTTCAATGACTAGAAAACTTTGCTCATATCCATATCAATATGAAAACTCAAGTCATCATATGAGACAAAGTTTTTTTTATTTTATAGGATATTGAATAATTGGAAGAGGTAGAATATTTTTCAGATTCCCCGGTACTCCTCCTACGGCCCGACAATTATTTTGATCGACTAGAAATATTTTATATTTTTTTTTTATATCACAATCAACACAAAAACTGAAGTCAATATTTGCGATAACGACTTTTTTCGATTTTATAGAATAATTGAAATAGATGTATTTTCGAAGTGTTTTCATTTATTCTTCCTCCCACCCTCACACGACAATGGATTAGTTCTATTAGTCACCGAAGTAGAGACTTATATAATTTACAACTTATTATCACAAAATATTCAATGGTTCAATGGTTTTGGAGACGCTAATTCGCCTGGCGCTCTTGCGCTATCTGGGATCATCACTTACGGGGCACCGGTTGAACGCTCAATCAATTGCTGTAAAAACCGTTGGTAGTTCACAGCAGTGAAACAAAAAGCTCAAGGAAATATTTTTTCTGCGGTGTATTGTTTTCTGCCTGTATATGAAAAAGGCTGTTTTAATAAATATGCTCTTCTTAACCTTCGGTCGGGCGCAACCCTAATCCTAACGGTTTCGGGCGCAACTCATCTGTGAGATTAAGTCAGAAAATTCATCATTTAATGTGAAATATTTGCTAGAAAATGGAGAGGTCGTTGAAAAATAGTTTTATTATTCAAATACACATAATATATAGAGAAAAATCCGAAACATAAATCAAAACTGACGGTGAGAAACTAAAGAAAGATAAATTCTGCGGATTTCAATGAAACAAGGATATTTGTATAAACACAAAATGTAATTGTGATTATATATGAAACAAAAACAAGTACCTATTACTCCTGACAACCGCTGCCAGGTAAACTATAACAATGGAACTTTTATGTTGTACGATATCAGTCGGTTTAGCATTCCTTTCTCTAGTGAAGTTTTGTTCCCCTTTATCCTTATATTTATATTCGTATATTTTACTATAATTTCTTGAATACTTTCTGAAAATATGCATTTGAAACATATGGTGATTATGATATACTTACATCTTCTTGAGTTTGAAGATATTATACCCTAAAAAAATATACTTGAAGACTCAAGCTGGCTAATTTCAACTCACAGATTATATCAAGAATTGCAATAAATATGAAATTTATCTTTACTTTTTCTTTTGTTTGAGGGTTGGGATCGCGAGCACACGACTTTTTTCATCCAGAAATACCAAAAAAATCAAACTCGATGGTAATTACGTTATCGAGCGCAATCGATCCTGGATATTATTGCACTCTTTTTAACTAACATTAAGGCTCTTAGGAAGTTGATATTGCACATACATGATCGCGATATAAAATCAAGAAGCTACAGAAAGTCCCACCCCTGAGCGACAAACACCGCCGTGAGAAACTAGAAAAAAACCATGCTCTTAATCTGACAGATTAGGTGCGCCTGCCTGAGGGTTAAGTATAACTTGTGGATTAGTTGTCACGAGTTGAACATTCATGTATGGGACATAGAACTTCAACAATTAGTGTGTTGCTTTAACAAACAAGAAGTTGTTAACCATCGCCGAGTTTCGTTAAGTATGATAAGTAGTGAAATTGCTATCGTATTAGTTTGAGTGCTGCATATAATGGGTGTCGAAGAGAAGATTGGATATAATATTATCTGCAAGACGAAATCCCTTCCTCACAACATCCCGAATTAGAAGCTCATTCCGGCAAGCTACAGTAGAATGGGATCAATGGTATAATTCATATTTAATAAATGAAGACAGTATCGGAAATGTGGACCTTCATTTATGCTGTAATTACAAAACTGTTGCCGACGTTTCCAGGACAACTTTTATCCTCTTTTTCAAGGCTGAAAAATTAACTTAAACGTTACAAATCTCCAGTACACAAGAACATACGTATACTATCCAATATTTTGTATAGTCAATAGCAACTCAGATCTAATTGTTTCATGAACATTTCAAATACCGTACACCAAACTTCAAGAACGCACATGTCAGGTGATGCCAAATAAGACAACCTAACTCGATAAAATACATAGAGTTAGAGTATGAAACAAAGACCACCCACACTTTGTCGACAAACAAACAATGACAGTATAATAGAAAACTTGAACCAGGCTGTCTTTGATCTGGACCTTTAACATTTTTCATGAATTTAACTAGGCACAACATCAATGTTATCATAATCCTAGAGCCAACAACCATGTCAAGTCATGTCCAATAAAAAATCATACATCATACTAAGGTTTTTCACATCATCTCGGAAATTTACTGAGTTGTTAAGTTTCATATGAATAATTTCACCAATATTTCGTTTATAATTACACTTCTCTCTGTCCAGAACTGTGATATTCCTGAAATCAAAAAGATGTTTCTCATCATATGAATGTGCTGTGAGAGCTGTCTTGTAGAAATTACGTGTATTTTTAAAATCTGATTAATGTTGTTTCATTCTATCTTCGATATATCGTTTAGTCTGCCCTACAGAACATTTCATACAATTCTGGTAAGGATCTCATACACTACTTCAGTTTGTAATTCCGGTGGAGTTGGATCCTTGAAGCGAGTAAAAAACCTCTTGGTTGTTCTCAAATTATAAAAAGCACAGGCACAGTTGTACTCTCAAAAGATATTCTTCTGAATCCTGTTAGAAAGGTCAGGTATAAATGGGAACTTGTAATATCTTGTTTCCCTCATCCCTGTATCCAACCTTACATTAGCCACCTCTCAAATCAGTCAACCGATCCTTTACTTTATTGATGATTAATATTAAAGAAATACAATGAATAATTGTTATTTAATAAAATTTCTTTTGCTATTTCCAAATTTTCAGCATGGCAAAAAGGGTCACTCAGAATTTAAGATTTCTCAACTAAATTTGTGAGCTACATTTGCTATACTATGGTTGCTGTAATAATTGAGATAAATAGTTGGTTTTATAATACCATTTTGACAAGAGTCAACTACCTACTGTCATTAACGACAACAACATCAAGTAACGACAAGCACATTCGACTTTTCACTTGCATGGTGAACTTATAAAAGTGTGGTATGAACTATCTTTCGGTACTAATGCGATGGTATTATGTACATGTAACTTTAATAAAGGAATTACAAATGGAATTCTATCACTCGCAAAACTCAAGCAAGTCATTCATTACAAGATTTGCGAATGATGGATCAGCTGGGTCGCCCATTTATATTGCCATATATCTGTCTGAAGAAGGCACCGTTGAACGTAAAATAGACATTGCCAAGCACATTTCTACCAACGATATGAAATTGGTTAGTAATCGTATTTTCTTCTGTACTGAAGATTTGTAACGTTTAATTTAATTTTTCAGCCTTGAAAAAGAGGATAAAAAGTGTCCTCGAAACGTCGGCAACAGTTTTGTAATTACAGCATAAATAAAGGTCCACATTCCCGATACTGTCTTCATTTATGAATGTGAACTGAATTCATATTTAAAATTTATGATGGCATTTGAGTGTTCCAGTAGGAAATCATTTTTTTTCTAAACTCAGAGATTTGATTATCTAATAAATTACTTGTCTACGTTTTTTTCGGAATCCCGAAGTCATTTCCACCTTTTATCTTTATTCACGTAAGTAAGAAACCCAACATACCACACCCAAACGGAAACCTTAACTTAACATGCCTGGGACTAAATATTGAACTTATTCCATGCCCTCAATTCTTTTAACCTCTGAACGGAAGGTATTGCGACCTACGGGAGCAGTACACTTAGCGTCCACTTACCATAGTTGGATTTTTTTTGATATTTTACTGCTTCAGATTGATATTCATGTTGTCCTGAAGTCGTTTTTACGTATATGGATACAAAATACTAAAGGAAAATATTATATTTTCGCCTTTCAAAATTGGTTATTATGACATACGATTCAACTGTTTCGCCATTTGGGAATCGTTTCCCTTATCGCCGCACCTTATTTCCGATCATGAATGTCATTCAACATATATTTGGCGCAGATTTGAATTATTGTGGTTGTCAAAACATATTCAATATTTTACATAGAAATGGAATTATAGAACTTCTAACATTATCATGAGTTTTTTGATTTCTGAATATCTTGTGACTGAAAAAATATAATTTTTTGTTTTAACTTCATTCAATAAAAAATTTATTCATAATTAATGGATAATCGTTCATTATCGATAAAACTAGAAGGAGGTGCTTTTTAAAGCAATTTGGCTTGAAATATCAAGCACTTGAGCTACTTTAATAATTTAACTACTCTTTTGACCCGAAACCTAAAACAATAACAGAACCTCATTTGATTATTCAGAAGCTGATTAAGGGTCGGTTTCATAAAACTTTAATTGTGCGATTAAAAAACCTTGCGTAAATTCGTAACCAATCGAATCACTCGTTTTGAAATTTCAACGAATCACCCTGGCTCTAATTAATTTAACGGTACAAACAAAGTTTTATTAAACCGACCCTCGCTATTGTAAACTGTGGTTATGGTTGTTGACTGATAAAAAAATTGGTCTTCA